>NC_069487.1:5199607-5302107 GCF_026875155.1 Cherax quadricarinatus
TTACAATACTATATTATAGCACATGCGGTACATATACTATAAATAGCACATGCGGTACAAAATTTTATAGCACATGCGGTTTCATTATTTATATAGCACATGCGGTACATGTATATAAGCACATGCGGTACATGTTATATAGCAACATGCGGTACATGTATATAGCACATGCGGTACATGTATATAGCACATGCGGTACATGTATATAGCACGTGCGGTACATGTATATAGCACATGCGGTACATATATATAGCACATATATATAGTACATATACACTATATGTTCCTGAAAACGCTGTGTTTGGTAAAACCGTGTTGAGTGAACTGAAGAACTTTCGTTAAAAACAAGATCACGTTCCTGGGAGCCCCCAAAAAGCCAAAACTTTTATGCGGTACATATATATATATGCGGTACATATATATAGTACATGCGGTACATATAGTACATGCAGTACATATATATAGTACATGCTTTACATATATATAGTACATGCGGTACAATATATATAGTACAATGCGGTAACATATATATAGTACATGCGGTACATATATATAGTACATGCGGTACATATATATAGTACATGCGGTACATATATATAGTACATGCGGTACATATATATAGTACATGCGGTACACATATATATAGTACATGCGGTACACATACTATATATAGTACATGCGGTACATATACTATATATAGTACATGCGGTACATATACTATATATAGTACATGCGGTACATATACTATATATAGTACATGCGGTACATACACTATATATAGTACATGCAATACATACACTAGATATATTACATGCAGTACATACACTATATATAGTACATGCAGTACATACACTATATATAGTACATGCAGTACATACACTATATATAGTACATGCAGTACATACACTATATATAGTACATGCAGTACATACACTATATATAGTACATGCAGTACATACACTATATATAGTACAATGCAAAACATACACTATATATAGTACATGCTGTACATACACTATATATAGTACATGCAGTACATTTCACTATATATAGTACATGCAGTACAACACTTATATATGTAAAATGCAGTACATACACTATATATAGTACATGCAGTACATACACTATATATAGTACATGCAATACATACACTATATATAGTACATGCAGTACATACACTATATATAGTACATACAGTACGTACACTATATATAGTACATACAGTACATACACTATATATAGTACATGTACTATATATCGTACATGTACTATATGTAGTGCATATCGTGCATGTGCTATATGTATATCGTGCATGTGCTATATGTATATCGTGCATGTGCTATAAGTAATATAGTGCATGTACTATAAGTAATATAGTGCATGTACTATACGTAATATAGTGCATGTACTATACGTAATATAGTGGCATGTACTATACGTAATAATAGTGCATGTACTATACGTAATATAGTGCATGTACTATACGTAATATAGTGCATGTACTATATGTAATATAGTGCATGTACTATATGTAATATAGTGCATGTACTATATGTAATATACTGCATGTACTATATGTTAATATACTGCATGTTAACTATATGGTCAAAATATAGGGCATGTTACTATATGTAATATACTGCATGTTACTATATGTAATATACTGCATGTACTATATGTAATATACTGCAATGTACTATTATGTAATAATAGGGCATGTACTATATGTAATATAGGGCATGTACTATATGTAATATACTGCATGTACTATATGTAATATACTGCATGTACTATATGTAATATACTGCATGTACTATATGTAATATAGGGCATGTACTATATTAATAATAGGGCATGTACTATATGTAATATAGGGCATGTACTATATGTAATATAGTGCATGTCTATATGTAATATACTGCATGTACTATATGTAATATAGGGCATGTACTATATGTAATATAGGGCATGTACTATATGTAATATACTGCATGTACTATATGTAATATAGGGCATGTACTGTATGTAATATAGCGCATGTACTGCATGTATATAGCGCATGTACTGCATGTAATATAGCGCATGTACTGCATGTAATATAGTGCATGTACTGTCATTACAATACAGTACATGTACTATTACATGTTTACATATGGTACATGTACTATATTACATATGGTACATGTACTATATTACATATGGTACATGTACTATATTACATATGGTACATGTACTATATTACATATGGTACATATACTATATTATATATGGTACATGTACTACATTACATATGGTACATGTACTGCATTACATATGGTACATGTACTACATTACATATGGTACATGTACTACATTGCATATGGTACATGTACTACATTGCATATGGTACATGTACTACATTGCATATGGTACATGTACTACATTACATATGGTACATGTACTACATTACATATGGTACATGTACTACATTACATATGGTACATGTTACATTATCATTATGGTACATGTACTACATTGCATATGGTACATGTACTACATTGCATATGGTACATGTACTACATTACATATGGTACATATACATTACATATGGTACATGTCTACATACTATGGTACATATAATATGGTACATTATACTTTACATATGGTACATATGTACTACATTACATATGGTACATGTACTACATTACATATGGTTCATGTACTACATTACATATGGTACATGTACTACATTACATATGGTACATGTACTACATTACATATGGTACATGTACTACATTGCATATGGTACATGTACTACATTGCATATGGTACATGTACTACATTGCATATGGTACATGTACTACATTACATATGGTACATATACATTACATATGGTACATGTATACTACATTACATATGGTTAATGTTACTACATTACATATGGTACATGTACTACATTACATATGGTTCATGTACTACATTACATATGGTACATGTACTACATTACATATGGTACATGTACTACATTACATATGGTACATATACATTACATATGGTACATGTACTACATTACATATGGTACATGTACTACATTACATATGGTTATGTACTAAATTACATATGGTATCATGTACTACATTACATATGGTTCATGTACTACATTACATATGGTACATGTTACTACATTTTACATTATGGTTACATGTACATTACATATGGTACATGTACTACATTGCATATGGTACATGTACTACATTACATTAATGGTACATGTACTAACATTACATATGGTACATGTACTACATTGCATATGGTACATGTACTTCATTGCATTTGGTACATGTACTTCATTGCATTTGGTACATGTACTTCATTGCATATGGTATATGTAACTACTTGCATATGGTACATTGTACTACATTGCATATGGTACATGTACTACATTTACATATGGTACATGTACTACATTACATATGGTACATGTACTACATTACATATGGTTCATGTACTACATTACATATGGTACATGTACTACATTACATATGGTACATGTACTACATTACATATGGTACATGTACTACATTACATATGGTACATGTACTACATTACATATGGTACATGTACTACATTACATATGGTACATGTACTACATTACATATGGTACATGTACATTACATATGGTACATGTACTACATTACATATGGTACATGTACTACATTACATATGGTACATGTACTACATTACATATGGTACATGTACTACATTACATATGGTACATGTACTTACATTACATATGGTACATGTACTACAGTTAATATGGTACATGTACTACTATTACATATGGTACATGTACTACATTTACATATGGTACATGTACTACATTACATATGGTACATGTACTAATTACATATGGTACATGTACTACATTTACATATGTACATGTACTACATTACATATGGTACATGTACTTCATTGCATATTAGTACATGCACTGTGTTGTATTATAGTACATGTACTTATCTGCATTATATAGTACATGCAACGTGTGTATATAGTACATGTACTTATAATTACATTAAGTACATGTACTGTGTTATATATAGTACATGTACTATATTACATATAGTACATGTACTGTGTTATATATAGTACATGTACTATATTACATATAGTACATGTACTATATTTCATATAGTACATGTACTATATTTATTATAGCAATTGTATATATATTATAGTAATGTAGTATATATAGTACATATGCTATATATTTATACATATACTATATATACTACATACACTATATATACTACATATACTATATATACTACATATGCATACTATATATACTACATATACATACTATATATACTACATATACATACTACATATACTACATATACATATACTTACATATTATACATATACTCTTATATACATATATACATACTACATTATATTATATACATTACTATATATACTAGATATACATACTACATATACTATACTATATATACTACATATACTATATATACTATATATATAGTTCATACACCACATATATAGTATATATACTATATACATTCTACGTGTGCCACATGTATAGTACATGTGCCTCATATATAGTACACATACTTTATAGTACATATGTATAGTACTTATACTGTAGACAGTCATTTAACACAGTTATGTTCCTGAAAACGCTGTGTTTGGTAAAACCGTGTTGAGTGAACTGAAGAACTTTCGTTAAAAACAAGATCACGTTCCTGGGAGCCCCCAAAAAGCCAAAACTTTTTTATAGTCGAACAGATCTTACAAAAATAAAACTCGTTGTGTAATTGTAGGTCATTGTCTATGCATTTTGTTTTTACCTCTTGAGACTACAAATGCAACCTAAATAATATTTCTTACCTTAAATTGTGGGTGCTGGTGTTTGTGGACGACTGTGGAGAGTGGCCCCACTGGGCTGAGGTGGATGGTAGAGGTTCTGGTACTTGGTTGTACTCTAGTGTGCATAAATTCTGTAATGGATTTTTGTTCTATTTTTCCCAGCAGTACAATATAGAACTGATAGTAAGGCATCAGTTGCTCTAGACACTGTTTCAGGGTCCTCTTCAGTGAAAAATCTAAGCCAGTCAATAAGTCAGGTCAGTAAGTCAAGTCAATAAGTCAGTCTGTAAGCCAGTCAGTCATCACACAAACTCATAATTACCTCACATTCTTATGCGCTGACCCACAACAAGGCAGCAGCTTGAGCTGGGGAAATTTTTTTTCTGTGCCCACAAACGGAACCATGTAAAGTTAATTTTATGAAGTGTTGCATAGAATTGTGCTGCAATTTTTCAGTAGTGCTGCAATTTTTAAATTGTGATATAACCAAATCTTGCCGAATAAACTAGTGTTAAATGACTGCTATACTACATATGGTACACAGTATAAATGTTACATATAGCACATGTACTATATATAGCACATGTACTATATATAGCATGTACTATATATAGCATGTACTATATATAGCACATGTACTATATATAGCACATGTACTGTATATAGCACATGTACTGTATATAGCACATGTACTGTATATAGCACATGTACTGTATATAGCACATGTACTGTATATAGCACATGCACTGTATATAGCACATGCACTATATATAGCACATGCACTATATATAGCACATGCACTATATATAGCACATGCACCATATATAGCACATGCACCATATATAGCACATGCACCATATATAGCACATGCACCATATATAGCACATGCACCATATATAGCACATGCACCATATATAGCACATAGTGGAACCTTGACTTAGGGTTTAATCCATTCCGTGACCTAGCTCGTAACTCAATTTGCTCATATATCTAATAAATTTTCCTCGTTTAAATTAATTGAAATACCATTAACCGGTCCCAGTGGCAGGACAAAATATTTCAATATAACTATGGCTTATTTATCTATCACAGTTCATCTAATGTGACATAGTAAACAATATAATTAACAGAAACAGGGGTTGTCTTCTGCCCTGTGTATTTGTTCCTGCTTTGTTTCCCCCTCCCCTCGGTGTTCTTGCTCTTACCCTCTGTGGGCACCTAGCTCCCTTGCAGTGCTTTTCTTTCTTAGTATTTGACTGGCCCCTCCTACTCTTACTACCTCCCCAATACTACTACCTTCCCTCCACTACTACTACCACCACCACCTGCCTATATATACCCATCCTGCTCTCCTTTTCGTTAGTGTGACTTTGTAAATGGTCCAAGTCGGACCGAAGCGTCGTCGTAAGTTCCCCTCTTCTACGTGCGGGTTATTTGTGTATACAATTAGCTTTGTTTGATTGCTGAACTTAATACAGTTTACTTTAATTCCATGGAAATCATCCTCTATTTTCTTCTCAGCACTGTCCCTGACACTTATTTTCTTGGGACCCACGGTTAGAAAAAAGAAATTTGGCCAAATGACCATAAAAAATGCAAGCAAGCACGAGAGAAATGCTCCCACAGCAATGTAAACCATGTGGACTCCTTACTGGATGGGTCCTAAGAAACTAAGTGTAAAGGACAGTGCTGAGAAGAAAAAAGAAAGGACAATTTATATGGAATTAAAGCATGAAACCATAGATAAACAAGCAAGGTGTGCAGGTTTTGGGTTGAGGGGGAAGCAGGGGGAGCTGGCTCACAACTCAGAGCAAAAAATCAACCAAGCAACAGCTCGTATCTCAAAAAACGCGTATGTTGGGACCCTCTTAAGTCAAGGTCCCACTGTACATATACTACATATAATATATAGAGTACCTATACTGTATACGTATTGTTGTATTGTCACCTTCATACCATTTATAGCATATACTATATATACATATACATACATAGTACTATATACATGTTTATAGATGTTGATACAGTAGTGTATTGTATATTGCAATAAACATAATAGAGGAAATCAGCTCTAATATGCATACATTATTTAGGTATGCATGCTGGTCAGAGAGCTCATTATAAATCCAATTCATTGGTAAACGAGTACGTAATCAAGCGAGTAGAAGTGGTACTATCTTATGATTTATTTTATCAGTTGCAGAAGCCGTTATTAAAAATGTTTTGCCTCTTCATTCATTTTGTGATTGTCTTAGACTTTACTACATTCAATTAAAATTCATTTATATTATATTTTCTTTGTTACATAATTTGCATAAAATCTTCATTAAAAAAAAAAAAGAAATGTACATGTAAGAGATCATTAAGATCTGAACCCCAACTGCTGCATAAGAAGGGTTTTTAAATTTTTACCAACAAAAAAAAAAATGCAAGCCAGCAGTAAAGCAAATTTGTTTTATATTGAAACAATTTACTGAAAATAAAAGGTGAAGCAAAACAAAATCATAAACAATATCTAGATATATTATTTTAAAACAATACTATGTACAGGCATGTGACAAGTGATGTACTGTATATAAGCCAGACATCCTAGTTCAGGAATGAAAAAAAAAAAGGAAAAGATTTGGACATGCGTTTACAATGTCCCAATCTACTTCAAAAGAGCTTTCGTAAACCTCCCTAAATAGTTGGGACTCAACCAGCTTTCTCAGGATCAGTGCCTCGGTGGCCAAAGGTCAAGATTAATGGACTAAGTTATAATGAACAACTGTCAATTAATAAACAGCATGGTGGATGGGGAAACAAATCATGGCCTGCAGACTGACAGTCTGACACTACCGATCCATCTACCCAGTTCTCTAACAGGAAGGATTCTTAAGCAATACTGTTTAAGTAATACAACCCTTTGGAATAATAAGTATTACTTTTAAATCCTTCCTGTTACTGTATTATTCCAAAGGAACATAACAGGAAGGATTTAGAAGTAATGCTTACTGTATTATGCCAAAGGAATATAATACAGTATTAATTATTAATCCTTCCTGTTATAGGCCTGAGTAGCAGGATCAGTAGAGCATCAGTCTGCAGGCCATGGTTCGCTCCCCTCATCCACCATTCTGTTTATTCGTCAGGATTAATTTTTAAACAGTGAAAGGGAAACATTAAACCACATGCAGAAGATTTAAGCCTTACATTTTACAACTAACCCATTAACTGGAGGTTAAACTTGCACATGTCAGAGCACACTGGACCATGACTAAGTCATCAACAATGTGTTAATGCTCCAGAACAGACCAAAACAAATTTTATCTCCAATGGGCAAATTGTGAGGTGTTACAGCTGTGATATTCTGGCTTAAGTCTTAATCCTTCATACACTACTACATAATTGTGAATTTAAGCATCTGTGTAAATTCAACATTGTAAAAATTCTTTCATATGCCTTTTTTTTTTATTTTTGGGAAGTATTATGGTCGCAATGGAAGATGCTCAAAATAATCATTTAAACACTTAAATTTCTTTAATTTTATTATGCTTATTATTTTTTTTTTAAGCACAGAGGTCACCAGTGAGGCATAATTACAGTGGACAAGAGGTGTCCAAGGTGAGGGCGGAAGGACGAGAGGGAGAAGAGATTGAGGCACTGGCTCTGAGAAAACCGGGTCTTAATTCAACTTCACCACTACGCTATCCACAGTGAAGGATCTCCGGAAATGCAACAACAACAATGAAAAATTCCCAGGTGGAGCTAAAAAAAAAAAAATTACATGGGTAAGAATGACAAACAATGCTTAAGTTAAAAATATTCTTCAATTCAGAGGCTTTCTTGAGAGTCTGAAAAATATATACTTTTTAAAACTTACGACGTAACGTATAGTAATTTTGATCCAAACAGCCTTACAAGAAAGTCTTTGAATAATTCACAGTACTGTAAAACAAAATTAAAATGATGAAATATACAAAAAAAAAAAAAAATTAAATAAATTACATACTGTAATTGAATTAGGAATTAAAAAGTATAAATAAATCTGTATGCAAACCAAATACTGGTAACTATCAGTACAGGTATAAATTACATTAACTGTTTGGTCTAGCTTCTGCTCTCTCCCTACATAAATTTACCAACAGCAGCACAATATCAATGCTCAAAAGTTATTTATAGAAAATAAAATGTACAAGAAATTGCCTCGGTCAATAAAAAACACGTCTTTAATGCCTCGGTAAATGAAGAAAAAATTTCAATATGTACTTTTGGTTTCATACCACCTAGGAACATGGGGATGAACGTTAAGACAAATTTAAGCAAAGGCAATTGGGGACCAATTAAATCCAGTCATAAGAAGCTTTGGAAGCTACCCAGTGGCTTGAAACTCAGGGGGGGGGGGGGATTAATACAAAGCATCGTAAAAGAACAACTCACACAAACTATCTCTGCCACGCGTAAGCAGCATTACATTTCTCTGGCTTACATGTCAAATAATTAACATAAAAAGACTAACAAAATGGTGTATGGACAAGGAATGACAATTTCAATTGGTTTTCTTACAGATAAGCATGAAAATTTTGGGAAATTTTTATTGTGCTGTCGTCACCCCGAGGGGCACCACACATCAGATAGCAGGGAAATGTGAAAAATGACAGCCTGCAATACCAATCTGGAAAATGCAAAGCCTCCTTCTCATGCAACTTTTCTTCTAGGCACAAATATTTCATGCAAGCTAAAACATTACAACAAATATGAAAAATAATAAACACTGCATTCTTGAATATGGAGGAAACAAAATCTTTAAGCATCCAAACAATGTACACTATGTACACTTTGGCTTCAGTGGGCAAGCCTTAACATGGCGCGAGTCAAACCTGCAGATGGCAGAGATGAGCCACCTCGGTCAGGACCAGAGGCAGGTCACCATGCCAGCAGGTACTCACCCGGAGGCTGTGGAGGCCGGGATGTGGCCTCACCAGACTCTGCCAAGTCGTGACCATTGAGCTGTGATGTGGGGGTAATTGCATGAGATGAGCCCGTTGGAGTCTCAGGAGAAGTGATCGGTCTGGAGCCCACAAAGGAGCTCTCAACCCAGACCAAACGTCTTGGGGAGGGAGCCCTTCCTTCTGGCCTTGGAGACCCTCTGGGAGATGCTCTCGGAGATGGGGTGGACTCATTGCAGTAATGTACAATTGCTGACGTTACCTCCTTTATGGAAGAATGGACATCTGCAACATCAGGTACTTGCAGTTTGATGCTGCCATTTGTGCTCCCTTTGTCATTCTGGTCTTCACTGTCAGGTTTTAATGGGGCTGCGACATTCGCTTCTGCTGAAGAATTCTCTTTATCCTGCGTGTTGGCTGCAGACTTGACAAATCTCTGACTATATGCTGTGATGCCAAGTGCTAATCTGTCTGCAGCAGTCAAATATGAACCAGTGTTAGTTAGTGAAGACTGGGAACCAGCCAGCGATGCTAGGGAAGTCTGCGAACGCCACCCAAGATATGGTTGGCGGGTGTACGTTGCAGTGGATTTGGTGGATGTCACAGAGCCAGTGGGTGTGGTGGTGCCAGAGTTGAGGCGAGATGTTGACCACCTAGAAATGGGATATTGGAACAGAGATCCACTACGATCACTGGGAGAAGGAGAAATAGAACAGTTAGAAGCGGGGGATGTGACACCCCCAAGTCCCGTCATGCCTCTGGAGGTCACACGGGTGGGTATGACTACTTTGGTGGGAGTGTTGGGAGTGTGTGCACGGGATGACCCTAATGATGTCATAGATGCAGTTTTAGAAGAGTATGCTGACCAGCCTCCACCAGTGGCTGATGCAGTGCTAGAACCATAGTCACGACGGCGGAGAAGGAAGCCTTGCTGTTGAGGCTGGGCATTCTTCATCCACTCAGGAACATCCAGTCGCTGGAGAGAGCGCCGTACCCGCAACTCTGCCTCTGATAGCTGCCGCTCCGACCCCTTCATCAGTTCGTTTTCAGGAGGCTGGAAAATAGCAAGAAATTAGTAACTGCTTGTAGCATTACCAGTGAGTAACATCACAGGTTCACTTACTAATGTATGATGAGATTTACAGTCAATCTAATTAATATCTTTAACTGGGTTACCAATATCAAAATCATCCTAGAATCAGTAAGATCAGAGTTGTTTAAGCATTATCATTACACTAATATCTAACATGAGAATTCCCTAGTCAATACAATATCAAGCTTCTCTACGGGACTCTGTCAGCGGAGGCTGTATAGATGCTTTCTGATAGAAATCCTGGGCAGTATTTGGAAGCTGTCTGAACTTGGCAATGCTCATGATTCATCAGACCAACACAATGAAACCTCAGTCAATAGGCAGTTGTGGTGCTGGCTTTTCAGGGTGCAAACCTCTGGTCTTCCAAATACAGCCAAGGAGGCAGAGATTCTCAATGTAGGAACCACACATCACATACACAGAAAGCCATTTCAGTAACACTGAACAAATCTCAAACTGTTACAATATAAAGTTAGGAAAACTGCAATGCCAATACAAATTGTTACTAACAGAAAAACAGCAACTAAGAAAAAAATCACAAAAATAAACCAAATGTGAAAAAAAGAGCAAAAGAAAAATAATCTTCACACCCTGTCATGTATATCAACTTCATCTAAAAGTTAGTTTGAGAAGATTCGTCAGGAAACAGGACAAGTGCTTCCTGACATGGATCTTACTCGTAAGATGACCCACAGTTGGAGTTTTTGGTCATCTGACTGAGGCCTTTAACTGGCTTACCAGTTCACCTCTTGAAAAATTAAGGTTATAATTATAACTATTAGCTTTATCTAAAAGGTGTCCCCTCCTCCCAAAGGCAAACAGACCATCAAAACATAATAACTTTTACAGGCAATTTAGCAGGTCTAGAAATGTACAAAAAAGAATTCCTCTAAGTATAATATTTTCTCCAATTATAAATTAATGTATCGATGAGCTAAATTTCATCTTCACCCTAGAATTAAATAAAAGCATCCCTCCCCCCAAAAAATAATAACAGTATTTTTAATTAAGTTATCCCTTCACTTCTCAGTTTCAAAAACACTGACTAGGGAAATAGCAAATAAAAGTTAACTCAAATATAAAAGTTGACTCAAAAGATATGTTCTCTTCATCT
Organism: Cherax quadricarinatus; assembly: GCF_026875155.1. NCBI lineage: Eukaryota > Metazoa > Arthropoda > Malacostraca > Decapoda > Parastacidae > Cherax > Cherax quadricarinatus. The sequence goes on from NC_069487.1 coordinate 5,211,612, forward strand.
TGTCATTCCCTCACAAATAAAATCAAGAGAGTTGCAGTTAAGTTGGGGAGGGGGGCAGGGAGGATGGAAAGTTGAAGAGGCTGAGGTGGTTACAGCTGGGAGGGCCAGAGGTACCACATCCATGCCACTTACTGTATCCTCTAACTTATCTACTACCTCACAACCTGCCTCCAACAGCAGCTGGCACTGTAAAGATAGGAGTTTCACAGTCACCAACCACACAAGACTGCAGAGGCTGGAGAGAGGGGCTTCCACCTCCCAGCCATGGAAAGAGAGGAGAGTTTAATATTTTAAAGATTATCAGTTATATCATCAAAGTAACCACTGATTAATCTTCAAAGACAAATCAAAATTGAATTATTTTATATTCTTTGACAAAAGTTAATCAGTGATGGTATTTATGTACTATGCTACTGATCAATTTAGATAAAATTCTCTTTAAAAAAAATCAGTACCGACTTGTACAACTTAAGAGTGGCAAAAATTATTAGTCAAAGTTGATTTTACAGATTTGACAAAAAGTGTACACAAATTGATCAGTGGCCATATATAAATATAAACAAGAGTATTATGAACACAAAAGACATGCTTGCACAGATTCTATTGATCTAATTGAAGGTAAATAGTTTTATTCTATCACTATTGATGACAGCAAAATTATCGATTGCAAATATATAAAAAAGGAAAAAAAAAAAAGCCCAGGAAGTTCCAGATCATTCATGTTATTTTATAAGAGGGCTGTAACAATTACAATATTAAACTAGAAGGTTTGCCAAAGCTACGGTTACTATGTAAAAAAAAAAATAGCTAAGTTACATCGTGCGAGGGACTTCGAAAATTTACACATTACAATACTTGACAAGCATAGGATAGGAAAAACTTAAGAACATTAAGCTCTCTTATAAAGCTCCTCTGCATAGTGTGACTTTTGTGTAAATGCAAGCAAAAAAAAAAATACATATCCAAAATTAAAAAGCACATGGAAAGGCCTTCATATGTTTAATTTTGGATGATTTCTCTCTCTCAATTACATTTAAAAAAATCTCACCAAATAAAGGAGTTCCACAAGAGGGCTCATGAAATTAACCTTTCGTACTCTGCTATTTGTGATCATTATAAATTTAAGTTACATTTAGTTACTACTAATTTGTACTCACAAAACTTAAGTACCGTCTTCCATTGCTATAATAATATTCATGGGGGAAGAAGCGACATTTCATATATCTTTGATGTACAGCCTCTCCTCACTTAACAACAGAGTTCCGTTCTTAAGACCACATTGGTAAACAAATTCGTCGCTAAGTGAGGAGCATACTATAATGGTAGTGGGTTTGTGTCAACCATCTTTGATATTGTTTTCATGTCACCTTTACACCATATATTACACTTTTGGTATATTTCTAAATGTTTATACAGTAGTGTACCGTACGTATATTGTAACAGAATAAGAGGAAATCAGCTCTAATATACATTATTTAGGTATGCATACTGGTCAGAGAGCCTGTCGCAAGTCCAAGTCGTCGGTAAACAAGTACGTCACTACGCGAGGAGAGGCTGTATTTCTGAAGAGTTTCCAGAATTTTCCTACTCTTTCAACACAGTCCTGGGTCAGACTTGTCTGATGCTTGCCTAGTCAACCAGGTTGTTGTTGCTGGTAGCCCATTGGATCACAGTCTGGATGATCTGGTACTACTCTCTCATATCCAATAGAAGTAAGTCGCAGCATCGTGTATGAGGCTGGTAGCCACCGAGGACATGGCAAACCTCGAAGATGATACAAAGATTATCTTCCAGTGCACCACTGACAATACAACGCTCGACAAGGAGAAATTCCAGTTACTCCACTGTGGAAAATTGATTGAGAATAGAATGGAGTAGAAATACAAGAAATAATCTCTAAACAGAGCAGAATATTAACACGAGGGACAAACCTGATAATGCCAGAAGACCTCACATTTAACATTTTGCTGTAGGTCCCGTAATGTTACGGCTTGCAAGCCAGTGTTGGTCCCGTAATAGTACGCCAAAATTGTAGCAGCTTCAAATCTTGCAGGAGATAGCTGGTAGGCCTACATATTAGAGAATGGGTTTGAGTGGTCAGTGTGCGCAGTATAAAAAAAAAAAAATCTGCACGCAATGCACGAGAAAAAAAAAAGTGTTTTTGGCTCAAAACAGTGGCTTTGAGGTGTATTTTCGTTTGGTATCTGATTGTATTCTCGTTTTCTTGGTCTCATTTGATAAAATGGAAGACATATTACAGAAACTGATATGATATTGAATGGTTTATTGAATAAAAGTACCTTGAAATTGAGCTCAAAGCAGCGGAAATGTTCGATTTTTGCGGATGTTTACTCTTAAACAAATTACGTTATGCGTCCAATACACATCAACTGGTGGGTCTAATGTGTTTTCACAAATGTGCTGCTATTATTAATACCATTTTTACAATAATGTAGTCTACATAACAGTAAATCTTATAATTTTTGTGTGAATAAAAATTCAAAATGGAAAGTAAGCGTAATATAAGAGGGGGCAGGAGACAAAACATGACTGTTGAACAGAGAAAATGTTATTTCAGTGCTAGAAATGTTTGCATTGTTATTTCTGGACCCTATTTTGAAATTGGTCTTCCTTGAATTTTGTATGAAATTTATTAATTACCAATTTCTGATCCTTTTATTGGATAGTTGAAATAGGTAAATAGGCATTATGTTCTCAATCGATAGAATAGTAGTAGTTCTAACGAAATAACCGAGTTTTGTCGACTGCAACAGTGGAATTGGTCAAAAATTGGGCTCAAAGTAAGCAAAATCACCGATGCATAAATATTGGCAAGATAGCCAACTTTGCGAAAGCGTAATTCCATGAGTTTTCCATCAAATTTTGTACTTTTGGTTTCATTACCATCGGAAAAAGATTCTCTATCATTCCATAAGAATTTTTTCTTTTAAATTCTTCAACACTGAGAACAAGTTTGCAAGTGAAAGTGTTAACTATCACAATGTTATGATGATAATTTAGTATTTATTTCTACAAGTACATGTACATGTACAAGGTATACAGGTCTAGCTGACATCAGTGACATACTACTAAACAGAAAGCTCCTTATTATACATAGCATTTCGGGCAAATCAGGTCAGTTTTGTCCCAAAATGCAACCCACACCAGTTGGCTAATACAGTGGACCCCCGGTTAACGATATTTTTTCACTCCAGAAGTATGTTCAGGTGCCAGTACTGACCGAATTTGTTCCCATAAGGAATATTGTGAAGTAGATTAGTCCATTTCAGACCCCCAAACATACACGTACAAACGCACTTACATAAATACACTTACATAATTGGTCGCATTCGGAGGTAATCGTTATGCGGGGGTCCACTGTACCTAGATACCTACGTCTACCACTTGAACAGGAAACATGTCCTATTTTTCACCCGTACCGGTCACATTCCCTTTATGCTGGAATATTGCTGCACACTAACAGCTCCTTTTAAGGCAGATAGAATTTCAAATTTGAAGAAAATACAGAGAAGAGAACTTGAACTGCATGTACAACTTGAGTCAAGCACTTAAATTCCCTGTAACTGTATTCCTTTGAACATAAGACAGATGGATCATAATTTATACTTGGAAAATCCTGGAGAGATTGGTGCCAAATCTTCACACCGAAATCACTCCTTACAAAAGCAACTGCAACATCTTGCCACTCCTTCCACTAGCTCTACTAGGCAAGTCCCTCCACACAACTCTGCATTTAACAGGTAAAATCTGTATGGTAAAATGTTTTAACATGTCCGAATTATACTAGTGATCTAAGGAATTTTCTGTAGCTACGAGGGAACTTTTACACCAATACTATGTACTGTAACTGTCTTGTGTGGGACCATCAAAAGCCTTACTGAAATCTAAATGAACTTTGCCTTTTTTTAACATTGTCTATCACAAGTGCTTCAACGAAGGTCAAGAATCCTGTAAATAATTTGTTGCAGCCTGAGGACTTCTGTTTTAATGTGTCTGAAAACATGTCCCTTCTGCCTTCAATGATAAAAAAAAAAATTCTGCAGACACCTGAACATTCTGACTTTAAATACCTCGTCTTTCGTAGGCTCGGCTGTCGACATATCCACTCCTGACTAATAAATGCATTTACTTCATCCTCCCTCCAATTTGATCTCCAGTCTTTCATTGACTATATTTTTTCCTTATTCTCATCACCTTCATCCTTTCACTTTACATTTCTTATACATATCCTCTCAAACATCTCTCCTCCAAGCGTTGCAACTCCTGTTTTGAAATTCCTCAAGGTACTGTGTCAACATCAAAGAGCACACAACACACGATGTATATGGCATGCTGGCAAGGCTCTGCATGACGAGGGGGATTCCTATGCAGTAGTTTATACATGTCAATTACACCCATGTCAGTTGTATACTGTACTTCACTTTATAGAAATATCTTGAGTATCTTTGTGATGTTTCTCCTACCAGGAGCTTTTATCAATCTAGCAGAAATTGAAAAAGGAAAGTTAGGGTAACAGGTCTCCTTTCTCTAGTCTGTATTAGATTGAAAGTCACTGGTGAGCAAAACATCTCTCACATCAACATACCCAGGTGTTGTACGTTTCTTATTAACTTGCAGAATTATATACCCTTCAACTAATTGTATATTAATGTATACAAATCTAACAAGCAGATGACAGACATTTGTGCAACACTTGGCTGTCTTTATTGTGGAGAAGTTTCGCCAACCAGTGCCCGAAATGCCCCGGCATGATAGTGGCTTCCTTTGTACTTAAACCAAAATTGTAATTACACATTGTAACCTTTGCAAAGAATTAAAAATCTCTATTCTTTAATAGAGAGAAAATAATGGTGACGACTCTGGAAGACAGGAATCAGTTAGAAACTATCTGTCCCTCAGATCCAGTTTTCATCGTGGAATCTATGCCCAGAGAATATATTGGATTTTTTTTTTAATAGCATACAGCCTTAGTCAACAATGGAAGCACCTACAATACTGACCACCACTACTCCACTGTACATTTAACCTGACCATTACTTCCACCACCAGCAAATTACTTCTTGATAGCAAGTTACACTACTTCCACTTTTCTCGTATATTGACCCACAAAGCAAAGCAGACCATCAGAGGACCTCCTGAGTCACCCAGGTGCTGAGGATGCGACCCCCCAGCGCCGAAGGTGTGAGGGTGTTCCGCGGGGCAACGCCCCTGGGGCCCGGTCCATGACCAGGCCAAGTTTTTGAAAACTGAAGTACCAGCGAGAATACCAGCCCTTAGACAAAGGATGCAAACCTGACTCCCGCTACCTGTTACTCTTTGCAACAGACTGAAGACAACAAGACCAGATGACTACGTGATGCGCCTCCACCACACGGCCTGTGTGATGATTGTAACTGCTCGTACACTGTGTTGAAGACGACACACCAGGCCCTTGCCATAGGGCAGTAAACAGCATCCTAGTTGAAATGAAGACCCCAATGGCCATTTGCCATAGAGCTGCCCCCGCCCCCAAAGCAGTAAACGGCACCCTGCTGGAACCAGAGATTCAGAGTGCCACACAGCTGTTAACAGTACCCCACTAACTCCTTAGGGTGCCAATCACTTGGAACCATCTGAAAGAGACCCATGGCAGGACTAGTTGCTGATGAATATATTACCATGTCTGCCAGATGAAGTTCCTGCTGGACGAAATTTTCTCTTAAGATACCCAAGTGTTGTACAAGTCTCTTATTCATCTTAAGAGCAACAGTAACAACTCCCACATCATACCTGATTCATTATCATAAGTTACACTTCTCCAAGTCTGTCAGTTATTCTACTCCCAGAGCCTGGCCAAACGCCGAACTCGGGAGTAGAAAAACTCGAAATTCAAAGGTGTCTACGTTCTTCCTAAGTTCCTTCTGTCCGAATTATTGAGAAAACGACAGGAAAAAATCGATCAGACGAGAGGGAAAGAGAACCTAACAAACCCAGCCTATAGGCTGGGTTTAAGTTAAATGGTTAGGCTCTATGTTGATTTTTTTTTCTAGGTTCTCTGGTCTGATCGATTTTTTAAGCTAAACTAACCTACATAATTCCACTACTACTACTACCATGGAACTGCGCTTGTTGATGTGCTCATGTCTGAAAACTTCTTCATAATGGCGCATCAGCTCGTCCACAGATATGTCCTCCCACTGAAACATGGTTTCCGGGTTCATTCTGGTGTCCCAACAGTCGGAAACCTGCGCTGCGGAGAAGCAACAGCAGCACCACTTAAAATTCACTTTAAGAGAACACTAACCAAAATTCCTTCAAGTCATTCCACTGGTTTCAAAAGTATGTGGGAAAAAATGCTGACCAGCTGGAGTGAATAACTCGAGTCCGTCTGTTATTGGACGCCTACGTGAATTGTGTAATCAGTTCTGGAATTAAGAAAACAAAAAAGTGCACAAAATTTAGATTAGTTTTACGCGTAGGACCACATTACTACACAGGACTGTACATCACTGTTCAACTGCCTTCCAGTATACATAAGGGGGATTACTAATAGACCCCTGGCTGTCTTCAAGCTGGCATTGGACAAGCACCTAAAGTCGGTACCTGACCAGCCGGGTTGTGGCTCGTACGATGGATTGCGTGCAGCCAGCAGTAACAGCCTGGTTGATCAGGCTCTGATCCACCATGAGGCCTGCTCACAGACCGGGCCGCGGGGGCGTTGACCCCCAGAACTCTCTCCAGGTAAACTTAACGGGCGTCTATGTTACAAGAATACACGGGCGTGAACGCCACCCCCACACGGGCGTGAACGCCACCCCCACACGGGCGTGAACGCCACCCCCGCACGGGCGTGTATGCCGTGTAGGAGACAATTGGGGCCCTGTTTTCAATACCAATACTTGGAAATAACTTTTTTCAGAGTTCACAAACTAGTCACGAGTGAGAAATAGACTTCTCAAACATCAGGTCGTATCGTTAAGAACTTTCACGGTGTATATCATAAATATCCTTCCAGAGATGTACAGAGACGTTGAGAGAGAAGTGTGCGCGCGCGACTGTAGGAACTATCACTGACACACCATGTCTGGCGTCTATCTGCTACAGTTGTCACCACCACAATCAACCACCACCATCTACTAACCATCACTAACCACCACCATCAACTCCATCTACTAACCATCACTAACCACCACCATCAACTTACCATCACCACTAATTACTAACAACCACCACTAAACCACTAATTACTAACAACCACCACTAAACCACCAACAACTAACCACCACCACTAATCACTAACAACCGCCACTAATCATTTAAGCAGCTGGATTCACTAAGAGCCTGGCGTCAATGGGAACCGCCACACTGGCTGCGTCACACACCCCCACAGAACTGGCAAGACTCGAACCCGCGGCAGGAAAGTCCTAAAATACAACGTCACCGTAGCAAATATATTTAATTACACAAAACCATTAATTACCTAAACGAAAACGGCCTTCTTAATGGCCCCAGAGAGTAATCGCCATTAAATATTATGGACCAATTAGGGCATTAAAAAAACTAGAAAAAAATCTTAAATATTCTGTACAATTTAAACTGTAGTTGTCAAAGGCACTTGTTGATAAACACTTGGATTATGGTCCTTGCGAGTTTAGCGCTTAGTTTTGACTAGTAATTTTACATTTCAAAGTTTATTACAAGTTTTATTTCTAAGGTGCAAAGAAATATTATACCGATAAGTTAAAGATTTACTGCAGTTCATGAAGGAAATATACCTTTGATATACCTCTGGTGAGTTTCTAGTCTCTCCTACTCCCGAAGCCCGGTCATGGGCCAGGCTCGTCTGGAGGAAGGTGTTTGTAGGGGTAGTGGTGGTGGCAACAGTGCCAGCATGTAAAGTCTTGGCAACACTGTCAGTATCATATCTCTTTATCGTCCCGACCTCAAATTCTCTGCACCCCTCCCCTCTAAGCTCCCCCTCCCTGCTGACACAATGCCTGACTACTGAGGGGGGGGGGCGACAGAAGGCCTAGTTTGGAACCGAGGCAGGAGGCCTAGTCTGGGACCGAAACAGGGGAGAGGCCTCGTCTTGGACCGAGGCAGGCAGGGAGGGGGGGGGGCAGGAGGCCTAGTCTGGGACCGGGGGCAGCAACCTCACACACATTCAACACTTGCAACACACGGGTATCAGAGTGTTGCACAAGAGTTGCAACACTTGCCGGGTTGAAATATAAATCATCTTCAGCGGGTGACAGTGGACCGTTAGAACAATTTATATTTAGAAATTTTGAAAAGCCACTAATGTGAGGCGTGTTAGATACATACGTGGGAAGTACTGGGTGAGGAGAACCTGCCTAACATGGACCAGTAGAGCCTGCCTAGCATGGGCCAACAGAGCCCAGCACGGACCAGTAGAACCCAGCACGGACCAGTAGAACCCAACACGGACCAGTAGAACCCAACACGGACCAGTAGAACCCAACACGAACCAGTAGAACCCAACACGGACCAGCTAGGTGGTTTATGGCATGTGCCAGCACCAGTTACCCTATAAACTGATTCTCTTCAGTTCTCTCAACTTAGTGAATATTAATACTCTGGGACAAAATAAGAGAAAATAGTGTAGTGTCAGGAGCTGTAGGCATTTTAAACTGCCAGGGGTGTTGTATATTTATAAGAACATAAGAAACACTGCAGAATGCCTATGGGCCCAAGCTAGGCAGGCCAAGTCACCTACTGGCCCAGGCTAGGCAGGCCAAGTCACCTACTGGCCCAGGCTAGGCAGGCCAAGTCACCTACTGGCCCAGGCTAGGCAGGCCAACAGTCACCTACGGCCCAGGCTAGAGGGCAGGCCAAGTCACCTACTGGCCCAGGCTAGGCAGGCCAAGTCACCTACTGGCCCAGGCTACCGGCCGAAGCCAGTCAGGTCCAAATCACATCGACTTAAGGATGGAGCCCCAACACATTAGACCCACTAATATCATAAGTGATATTTTTCCATGGGAGGTCTAAGAGAAGCTGGACTAATTTTGTAGCTGTAGTGAAGAGTGGGTCAGTAAAAAAAATGACCAGTATTGGAAGAGCATCGGCCGTCTCCCACCGAAGCAATGACCAGAAAAAAAGAAACAGGAGAAATATCAGAGCTGGAACAAATACAGAGATCGTTTACGGCACATATTGAGCCAGTAAAGCACTTAAATTACTGGGAACGCCTTAAAGTCTTGAACATGTACTCACTGGAGCGGAGGAGACAGATACACATGCTTATATATACCTGGGAAGTACTCGAGGGTCTGGTCCCAAATCTGCACACTGCGTAACATACTGGAGTGAGAGATTTGAGAGGAAGTGTAAAATAAACCCAGTGAGGAGCAGGGTTGCGGTGGGCACAATGGAACACTAACATCCTTGGCCCCAGACTAACATCTTACCAGAAGATATCAGAAACACGGCTAGAACAAGTGTAGAAGCCTTCAAGAGGAAACTGGACAAGTATCTTCAAGTGCCAGATCACCCAGTGAGGTGATCTGGGGCAGAGGGCGTCCAGCACCAACATCCTGGCGCATGGCCGAGCCTGGCTCATGGCCGGGCTCAGAATAACTGGACTAGAAACTCAAAGGTATATCAAAGGTAGATATACCATCACTCCACTGTCTTGCCGGAGGCCTGTCGATCCTACAGGTAGAAAACTGCCAGTGTGAAGCGGGCGAGGGGTGGGGGCTAGTAGGCTTAAGTGTGACCAACAGCCTGCCTGTGCGGTGTATAAGTACACGTACAGTGTTTCCAATATGGTGCACTGAAAGGTCCCCCAGGGTAAGTGTATAACAGTGATGCCACACAGACAGAATATTCCAGAGATGGGACACAGAAACAAGAGGTCACAATTGGAAGTAGAAGACTTAGATGAGTCAAAGGGAAGTAAAGAAGTATTTCTTCAGAGCTGTCAGGCAACGGAACAGCCTAGAAAGTGACGTTGTGGAGGCAGGAACCATACATAGTTTTAAGATGAGGTTTGATAAAGCTCATGGAGCAGGGAGAGAGAGGACCTAGTAGCAATCAGTGAAGAGGTGGGGCCAGGAGTTATGAATCGACCCCTGCAACCACAAATAGGCGACTACAGTGTATGGTATTGAGGAAATACGAGAACGTAAGTGAAGTACCCTCCCTTCCCCCCCCGTGTGTGTGTGTGTGTGTGTGTGTGTGTGTGTGTGTGTGTGTAGTAACAGTACTATAGTCGTTGTAGTAACAGTACTATAGTTGTTGTAACTACTATGGTCGTAGTAGTATAGTCGTACTGAAACTACGAGAAGTCATAGGTCAGAGGTTCTCCATAAACAGAGTTGCAGCTTTCACAAACCCTTTTAGTAAACAGTAATATCTGGTCTGATCAGCTTTATGACCCACAACAATTAGGTTTTTCAAGCGTAGGCCTACCGCCGTGTTCTCTGAACCTTTCCTTCTTACTAACCAGTCTTCCCACCAGCCTAGTTGAACCAGGCAAACACCAGACAAGCCTGGACCAGAACCGGGCTGCGAGAGTAGGAAAAAAATATCAAAACCCTTCCAAGGTGCACCACAAAGGTTGTTAGGTAAGACACATATGCAACAGTTAGGTATCTTTATTATGAAACGTTTCGCCTACACAGTAGGCTTCTTCAGTCGAGTACAGAAAAGTTGATAGAAGCAGAAGATACTTGAAGACGATGTAATCAGTCCATCACCCTTAAAGTTTTGAGGTGGTGTTGGACTGATTACATCGTCTTCAAGTATCTTCTGCTTCTATCAACTTTTCTGTACTCGACTGAAGAAGCCTACTGTGTAGGCGAAACGTTTCATAATAAAGATACCTAACTGTTGCATGTGTGTCTTACCTAACAACCTGTCGGTATTTTATACCATTTTAATGTTCACCACAAAGGTACACCACAAAGGCGTTTCAAAGGTCACAGTGGGATTAGTCAGCCACGCTGAGAGTGCCAACACCAGGTCAGTTTACAAGTCCGGCCCAAGCACTGTAAAATGATAAGCAGATAAAACCAGCAATAGATCATAGGTATGCATCACAATTATAAAATAGACAGTATCGAGTAGTTGATCAAGATGTCTGTACAAGTTGTATTATGTACGTGTGGAAATTATTATTAAACTATATCACGGGCGGGGATAGAACCCGCGATCAGTCATAAAATTATTAAGACGCATGGCCAATACTTGGGTAACTTCATTTCGCTTGTGAAGCAGTCTTCTTCAGTCGAGTACACGCGAATATAAACACTGGAGAGTGGAATTAATTTTGAGGTGACCAGTCCCTCAAAGATCTGGAGGGGCTGACTACTGTCTACTAAGACTGATCACCTCAGTGGCTTCTACTGTCTCCAGTGTTATATTCACCTGTATTCCACTGAAGAAGCCAGATGTGTAGGCCAAACATAACAGTAATAAATATAGTCAAGTGTCGGGGATGTGTTTTAATACTCTAGTTAGTGAATAAAGTATATACAATGTCTGGGTAACTTTCAGAGAAGTTTTGCCCACCAGGGGTTTATGTCAATCTAATACCTGAAGTATACCTGGAGAGGGTTTCGGGGGTCAACGCCCCCACGACCCGGTCTGTGACTAGACCTCATATTGGATCATGGCCTGGTCAACCAGGCTGTTACTGTCGGCTGCATGTAAACCGACGTACGAACCACAGCACGGCTGATCAGGTACTAACTTTAGGTGCCTGTCCAGCGCCTTGAAGACAGCCAGGGGCAGGAACATGACAAGAGGATCTTTTTATAAGGGTGGAAGCGAGCTGGGAGAAATGTCAAGATACAGGGGTGACCATGTGTGGGTCTAGTTCACTAGTGGAAGTAGGACAGGTTGGAGGTGCAAGAAAGTAATAGTAGTGGGTGGTGGTTAATACTGCAAGACGTTGTGACCAGTACAGCGCAGGCTTCCCTTCCTTTCCCGTGCATGTTCTATACCGAGGCTGAGGAATTGAACACATCTCTGGTCTGAGGGACTGATGCTTTTAAGTTCCATCTTCACGTAGTATCTAACTGCATACAGTAACCAAGTTGAATAAAACTTGTGTACAAAACGCTGTTTATCTGTTGAAAATGGTATAAAATACTGACAAGTTGAAGATTAAAACATGTACAACAGTTGGGTATCTCTATTGATGAAACGTTTCACCTACACAGATTTCTTCAGTCAAATATAGAGGGAGCAGTAGTAATGAAATGATGATGTAATCAGTCTATCAACGTTAGAGAAAAAAAAAGTATTTCAGGTGGTCAGTCCCTCAACCTGGAAGAGTTCAGCTCCATGGAGCTGAACTCTTCTCCAGGCTGAGGGACTGATTCCCTCGTCTTCTACCATCTCTAGTTTCACCACCTTCAAATAATCTCTGTATTTACTTGATAAAGCAATTGGCTGGCGAAACGTTTCCAAAATACAGCCACCTAGGTGCTGCACACATCTCTTATTCCCTCATCACATCTCTTACTTTCCTCAGAGTTGCACAAGTGTGTCTTATCGAATAAGACACTTTTGCTACACTAACCAGTATGACGTACATGTAGGGTTTACTGAGGAGACTTATCAGCTAGACCACAACAACAGAGTCCAAACAGTGACGCTACTGATAAGAGAATAACAGCAGGAACACTTCAGCAGTCATAAGCTTGTTGATCCAGCGATAAAACACAGCCTTTTAATGTTACAAGAATGTAGGAAGAAGACTATAGGGAGAAGGGGGGAAAAAATAGAAGACGAAGATATTTCAAGTTTATAGTGTATGTGTACACAGACAGAGACAAAGAAAGAGACGATGGGGGGGGGGGGGAAGGTTAAAAAGAACACAAACCTCAGCTCTTTGAAGTTAGCTCTGATTTAGGTTAGGTTGGGATAAGTTTGGTTTTATTAGGTACGATAATAAGTTTTTACCAAGCCCTAGTCCCCCCCCTTCCCTAGCTTCCCCCCTTTCCTAGTTTGACCCCCTCCCTAACTTGTCCCCTTCCCTAGCTTGTCCCCCTCCCTAGCTTGTCCCCCTCCCTAGCTTGTCCCCCCTCCCTAGTTGTCCCTAGGGTTTTTCCCCTAAGGGGAAATGTCCTTCGTGGGCTTTGTCCTACACGCCTTTAACACCTTTAAATAGAATACATTTAGCTCTGTGGCTCTACATGTAACAGATTCCTGATACAAGGATCAACTATGCATCATGCACTGTACGTTCTCCAACACGGTTATGTTCATTTAGTAATATGGGATAACTGCGTCACATGATATAAAAGTCTTAACAGTGAGACCCATAGTCAACATGAGAGATGAAGTAGACATGAAGTAGACATGTGTACAACACTTCGATATCTATATTTTGAAGACTTCCCGCCAACCTGTATCAAAAGGTGTAAGAACTGACAGTGGAATCGAGGTAATCAGTCCCTCAGCCTAGGTGAAAGTGCTCACCACCGCAGTTTTGACTAAAGCAAAGGTAGGAAGGTGGTCGTTTATACAGGAGTCACGAAGTGCAGCAGATGAAGGCATCGTCACAAGTGGGCGGGACCCCACTAGAGGAAGTAGGTCATATACCTACTGAGTTCCGAGATTCTTTCTACTCCCGGAGTCCGGTTGTGGGCCAGGCTCGTGTGGTGCTTGCCTGGTCATGCCCAAGAGTTGAGCTAGAGGTTAGCAAACAGTCGTAGAATATATCCTCTATACGAAGATTCCACAGTGTAGCTGTGACAGACAAGGTAGCAGTAATGGTAGAGGATACAGGTGCTGTTGATTACTTCTTTCACTACTACACCTGCTGCCTGTGTAGGCGAAAAGTTCCATCAATAAAGATACCCAACTGCTGCGCATGCGTCTTAATCTTCAACTTAGACACAAGTGCAACACCTGGGTCCTGTGTCTGTTCAACCTGTCACCACTGTGTACCACTGATGGTACAATATTATATAAGAAAGGAGGAAAACTGCAGCAGGCCAACTGGTTCACGTTAGGCAGGTTCAACTTACACATGTACTTGTCTACCTTATTTTTAAAATTACAGGAAGTTCTCGCTTCAATGACGCTACTCGGGAGTTCATTTCTAATTTTTTTTTTTCAACTTCAACCCAGTGCTACGAGTCTCGTCTTGGTTAGACATTTTTAGCACGTTATTTACATCCCCCTTTATTTCTGTCTTCCATTTATACAACTCAATCATATCTTTCCTAATTCTACACCTTCCAGAGTGCAGATTCAGTGCACTCGGTCTATCCTGGTAGGCAAGATTTCTCATACATGGGATCAACTTCGCTATCCTTCTCTGTCTGCTTTGCCAGTGCATTTATATTCATACTGTAATACGGTGATCACAACTGTGCAACAGTCTAAACGAGGCCTATCCAAGGATATATAAATTTGAGTACTCCTGTTATTTATAAGCCTTTACGTGAAGCCAAGAATTCTATTTGCTTTATTGCGAACACTTGCGCACTGTTGTTCTGGCTTTAGATTATTGCTAACTAAAACCCCTAAATATTTTTCCCCTTCGGAGAGATCTACATTATTCAGTTTTTAAGTGTCATGGTTACTCTCTCTTTCCCAGGCTTAGAACTTTACATTTATCTACATTAAATTACATCGCACTTCTCCAATCACAGCATCAGTCTATCCAGATCTTCCCGTAGCACTATCTCCAATCACAGCATCAGTCTATCCAGATCTTCCCGTAGCACTTCTCCAATCACAGCATCAGTCTATCCAGATCTTCCCGTAGCACTTCTCCAATCACAGCATCAGTCTATCCAGATCTTCCCGTAGCACTTCTCCAATCACAGCATCAGTCTATCCAGATCTTCCCGTAGCACTTCTCCAATCACAGCATCAGTCTATCCAGATCTTCCCGTAGCACTTCTCCAATCACAGCATCAGTCTATCCAGATCTTCCGTAGCACTTCTCCAATCACAGCATCAGTCTATCCAGATCTTCCCGTAGCACTTCTCCAATCACAGCATCAGTCTATCCAGATCTTCCCGTAGCACTTCTCCAATCACAGCATCAGTCTATCCAGATCTTCCCGTAGCACTTCTCCAATCACAGCATCAGTCTATCCAGATCTTCCCGTAGCACTTCTCCAATCACAGCATCAGTCTATCCAGATCTTCCCGTAGCACTTCTCCAATCACAGCATCAGTCTATCCAGATCTTCCCGTAGCACTTCTCCAATCACAGCATCAGTCTATCCAGATCTTCCGTAGCACTTCTCCAATCACAGCATCTTCTATCAGATCTTCCCGTAGCACTTCTCCAATCACACATCAGTCTATCCAGATCTTCCCGTAGCACTTCTCCAATCACAGCATCAGTCTATCCAGATCTTCCCGTAGCACTTCTCCAATCACAGCATCAGTCTATCCAGATCTTCCCGTAGCACTTCTCCTCCACGCATCAGTCTATCCAGATCTCCCGTAGCACTTCTCCATCACAGCATCAGTCTATCCAGTCTTCCGTAGCACTTCTCCCAATCACAGCATCAGTCTATCCAGATCTCCCGTAGCACTTCTCCAATCACAGCATCAGTCTATCCGATCTTCCCGTAGCACTTCTCCAATCACACATCCAGTCTATCCAGATCTTCCCGTAGCACTTCTCCAATCACAGCATCAGTCTATCCAGATCTTCCGTAGCACTTCTCCAATCACGCATCAGTCTTCCAGATCTTCCGTAGCACTTCTCCAATCACAGCATCAGTCTATCCAGATCTTCCCGTAGCACTTCTCCAATCACAGCATCAGTCTTCCAGATCTTCCGTAGCACTTCTCCAATCACAGCATCAGTCTACCAGATCTCCCGTAGCACTTCTCCAATCACAGCATCAGTCTATCCAGATCTTCCCGTAGCACTTCTCCAATCACAGCATCAGTCTATCCAGATCTTCCCGTAGCACTTCTCCAATCACAGCATCAGTCTATCCAGATCTTCCCGTAGCACTTCTCCAATCACAGCATCAGTCATCCAATCTTCCCGTAGCACTTCTCCCAATCACAGCATCAGTCTGTCCAGATCTTCCCGTAGCACTTCTCCAATCCGCATCAGTCTGTCCAGATCTTCCGTAGCACTTCTCCAATCACAGCATCAGTCTATCCAGATCTTCCCGTAGCACTTCTCCAATCACAGCATCAGTCTATCCAGATCTTCCCGTAGCACTTCTCCAATCACAGCATCAGTCTATCCAGATCTTCCCGTAGCACTTCTCCAATCACAGCATCAGTCTATCCAGATCTTCCCGTAGCACTTCTCCAATCACAGCATCAGTCTATCCAGATCTTCCCGTAGCACTTCTCCAATCACAGCTCATCTGTCCAGTCTTCCCGTAGCAACTTCTCCAATACAGCATCATCTATCCAGATCTTCCCGTAGCACTTCTCCAATCACAGCATCAGTCTATCCAGATCTTCCCGTAGCACTTCTCCAATCACAGCATCAGTCTGTCCAGATCTTCCCGTAGCACTGTCCTACACAAAATCAATCAGACGGCCTATTTTAGTGTCGGTAAATTTGCTTAAGATCTGGTACACCCGTCAACCTCCTCCGCCCCCCTCCCCCCACCAGTCAACCTCCTCTGCCCCCTCCCCCCACCAGTCAACCTCCTCCGCCTCTCCCCCACCAGTCAACCTCCTCCGCCCCTTCCCCCCACCAGTCAACCTCCTCCGCCCCCTCCCCCCACCAGTCAACCTCCTCCGCCCTCTCCCCCACCAGTCAACTCCTCCGCCTCTCCCCCCACCAGTCACACCTCCTCCGCCCTCTCCCCCACCATCAACCTCCTCCGCCCTCTCCCCCCACCAGTCAACCTCCTCCGCCCTCTCCCCCCACCAGTCAACCTCCTCCGCCCTCTCCCCCCACCAGTCAACCTCCTCCGCCCTCTCCCCCCACCAGTCAACCTCCTCCGCCCTCTCCCCACCAGTCAACCTCCTCCGCCCTCTCCCCCACCAGTCAACCTCCTCCGCCCCCTCCCCCCACCAGTCAACCTCCTCTGCCCCTCCCCCCACCAGTCAACCTCCTCCGCCCCCTCCCCCCACCAGTCAACCTCACTGCATTGATCACCTGGCTATCAGAATTATTCACGAGCACGTAGGCTGGAACATAGTCAATCAGCCTGGGAATAATGAAGGTGGTACACGGCCAACACGGAAACACGTCACTCAGACTCATCTGTGAGTATGCAGCGCCAGCCTGGAGCCCACACTCCATTTGCACCTAAAAACCTTATCTAGGTTAAAAAAAAAAAAGTCACTGTCTAGAACGTAACCTGACGTAAATCTAACCTAACCTAGCAAAGCTAATTTAAACCTAACACTAAGGATGTTTTCGGTGGTTAACGCCCCCCGCGGCCCGATCCCAGACTAGACCTTCTGGTGGGTCAAGGCCTGATCAACAGGCTGTTATTGTTGGCCGCGCGCAGTTTACGTACGAAGCACAAGCAGGATGGTCAAGCACTAAGTGGAGAACCTTGTCAAGTTCCCCTTGAAGGCAGCCAGATGTTTGTTGGGAATTCCCCTTATGCACGGAAGAAAGGCACTGAAGAGTCGGGGACTTCTGACACTAAGGTTCTTAGTGTAATGGTCACACCTCTATTTTTTAATGGAAGCAGTCTGTAGTATCTGCCAATTTATTTTCATATGGAGTGATTTTTAAGTGGGTAAGTTAGGGAGAAGTCCCTCCAGAATTTTCCAGGTGTAAATTATGATGTGCCTATCTCGCCTACATTCCAAGGAATACAATTCATGAAACTTCAAGCATTTCCTGAAGTTCACATTGCGTGTATACGAACAGTGAAAGTTCTCTACGTTTTATTCTAGGGTGGATATAATAAGTGACTTAAAGATTATCATTGGTTCAGCATCTCTTTGGAAAGTTCTTGTTATCCAGGATCACAATAGTGTTGCAACCGAAACACTGATTACTGAATGTAAAATGACCTGGCATCATCACTCCCAGGTCTCGCACATTGAACTTTCACTATTACACGATTTGAATTTGTCCTGTATTCAGTTTAAGTTTATTTCCTATATTCTTCCAAGGCAGAGCAATTGAAATTTATCCTCGTTAAACATATTATTTTCGGAGGTCCACTGGAAGACATTACTTATATCTGCTTGAAGACTCGCTACGTCTTTATGGGACTCCAGACTCAGATTCTGGTGTCATCAGCGAAGGTTATTCCAGTGCAGTGATTTATGTCCTTGTTAATGTCGGATACAAGGCTGAGAAAACAGAAGTGGGGCGAGTGATGTACCTTGAGGAACAGCTGTTCACTGAGGCTGCCTCTAACTTTACTGTTTACTACTACATCTCTCTGGGTTCTATTCCCCTCAAGGAAGGTTCCTTGGTGTTGGTGAGGGGCTTTTGATTTAGGGAATTGGATCTGTGCTCCAGTTCCCCGAATTAAGCCTGAATGCCTTCCACATATCCCCCCCCCCAGGCGCTGTATAATCCTCCGGGTTTAGCGCTTCCCCCTTGATTATAATAATAATAATCTGAGTTCTGTTAAGTTTAATTTGTTTTCTGTAATCAATATTAGACATGGATGATCCTCATCTATTTCATAGAGCTCTCGATCCTGTTTGCTGTTCATTTCTATCTGATGTTCATTTTATTTTGTCTATTGTGTTAAGATGTTAAATATCCATATCAGACGGGTCCTTCTCACGGACTATACTTCTGGACCACATAGTATCTGTCCATCCCAGGGCCAGGAGCTATGATTCAAGCATTCACAGACTAAAACAAGATAGTATGCATCATCAAAGCAGCATCAACCAACCGGACCTTGCCACACTGCCTGGCCTGCTTCAAGTATCCGGCTCTGGTCAACCTTCACCAACACTCAGCTCTATGGGATGGTGAGCCCAGAGCACTCCACCTGTATTACTCTTCAAGTTCTAACCACCCCAGAGCCCCCCCCCCTTCAGCTCTAACCTCCCCGGGGCTCCACTTCACTTGATTACTTCTCTCAGAGGCAAGAGGAAACTGCTCTCCCCCCCCCATGTCTCTCTCTCACTTTAGTTTTCTCTTCTACCTTCCTACCTCCCTCATCCTCCTCTCCTGCTCTGGTTCCCTCTTCTCGTGCCTCTCCCATTTTCCTCTGATGCGCAAGACGTGAGCAACAATTGCATAAATATTGGCGAAACGTTTCGCCTGCGCAGCAGGCTTCTTCAGTCGAATATAATACTGACAAATATTAAGGTTAAGGGACTGATCACCTCAAAACTACCACTACTGTCTCCAGTGCAGCATTCAACTCAAGAAACCTACTGCGCATGCGAAGCGTTTTAGCAATAAAAAATATCCAGGTGTTACCTGGAATCACTTCCAGAGGTCAGCCTCCCTGCGACCCGGCCCCAGACTAGGCCTCCTGGTTGCTGGCATGACTGACCAGGCTGTTAATGTCCGCTGTCCTCAGTCCAAAGTATGCATCACAGTAAGACTGATCAAGAATTTGTCGAGTTCCCTCTTTACAAAAGGTCGGGGTTTGTTGTTATTGCCCTTGTGCATGAAGCGAGGACGTTGAGTCGCGGTCCCTTAATACTTTCTGAGTTCTCTAACTGTACTCATGGCTTCCCTACTTATCACTGGAGGTATCTTGTACCGTAGGTCAAGCCTGTGTTCACTGGTAATAATTTCGGGTGCAGGTTTGGGACCAATCACTCCAGAATCTTCCAGGTGTAGATTATCATGCATTTTTCTCATCTATCTTCTAACGAGTACAGTTCTAGGGACTCCATTACTTTACATTGGTGCTTGACTGAGTTTGTAATTACTGTGAAGGTTCTCTGTACATTTTCTAGCTCTGCGATTTCACCTGCCTTGAAGGTGGCTGTTAATGCACAGCAATATTCCAGCCTTGAGAGAACGACTGACCTGAAGAGTGTTATCATTGGCTTGGCATCTCTTGTTCTGAAAGTTAAAGTTATCCAACCTATCATTTTCCTTGCAGTTGCAATAACAACATTGCTGTGCTGCTTGAACGTGAGACCTTCTGGCATTATCATTCCCTAGTCTCTCGCATTTCTCTTACGTTCTATCGAGTGACTGGAGTTTGTCTTGTACACCGATCGTGTTTATATTTCATCTTTCCGTAATGTAATAATTGAAATTTGTCCTCACTGAACATATTATCAGTAGCCCACTGGAGGACTTGCTTGATATCAGCTTGGAGGCTCACTGGATGACACTCATATTCTAGTACCGCCCACAGAGGATAATACAATGCTATGGTTAATGTCTGTCAGAAATTGAAGAGGTTGGGCGAGTACTGTGCCTTGAGAAACTGCTCCTCACCGTAATTCTCTTATTTCACTCTTTGTTATTACTTTCTATTACTTTTTTCAGGGGTTATATTGGTTAGGAATTTAAATATCCATCTGCCTACCTTTCCGTTTTTTTCCTTTTGTACGAGTTTTTAAAGTAATTACCACATGATGGCAAGCGTCAAAGGCTTTCGCAAAGTCAGTGTACTCTATTTGCATTTAGCCTGTCTTCCAGTGTACCCAAGAGCATGTTATAACGCTTCAGCAATTGCGAGAGGCAAGAGGGACCTGTTCTGAACCCATGTTGATCTGGGTTGTGCAACTACTGGGATTCCGTGTGATTGGCAATCTTGCTTAAGACCCTTACAAAAATCTTGATAATGAGGGATGTCAGTGCTATTGTTTCACAGTAGTGTTTTTGCAATTGGTTTATTGCCACCTTTGTGGAGTGCGGTTATATCAGTAGTTTTTAAAGAATGTGGGAGGACTCGTGTCCAGGCTCCTTCTCCAGTTCTTGATGAATGTGGAATTCCACGAGTCTGGGCCTGGGGTGGAGTGCATGGGCATGCCTGGGGTGGAGTGCATGGGCATGCCTGGGGTGGAGTGCATGGGCATGCCTGGGTGGAGTGCATGGCATGCTGGGGTGGAGTGCATGGGCATGCCTGGGGTGGAGTGCATGGGCATGCCTGGGGTGGAGTGCATGGGCATGCCTGGGGTGGAGTGCATGGGCATGCCTGGGGTGGAGTGCATGGGCATGCCTGGGGTGGAGTGCATGGGCATGCCTGGGGTGGAGTGCATGGGCATGCCTGGGGTGGAGTGCATGGGCATGCCTGGGGTGGAGTGCATGGGCATGCCTGGGGTGGAGTGCATGGGCATGCCTGGGGTGGAGTGCATGGGCATGCCTGGGGTGGAGTGCATGGGCATGCCTGGGGTGGAGTGCATGGGCATGCCTGGGGTGGAGTGCATGGGCATGCCTGGGGTGGAGTGCATGGGCATGCCTGGGGTGGAGTGCATGGGCATGCCTGGGATGGAGTGCTAAGTGGTATTAGGGTTATATCATATCAGACAAGAGGTCTGCAGCATATTGTCTCATTCATGAAAAACTCATCTGGGTCTTCAATTTTTAGGCTGATTAATAATAGTTCACCGAGCTCAGAGTCGTATCGAGTCAAGTATTTCACTCATTCTTTGTTGTCGTTAGTGTATCTTCCATATCTTAAAGCGCCAATATCAGATTTTTTTTTTACATGGATTTTTTTTAATATAAAAAGTATTTTGGATTTATCTCAATTTCATTTCTGGATTTTTGTTCAGTCTCTCCTTGGTTCTGTATGACGCACTTAATTTCAGCTCAATATTTTTCAGTTCTCTAGAAAGTCTTAGTTTCCTTTCTTCAGTGAGTGTTACCTTTTAGAAGTTCTGTCACCAGGTTATAGAGGGTGCGCCTCTCCCTTCCCAACCTGCACCTCCTCCATAACAGTGTCTAGTTCTAGTGCCACTCAGCTGATCCTCTTAAATTACTAATTCAGGTCCTCCTTTATCACCGTTTTTCCAGCACGTGTCAGTAAGCTCGCGATTTATTAACTTCCAGTTGAAGCTGTGTTGCTGAAGGTGTCAAATTGAAGTTACCAGACAAACTTATATTTAAGGCAGAGTTTGAGAAGTCTTCAAAACAGTTGCAGTACTTGATAAGGCTCAGCCTTGAGCAAAACTGCATTAAACGGCTCCTATGTTATCAGTGACTATTTCCACCAGTTGAAGTTAAATGTATGAAACACTCTCATAACAGAGTGCATTTTTTTTTGTAATAGAACCAGTGTATGTCATGTCTGAACTTCCGTTAGGTTGTGGTCTGTGTTCACTGTCTTCAACTCCTTTATGTTTCTCACCAGATCGTCATTATTTGTGAATATAAGTTGTGGAGTATTCTCTGGTCTGGTTCCGTTACTTACTGCTGGCGTAAGACGAATTTGGTGTAGTCTTAGTAGCTAAGTTGAGTGCGTGTTCTTCTAGACTGGTTCCTGTGATACTCTTATCTCAGTCGTCTCTACATTGCTCAATGCAGATGTGTATTTCATTTTTGAGGTCTTGAACTGAAGTCACCACCAGGCAAAAGGATATTTGTGGCTGGGATTGATAGGTTCTCAAGACGGTGGTCGATTTTCAATAGTTGGTGCTTGAAGTGTTGGGAAATCGCGTCTCTGGTTAACATACTCTTACAATGACTAGATTTTTAGGTCAAACCACCAAAACTTTGGACATCATCAGTGGTGTTCAGTAACTCAGCACATATACCTTTGAAGAGTTTCGAGAGTTTCTCTACTCTGAGCCCGGCCATGGGCCAGGCTCGTCTAGTGATGAGCGACTAACATACAGACCAACACTCCTTGTCTACTTTTTCCAGTCGAATCTGAGACTGGACCCGGGGAGACGACACCCAGGGGTGGGGAGAAACGACACGACACCCAGGGGTGGGGAGAAACGACACGACACCCAGGGGTGGGGAGAAACTGCACGGCACCCAGGGGTGGGGAGAAACGACACCCAGGAGGGGGGACAACACCTAGGTATCCAAATTTCACGGTCTAAACAACCATCCTTGCATCTCTCTCCAAGGTTGCAAACATTGCACACGTCCTCCATCAACTTGCAAGTACTATGTACCATTCTCTTCTTCCACTGTTTCCCTCTTCCTATGCGTCTTCCTCGTTTTTTCCACCTCTCTCATTTATTCCCCTTCTCTCTAAATTCTCCTTCCCTACTTACTAACACAAACTCCCTCCTGATACGCGGGATGTCAGTACTGTGTTCAACATGCACTGCAGTCAGGCAAGGCGTGACAGGGAAAAGGCGTGACAAGAAAAGGCTGGAACAATTCACAACCTACAACGCCGTGGATGGAACAATTCACAACCTACAACACCGTGGTTGGAACAATTCACAACCTACAACACCGTGGATGGAACAATTCACAACCTGCAACACCGTGGATGGAACAATTCACAACCTACATCGTAGCTGGAACAATTCACAACCTACAACACCGTGGCTGGAACAATTCACAACCTACAACACCGTGGCTGGAACAATTCACAACCTACAACACCGTGGCTGGAACAATTCACAACCTACATCACCGTGGCTGGAACAATTCACAACCTACAACACCGTGGCTGGAATTCACAACGTGCAACAATTCACAACCTGCAACACCGTGGATGGAACAATTCACAACCTGCAACACCGTGGATGGAACAATTCACAACCTACAACACCGTGGATGGAACAATTCACAACCTACAACACCGTGGATGGAACAATTCACAACTTACAACACCGTGGATGGAACAATTCACAACCTACAACACCGTGGCTGCAACAGTTCAGTTTCAGCCGGGGTGGATGAATTCAATTTGGACTAGGATATAGTCACAATTAGGACTACCTACCTGGCGTGTGCTCCGGGGGTCAAGGCCCCCGCGGCCAGGTCTATGACCAGGCCTAGAGGGGGGGGTATATTTTCCAGCTGCAAGTCATCAATTATTGCCCCGATTCTCTCTACCTCTGACTTGTTACCGTGACTTTCTTGTTCCTGGCAGATCTCTCTCTCGTGGTCCACCATTATGGAGACTGACCTGCCTAGCATGGGCCAGTAAGCCTACTACAATGTTTCTGTTTCGCCTGCCCTGTGGCAGGTCAGGCGAAACATTTCCGAAATAGAGCGTCTTGTTTCACAAGAGTCCTACTCCCTTGTTACTGTCATTCATGCTTGTTCTCACCGTTATCTCTCTTCTCTCATTTTCAGCGTTCTCTCCCTCCCCCTTCCCGATTTTCCTTCTCTTCATTCTTTCGTTTGTGTTCTCGTTCTCTCTCCCTTCCCATTAACCCATCCTTCTTCTCCACTTAGTCCTCTCTAAGCACTACGAAAGCCAGAGGTCAGTATATTACGTAAACCAGACGCCCCATGTTTAAAACAGTGTATATCCGTGTGTGCGTGTATTTGTACGCACTTTATACATACGCGCACACATATATATACACAAGAGGACTGCCACCAAGGGTCATCCAAATATGATCATCCAGCATCACTCTCGCCCTGGTTGTCTTGACACCAGAGTGGAGGATCATGTAGTGAGGTGGAACAGCCTTCAGAGTGCAGACACTGTGCTTCCCACCTCACCAACTCAAGGCTTGCTCACCGCTCTTCCAGGATTCCCAGCCTTGCACTGCTTCCACTGAAAAACCACTTCGTTTGGATTCGCAGGCGAAATTGTTTCGGCAAGAGCAACACCCAGGTGTTAAAACACGCGTTTTGCCCATTAACCTGTCTTGTATACCAGAGATGCTACCGTATACCACTTATAAAGGAATAGTCAGACGTAATATACCTGGTATAAAAGGGGGTATTCAGACGTGAAATACCTAGTATAAAGGGATATTCAGATGTGATATACCTGGTATAAAGGGATATTCAGATGTGATATACCTGGTTTTAAAGGGATATTCAGATGTGATATACCTGGTATAAAGGGATATTCAGATGTGATATACCTGGTATAAAGGGATATTCAGATGTGATATACCTGGTTATAAAGGGATATTCAGATGTGATATACCTGGTATAAAGGGATATTCAGATGTGATATACCTGGTATAAAGGGATATTCAGATGTGATATACCTGGTATAAAGGGATATTCAGATGTGATATACCTGGTATAAAGGGATATTCAGATGTGATATACCTGGTATAAAGGGATATTCAGATGTGATATACCTGGTATAAAGGGATATTCAGATGTGATATACCTGGTATAAAGGGATATTCAGATGTGATATACCTGGTATAAAGGGATATTCAGATGTGATATACCTGGTATAAAGGGATATTCAGATGTGATATACCTGGTATAAAGGGATATTCAGATGTGATATACCTGGTATAAAGGGATATTCAGATGTGATATACCTGGTATAAAGGGATATTCAGATGTGATATACCTGGTATAAAGGGATATTCAGATGTGATATACCTGGTATAAAGGGATATTCAGATGTGATATACCTGGTATAAAGGGATATTCAGATGTGATATACCTGGTATAAAGGGATATTCAGATGTGATATACCTGGTATAAAGGGATATTCAGATGTGATATACCTGGTACAAAGAAACCCACAGGAAAGTGTAAAGTAAGTGCGCAAGATTTTCTTGTCATCTTGCATGTTTATCTGGGAGACAGACCAGTAGGGGCTATCCGGCCAGAGTGCAAAACATTTAACTACCTTCCATTTCTCACTCATTGGTTAGAATTATGGGAAAGTCTCCCAGTGACTGGGAGAAACGTCTCTTCCACATGAATTATTGTTTATGTGGGCGGTGCCAGGGTGCACGGGGGGGAGGGGCAGTCCCCAGGGTGCCCGTGGGTAGCCCCAAAATGCATGTGGGCAGTCCCAGAATGCACGTAACTTCATAAAAACTATAAACTGGCAAACATAACTAAATAAAGCTCCCCACCGGGCGAAACGTTGCTACACAAAACCTTTCTCGGCACCTGTTCGGAAAAGCCTGTTAAAAGTCTTGTACTCTGGCAGGACTGCTGATCCTGACTCACGAAATCGTAATGACACGATTGCAAACAAACCATGCCACGGGCGGGGATAGAACCCGCGATCAGAGAGGGTTTTTTTCTGTGCTGATCCTTCTCTTAGATATCAGCAAGATAGGGAAATTTGACAACCCTTTGTACTGGGTATATATTTTCTCTTTCCACCACCAGGTGTTGAGGGGACGACTCCCCCCCCCTCCACCACCAGTTGCTGGGGGGACGACTCTCCCCCCTCCACCACCAGTTGCTGGGGGGGACGACTCTCACACTCCACCGGTTGCTGGGGGAATCATTGCACAAGTATTGCCCAACAGATCTGACCTTTCCTGTGCTGTTCTCTCTTTAAAACTCTCTCACTTCACTGACACCATTCCACCTGACACCAATCGCCACTCTCCAATACTGGAATCTTCTATGATTGGCTAATACTCCGCAGAAGTCTTCCATGATTGGCTAAGTTAGGGCAATGATTTGCTTTGTTCCAGCTACCTGATTGCCTACAGGGCCTCCTCTACCTGATTGGTCAATTCTGTCTTTTGAAACTAGTCTGGTCCTCTCGAGTATTTACGGCTTAACTCTAAGCCTATATAGGCTTAGCGTCAAGTCTATAGGCTTGTGTATAAGCACTAGGCATCAATATACTACAAAATTGTATGCTGGTCGACGTTTTGGAAAAAAAAAATTCGCCCCTTGGGTCTACCAATGAATGGATTGAAAAAAAGACGCATACAGTGGGCGAAACGTGTCCTAAAACACCCTCGGAGTTGCATACTGTCTCTAAGGAATTTTTTTACGGAAAATTCTAGATACGGAAAATGACTTAAGTCTCTCTAAATCTCTAATACTGACCAGAGGTGCCGGGCTGACACGGACCAGAGGTGCCGGGCTGACACGGACCAGAGGTGCCGGGCTGACACGGACCAGAGGTGCCGGGCTGACACGGACCAGAGGTGCCGGGCTGACACGGACCAGAGGTGCCGGGCTGACACGGACCAGAGGTGCCGGGCTGACACGGACCAGAGGTGCCGGGCTGACACGGACCAGAGGTGCCGGGCTGACACGGACCAGAGGTGCCGGGCTGACACGGACCAGAGGTGCCGGGCTGACACGGACCAGAGGTGCCGGGCTGACACGGACCAGAGGTGCCGGGCTGACACGGACCAGAGGTGCCGGGCTGACACGGACCAGAGGTGCCGGGCTGACACGGACCAGAGGTGCCGGGCTGACACGGACCAGAGGTGCCGGGCTGACACGGACCAGAGGTGCCGGACTGACACGGACCAGAGGTGCCGGACTGACACGGACCAGAGGTGCCGGACTGACACGGACCAGAGGTGCCGGACTGACACGGACCAGAGGTGCCGGACTGACACGGACCAGAGGTGCCGGACTGACACGGACCAGAGGTGCCGGACTGACACGGACCAGAGGTGCCGGACTGACACGGACCAGAGGTGCCGGACTGACACAGACCAGAGGTGCCGGGCTGACACGGACCAGAGGTGCCGGGCTGACACGGACCAGAGGTGCCGGACTGACACGGACCAGAGGTGCCGGACTGACACGGACCAGAGGTGCCGGACTGACACGGACCAGAGGTGCCGGACTGACACGGACCAGAGGTGCCGGACTGACACGGACCAGAGGTGCCGGACTGACACGGACCAGAGGTGCGGACTGACACGGACCAGAGGTGCCGGACTGACACGGACCAGAGGTGCCGGACTGACACGGACCAGAGGTGCCGGACTGACACGGACCAGAGGTGCCGGACTGACACGGACCAGAGGTGCCGGGCTGACACGGACCAGAGGTGCCGGGCTGACACAGACCAGAGGTGCCGGGCTGACACGGACCAGAGGTGCCGGGCTGACACGGACCAGAGGTGCCGGGACTGACACGGACCAGAGGTGCCGGACTGACACGGACCAGAGGTGCCGGACTGACACGGACCAGAGGTGCCGGACTGACACGGACCAGAGGTGCCGGACTGACACGGACCAGAGGTGCCGGACTGACACGGACCAGAGGTGCCGGCTGACACGGACCAGAGGTGCCGGGCTGACACGGACCAGAGGTGCCGGCTGACACGGACCAGAGGTGCCGGACTGACACGACCAAGGTGCGGACTGACACGGACCGAGGTGCCGGGCTGACACGGACCAGAGGTGCCGGACTGACACGGACCAGAGGTGCCGGGCTGACACGGACCAGAGGTGCCGGACTGACACGGACCAGAGGTGCCGTGTTTACGAATGTTAATATCAGAAGTGACATAATATATATATATATATATATATATATATATATATATATATATATATATATATATATATATATATATATATATATACATTGTCATATTTACAGCTAATGAAGAGGTCAGTAACTTATCTGAGGTCAGGATAATGACTTGGGTGAGATCAGTAACTTATCTGAGGTCAGGTTAATGACTTGGGTGAGGTCAATAGCTTATCTGAGGTCAGGTTAATGACTTGGGTGAGGTCAGTAGCTTATCTGAGGTCAGGTTAATGACTTGGGTGAGGTCAATAGCTTATCTGAAGTCAGGTTAATGACTTGGGTGAGGTCAGTAGCTTATCTGAGGTCAGGTTAATGACTTGGGTGAGGTCAATAGCTTATCTGAGGTCAGGTTAATGACTTGGGTGAGGTCAGTAGCTTATCTGAGGTCAGGTTAATGACTTGGGTGAGGTCAATAGCTTATCTGAGGTCAGGTTAATGACTTGGGTGAGGTCAGTAGCTTATCTGAGGTCAGGTTAATGACTTGGGTGAGGTCAGTAACTTATCTGAGGTCAGGTTAATGACTTGGGTGAGGTCAATAGCTTATCTGAAGTCAGGTTAATGACTTGGGTGAGGTCAGTAACTTATCTGAGGTCAGGTTAATGACTTGGGTGAGGTCAGTAGCTTATCTGAGGTCAGGTTAATGACTTGGGTGAGGTCAGTAACTTATCTGAGGTCAGGTTAATGACTTGGTGAGGTCAATAGCTTATCTGAGGTCAAATTAATGACTTTTTGAGGTCAATAACTTATCTGAGGTCAGGTCATCAATTCCCTCCCATGGTCACCTTCACAACACTCAGCTTACCTGAAACAGAAAAAAAATTTATTGATCTCACTTATCAGAGTAATGATCGAGGATCACTGCCGTAGGCCTACTGGCCCATACTAGACAGGACTAACTCTCCCACAACCATCCCCATTAAATCACTCTAGGCCTTTCATATGATAGTTTGGGGCGAGAAAACATTTACACACAATTATATAGCTTACAGATATTTTATACCTAGGTAAATTTAGTGGTGCGTCGTTTAACGACGGGGATACGTTCTGAGAAACGAGTCGGTAAGACGATAACGTCGTTGTGAGAACATCACAGTGTACTTAAACATAGATGGTATAACCATTACATACCTAGGTTATATGGTCGGGTTTTTTTTATCATAGATTTGCTTGTAAACAGATGATACACCATAAACATCTCTTAATGGAAACTACGGTGTTGGGGTCCAAGTTCTTACTTTTTAAGACGCTTGTTGAGGTCTCCAAAAACTTCCGCTAAACCCATCCTCGGAGTTTTTTTTCCCCCCTTCTGCAAGAGCCATGATGAACCAAACACGAGAGTAAATCAAGCACAAGGAAAAAATGACGCTATTAAGAGACACTGTAAACACGAGGTTTATGAGGCCGCTGCCGGCATAACACCCCATACTGTTTTACAGTAAAATATTTTATAAGTAGAAAGAATACACTTTAGAATAATGATAAAATGTACAGTAAAATAAATATATAAACCAGTAACATAGTTGTTTATCATTATCAAGTATTATTTACTGTACACAGTAGTAGGTGCTTTACTTTCATACGACTGGCAGTGCAGTCGTATATGAGGTCCGTCGTTGAGCGAAACGTCATTATGTGGAGTACGATTGTACTATAATTTTTCATCGTAAAGGAAGTTATAGACAAATAATTATGAATATTGTTCACTGGAACAAGATGTTCAAAGAATGAAGAGTTACCAGGGGGTGGATTAAGGTAGATTAGGCTAGCCTTAGTTTACGTACAGAATGAAACCTTGAGAAGCTTCAAGAACGGGTTAAATGAGCAAAAATGCGTGCAACAACTTAGTACATATCACTAATGACGATACGTTTCGCCTTCTCGGCAGTCGAGATACAGAAATGCCGAGATGTCTGATCGCCTACCTTTTTCAAGACCGAGGGGACTGATCGCCGACCTTTTTCAAGACCGAGGGGACTGATCGCCGACCTTTTTCAAGACCGAGGGGACTGATCGCCGACCTTTTTCAAGACCGAGGGGACTGATCGCCTCGTATCTACATCATCTTCACTACAAGGGGCACTTTGTAGTGCACCACGTCTAGTGCCACGTGCAGTGCCACATGCCCTAGACTATAGTTTCAATTTATCTGTCACACGTTTCTTCCACTCCTGGCACTGTGCTACACTTCCTGGCATCATGCCCCTTCCCTCCCTCCCTCCCTCCCTCTCCCCTCCCTCCCTCTCCCCTCCCTCCCTCTCCCCCTCCCTCCCCCCTCCTCCTGTCTCCTGTCTCCCCCTCCCTCAATTTAATACAACAAATTATACAACAAATGCGACAAATCATAAAATACAATAGTGCAAAAAATGTAAGAATAAAAATACATCACAAATACAACAGTACAAATACAACGGCCATACAGTTGAACTTTACCCCTTGCAACGAGCACACTATGCAACAAATACACTGCATACACCACAATGATACATTGCAGACGTCGCCAGAAAATTTTGCTCCGACCGGGTCGTGGGGGCGCTTCATAAAGCCTGCGAACCACCAGCTGGTCAAGGCAGGACACAAGAGCTAGAACTTAGCCCCCTCACATAAACTTAGGCGAATACAGCATACAACAGCATATGTGATTTTATATATTATGTATATATATATATATATATATATATATATATATATATATATATATATATATATATATATATATATATATATATATATATATATATATATACTGAAGCAGCGATTCGGTGGGACACCCTTACAGACTCCTCCAGTAGACCAGCTCCTCCCAAACAGCACAAACAGTCCCACTGGGACAAACCGATCATGGAAAAAATATCCAACACAATGCTATCCAATGCTTCAGGAAAGAACAAAGCTCGTCTCCTGGCAGTGAAGGCACCACACTCAGGAGATTTCCTGTTAGCTGTTCCCAATTCCTCCCTGGGCACCCGTCTCGACCCACAGGCCATTCGGATTGGTGTTGCTCTTCGCCTAGCCGCCCCCATCCTCACCGAGCATAGGTGTATTTGCGGCAGGGCGACAGCTGATCAATTCGGACTTCATGGTCTCGTGTGCCACACAGCAGAAGGGAAGTATGCCAGACATGAGAAGGTCAATGATATAATAAAGAGAAGCCTCGCCACAGCCCGTTGCCCAGCTCAACGGGAACCCCAAGTACAGAGGTCTGATGGAAGTCAAAAGCGTCCTGATGGAGCCACTATGCTACCCTGGAAGGATGGAAAGCAGATTGCCTGGGACTACACCTGTGCTGCCACATTGGCCGACACCTACTTGCCATACTCTGTAGTGGAAGGGGGTGGAGCTGCCAGCCACAGGGAGACCCAGAAGATCCGAAAATATGAAGACCTTCCCCTTGCTATAACTTCATTCCAATAGGGTCGGAGACCCTTGGAGCATGGGGCAAGTGTGCTCTAAAGTTCCTCAAAGAGCTGGGTGAAAAGCTCATCATAGAAACCAAGGACCACAGGGCGACCAGCTTCCTCTTTCAGAGACTCAGTGTTGCGATCCAGAGAGGAAATGCCTGCAGCATTCTGGGCACGCGGCCCACCGCAGGGGAGCTGGACGAAGTATTCGAGATGTAGCTCTGAGTTACCTATGTTGTTTTACTTTCTATCGTATCTTTTGTGAATGTTTGGCCAATGTATTTTGTCTTTAAATAAAACATACTTGAAATATAGGGGGTGGTAGGAGAAAATTCTTAAACAGCTTCAGGGAGAACCTTAAGTTTTCCCTGAAGCAAGTTTATTCTTTTTTCTGAGGATGAGGATCCCTATGACAGTTCTAGAGGTGGTACCTCCCTATTATTATATATATATATATATATATATATATATATATATATATATATATATATATATATATATATATATATTATATATATATATATATAAATGCGTGTGTGTGTTACATAACCTCAAAGAGCAGTTGGTCCACGTGTTCAATAATCAGCTGACTGCTATGACGTCAGGAGAGTATGTGTGACGTCAGTGTGACGTGCGAGCCGGATGTGTGACGCCAATGTAAACAAAGATCTATTGCTTGCTGGTACTGTGATATACCCACGACAAGTTTCCAGAGTTTTTCTACTCCCGGAGCCCGGTCCTAGACCAGACTTGCCTGGTCAACCAGGCTGTTGCTATTAGTGGCCCATAGCTCCACATATCCATCACAGCCTGGTTGATCTGGCACCTGGTGAAGATACTTGTCCAGTTTCCTCTTGAAGACTTCTACACTTGTTCCAGCAGTGTTTCTAATATCTTCTGGCAAGATGTTGAATAATTTAGCATCACGGATGTTGATACAGTGTTCCCTTATTGTGCTCATTGCACTCCTACTTCAATATTTTTTACAATTCCTTCCATCTCTCTCACTCGAGTATTGTTATGATCTTGCACCAGGACTTCAAGTACTTTCCAGGTATATATTATCATGTATCCTCTCTCTCCTCTGTTCTAGTGAATACATAGGACTAAGGTGTTCCCAGTAATTTAAATGCTTTATTGGCTCTGAGGGTCGTAAATGTTTGTGTTATTCTGATATTTGTCCTGCCCTGGAGGGAACCATCATCACCAGGTAATATTCCAGAGATCTAACGATTCCAAGTGCCACTATTGGCACTACTTCCCTTGTTTTGAAAGTTCTCATTATCCTCTTCATTTTCCTGGCTTCTGCTGCCACCATACTAACACATCATCTTGACACTGGCACCCTCACCACTGCCCAGGAAACCGTTTAGGTGATGCATTGTTGACACGCACCTTGACGCTGTCAAGTCCTGCCTACAGTGATGTCAGGTGACGCCATGCAACCAGTGCCAACAATACTGCCAGCAAGTGGGCCAAATGCAATGGTGATTGTGGTGATATATACCTTTGAAGAGTTTCGAGAGTTCCACTACTCTCGGAGCCCGGCCATGGGCCAGGCTAGTCTGGTGCTTGCCTGGTCAACCAGGCTGTTGATGCTATAGGCCAGCTGCCCCTCCCCCTCTACCACAACAACCACACAATCTTTCAGGTTATTTTTTTTTTAATATAGTTGAAAATGCACAAATCCCACCACTTTTTTGTGCTCGAGTACATTGTCCAAAGGTGCCAGAGGTACCATTTTTCGCCAGCAACCTTTGTCATTACGGCGTTGATGCAGCGCTGATCCTCTTGGTAATCCAGCGTCCACACGAACGTCAATCCTAAATCCGGATTCACTTGGATTTAAACAAAAAATTTAAACTACCCCTTTTTTTCAGAAGTACGAGAATTTATACTTTGTATATTACGTGTTCAGAGTTATCTTCCCCGAAATCCTTTAAGATTAACGCACCAGCGGTAAAGACGAGTATCTTGTATGTCGTGATCGTGTCTGTCCCTAGTCCAGGTGTCTCCTAGAGTCGTCAGAATCACCTGTAGCGCAGCAAAGGTACTTACGGTATGCAGAGAGCCGAGTACTTGAAGTACGTACGTGTGGAGGACCTCAGCGAGTCACTGCAACTGTTAGTGAAATATCACTGCCAGAGGCATTAATGATGTCCCTGCTCACTGCCAGGGACATCAATGGCGTCCCTGCTCACTGCCAGGGACATCAATGGCGTCCCTGATCACTGCCAGGGACATCAATGGCGTCCCTGATCACTGCCAGGGACATCAATGGCGTCCCTGATCACTGCCAGGGACATCAATGGCGTCCCTGATCACTGCCAGGGACATCAATGGCGTCCCTGATCACTGCCAGGACATCAATGGCGTCCCTTATCACTGCCAGGGACATCAATGGCGTTCCTGATCACTGCCAGGGACATCAATGGCGTCCAGGAGACATCAATATGTACGCTAAACACGAACGAAAAACGCAAGTGCTACACTAATACCGTACTGTATCACGGAACACCGGAACGGAACGGTATCACCTACGACTGGACTGAAAATTAATTTAATTTTAAAGGTACACAATAGGTGAGGGGAGAGAGGGAGGAGGGGGAAAGAGTGGGGAGAAGGAGGGGAATCTGGGGAAAGGAGTGGCGGGGAAACTATGTAGGGGAGGAAGCTAGGTGGTGGGGAAAGGAGTGGCGGGGAAACTATGTAGGGGAGGAAGCTAGGTGGTGGGGAAAGGAGTGGCGGGGAAACTATGTAGGGGAGGAAGCTAGGTGGTGGGAAAAGGTGAACTAGGACCTAGGCGAAGTAAGAAGTATTGGAACAATAGTGGAGTGTAGCAAACCTCACAACTGTAGCAGACATACTGGCGCTCAGCGCACTGCTAGCCACTGTCGTGGTGGTGGTGGGTGGCGGTGGATTGTGGTGGTAGTGGATTGTGGTGGTAGTGGATTGTGGTGGTAGTGGATTGTGGTGGGTGATCAAGGGTAGTGGTAATGGTATATTTTTACCTGTGATATACCATTGAAGAGCTTCCCCGAAGTCTCTGTCCTGGGCCAAGTTTGTCTGGTGCTTAGTGGTCAACCAGGCTGTTGCACGTCTCTTGCCCCACATATCCATCACAGCCTGGTTGACTTGGCACCTGGTGAAGATACTTTTCCAGTTTTCTCTTGTCCTAGCAGTTCTTGATATTTTCTGGTATGATGCTGAATAGTCACGGATGTTGATACAATGTTCTCTTATTGTGACCACAGCGCAATAAGGAAACTGGCAATATCGTACCCTCTTTCAAGTGCGTATGGAGGCTGTCTCCACCACTTTTAAGATCATTCCACTTCCCGACAACTCAGGCTGAAAAAATACTTCCTAATATCCCTGTGGGGAAGGGACGTTCTACTCAATATTCGAATACACGAATTAAGTGGCTGTAGAATACATACAAAAAGGGAAGCACGGAGAAAGTCAGGTATAGGAGCCAGCCCGATGGAGTCAGGTATGAGAGGGCCAGATATAACGAAGGTAGAGAGGGGGAGCCAGATATAACGAAGGTAGAGAGGGGGAGCCAGATATAACGAAGGTAGAGAGGGGGAGCAGATATAACGAAGGTAGAGAGGGGGAGCCAGATATAACGAAGGTAGAGAGGGGGAGCCAGATATAACGAAGGTAGAGAGGGGGAGCCAGATATAACGAAGGTAGAGAGGGGGAGCCAGATATAACGAAGGTAGAGAGGGGGAGCCAGATATAACGAAGGTAGAGAGGGGGAGCCAGATATAACGAAGGTAGAGAGGGGGAGCCAGATATAACGAAGGTAGAGAGGGGGAGCCAGATATAACGAAGGTAGAGAGGGGGAGCCAGATATAACGAAGGTAGAGAGGGGGAGCCAGATATAACGGAAGGTAGAGAGGGGGAGCCAGATATAACGAAGGTAGAGAGGGGGAGCCAGATATAACGAAGGTAGAGAGGGGGAGCCAGATATAACGGAAGGTAGAGAGGGGGAGCCAGATATAAGAAGGTAGAGAGGGGGAGCCAGATATAACGAAGGTAGAGAGGGGGAGCCAGATATAACGAAGGTAGAGAGGGGAGGCCAGATATAACGAAGGTAAGAGGGGGAGCCAGATATAACGAAGGTAGAGGGGGAGCCAGATATAACGAAGGTAGAGGGGGAGCCAGATATAACGAAGGTGAGAGAGGGGACCTTACGAAGGAGAGAGGGGGAGCCCGATATAACGAGTATTAGAGGGGAGTCCAGTATAATTCGAAGGTGTGGGGGGAGCAGATATACGAGTAGAGGGGGGCCAGTATAACGAGGTAGAGAGGTGTGGAGCCGATATGTGGAAGGTAGAGGGGAGCAGATATAAGGAAGGTAGAGGAGAGCAGATATAAGATGGATAGAGGGGGAGCCAGATAAGAAGGTATGGGGACCAGCAATTCCAAGGAGGTAGAGTAGATGGGAGCCAGATATAAGGAAGAGAGGGGAGCCAGATATAAAAGGTAGAGGGGGAGCCTAGATACAAGAAGGTAACGGGGGATGCCAGATATAGAGATGAGGCAGAGTATCTTCCCTGGAAGGCAGAAGCGAGACAGATTACCTTAAGTGTTCACTCACTTGTAAGTTTGATGGTGTGTGTGGGTCGTGTGTGAGTGTGTGTGGTATATGTGTGTCGTGTGTGTAATATGTGTTGTTGTAAGTGTAAGAGACAAGGAAGGAAATGAGCTACAAATCCGTTGGATCAAAGTCGGGCCAGCATCAAGGCTCTCCTACCATGCAACTCAGAGGCGGACCGTCAGACATGTTGAAACACAATATTAATGGCACAAGAGGATCTAATCCTTTAGAAAGGAATCCATACCCTTAAGAAACTACGGAGGATGAACACAAGATGAGAGGATCTAATACCATACGAGGAGGAAGCAACATAAAAACATCTAAACATTAGAAAATTCAACACCAACAGAGTATAATCTTATCCAGAGGATCCATGTCTACTGTTTACCAACACTTAGTAGATCAAACTATTCGTATTACTCAAAAATAATGATATTTTTGAGAATTATTTACTCCAATTTTTTGAGTATACGGAAAGTGCTGCCTCTAGACCAGCACTCAAGAGTGATGCTCTCAGACCAGCACTCAAGTAGTGCTGCTCAGACAGCCTCAGAGTGTGCTCTCAGACCAGCACCAAGAGTGTGCTCTGACCCCATCAAGATGTGCTCTCAACCAGACTCAAGAGTGCTGCTACAAATGAAGATCAATCTACATAATGAGGAGAGTAAGAAATGAAATAGGATATCTAAGTATCTTTAATAAAAATTTGTCACGTTAGTGCGTCGAGAAATTTAACATTTTTAACCCCCTGTAATATTCCATCTATCGTATTTTATACATCATTAATATTTCATACATCATACTAAATTAATATTCCTCCTTTTTATATATTAATGTTCCATCTACCGCCCTCCATAATTCATGTCCCATCTATCGTATGTGTACAATAAGCCGTGAGTGGTCACGAACAGCGGCTACTTGACCATCGTCACTAACAACTGAAGTTTACGAAAATGTAAGATACGTTTACCATCAAGGGGAAGTAAGAAAGAAAAAGAGAATCTGATCCCTTAGAAAAACACTTGCGTCACCGCCCATCTTGTTTACACGTGTGCCGCATGCGGGCCAACAAATACTAACCGCATCCCCCCCCCGGTCGCCACGTGCGCCGTATACAGCATGCGCGGCGGCGGCGGCGGCGGCGACAAGCACCAGGGCACCAGCGAGGGCAGGGAGGTGCAGGATGCCAGGCAAAGATGACTTAACGGTGGTAACCCTCGTGACGCAACATCCGGTGCAATGTTGCTCTCTTCCGGGGGGGGGTGGGGTCCGTCCATGCGGTACGACACCTGCCGTTGCGATGCTGCCGGCGACGCCCACAGTAACCTCATGCGTCTGGCAGCGCACGCACGACCACTTTGTCAACATGTTGACGTCCACAAGACCACGATAGATGGATAGACTAATGATAGATGGAGCATGATAGATGGAATATTAGTGATGGATAACATACGATAGATAAATGGAACAATGCTAAAATGCGATAGATATATGGAACATTAACGATAAGTAAATACGATAGCTAGAGTATGATAGATTGAAACTTCCTAAATCAGGTCACCTAGACGACACACCAGGTTATCCATCTCAACAGGCAGGAGGTCGTCTATCTATGTCAATTATCCCCGTTCATCCGTCACTTGTTCTCTAGCCCTGCTACACACACACACACACACACACACACACACACACACACACACACACACACACACACACACACACACACACTGTACGTACGCACGTGAATGACATGACGGAAAGGATAGATTCAGAGGTGTCCACTGTTTGCAGACTATGTGAAGCTAATGAGAAGAATTCAAACGGAGGAGGACCAGGCAGAACTACAAAGGGATCTGGACAGGCTGCAGGTCTGGTCCAGCAACTGGCTCCTGGAGTTTAACCCCGCTAAGTGCAAAGTCATGAAGATTGGGGAAGTGTTAGGTAAGACACAATGCAACAGTTAGGTATCTTTATTTCGAAACGTTTCGCCTACACAGTAGGCTTCAGTCGAGTACAGAAAAGTTGATAGAAGCAGAAGAGACTTGAAGACGATGTAATCAGTCCATCACCCTTAAAGTTTTGAGGTGGTCAGTCCCTTAGTCTGGAGAAGAGCATTGTTCCAAAGTTTGAAACAATATGGAGTTGAAGTGACAGGATGGAGCCTTATATAGCGCCAGGAGGTGAGACTTAGGTCACTAGTACTCGACTGAAGAAGCCTACTGTGTAGGCGAAACGTTTCGAAATAAAGATACCTAACTGTTGCATATGTGTCTTACCTAACAATCTGTCGGTATTTTATACCATTTTAATGTTCAAGATTGGGGAAGGGAAAAGACAACAGACAGTACAGGCTAGGGGGGCCAGAGGCTGCAAACCTCACTCAGATGAAAAGGATCTTGAGGTAAGTATAATACCAAATACATCTGAGGCGCACATCAACCAAATAACTGCTGCAGTATATAGATGCCTAGCAAACCTAAGAACAGCGTTCCATTACCAGAGTAAGAGTTCATTCAAGACTGTACACTATGTACGTCAGGACCCGTATTTGAGTATGCAGCATCAGTATGGAACCCACACCTGGTCAAGTACATCAAGAAGTTAGAAAAAGTGCAAAGGCTTGCAACAAACCTAGTCCCGGAGCTAAGGAGTATGTCCCACGAAGAGAGGTTAAGGAAAATCAACTTGACACTGGAGGACAGGAGGGACAGTGGGGACGCGATAACGCCTTATAAAATACTGAGGGGGGAACTGACAAGGTGGACAGGGATAGAAGGTTCCAGAAATGTGACACAGCAACAAGGGGTCACAACTACAAATTGAAAATTCAGACGAGTCATGGAGATGTTAGGAAGCATTTCTTCTGTCACAGTTGTTAAGAAGTGGAACAATCTGGAGAGTGATATAGTAGAGGCAGGATCCACATACAGCTTAAGAGGAGGTATGATAAATCTCGTGGAGCAGGGAGTGTATGGACCTAGTAGCGACCAGCGAAGAGGATGCAAGAGCTGTGAATCGCCCCCGTAAAACTACAGAAAGACAAGTGCAAATGGGTAAGCAATACATCCATCAGCGCCCCCTGCTCCTCTTACAAATGCATATATCCTAAACGAAAATAAAACCAGGTTTGAGAAGCATTTCGGGTATACTAAATACACGTTAAATATACGTTTCAACACGGTCTCCCACAGACATACACTGATAGTCAAAATACAAAATATGTAGCCAGCCAGCAGTAACAGCCTAGTTGATCAGGCCCTGATCCATCGGGAGGCCTGGTCATGGACCGGGCCGCGGGGGCGTTGATCCCCGGAATAACCTCCAGGTAAGCCTTATAGTCACTTTCTCTAGCACTGTACTCGACTCTCCACTTAGTGAGGAATCTTAGACGATGTAATGGCCTATGTGATACGTCAAGGTTATCTTATTTCCATTAATAAGATACCAGACACATTAAACAAATATCCTAAATTCGCTTGCAATAAATGAAATGGGTAGATACAAATCCACATGTACTCCAGTTAATCCTTTTGAGGCCTAGTTCCTAGGCCTTTAGTGTATCCATATGTTCTGGCGCTAGCGTCAACAGGATGGATATGGAGTGTACAATAAACTCGCCACTACCATCCACAGGACAGATACAAGGTGCACAAACTAGCCACTACCATCCACAGGACAGATACAAGGTGCACAAACTAGCCACTACCATCCACAGGACAGATACAAGGTGCACAAACTAGCCACTACCATCCACAGGACAGATACAAGGTGCACAAACTAGCCACTACCATCCACAGGACAGATATAAGGTGCACAAACTAGCCACTACCATCCACAGGACAGATACAAGGTGCACAAACTAGCCACTACCGTCCATAGGACAGATGTGAAAATTTGTGAATAAACTAGGACAAATTAAAGTTGTAAAGAAAGATGTCAGTGAATAAAACAGAAATGGACAGGGACTCGAACCGTTGTCCTCTCATGTAGCAGATCCAACGCTGTGCCAATGAGATACGTTAATAAGTGGGTCAGCGCTGGACCTGCTACATGTCAGGATCACAGTTCAAGCGCTCGGTATATTTTTCTATTTATATGAACCTGAATACAAAGAGTACCCGTTGAGGATTTTCAAGTGTCTGTCCTAACAGCATCAACTTTAATAACCAATCTAGAAGCTAAGTCAGTACACCTATTATCAAGACACCTGCTACCAGTGCCATCACTACACCTGTATATTACCAGTGCCATCACTACACCTGTATATTACCAGTGCCATCACTACACCTGTATATTACCAGTGCCATCACTACACCTGTATATTACCAGTGCCATCACTACACCTGTATATTACCAGTGCCATCACTACACCTGTATATTACCAGTGCCATCACTACACCTGTATATTACCAGTACCATCACTACACCTGTATATTACCAGTACCATCACTACACCTGTATATTACCAGTACCATCACTACACCTGTATATTACCAGTACCATCACTACACCTGTATATTACCAGTACCATCACTACACCTGTATATTACCAGTACCATCACTACACCTGTATATTACCAGTACCATCACTACACCTGTACAGGACATTACCAGTACCATCACTACACCTGTACAGGACATTACCAGTACCATCACTACACCTGTATAAGACACCTGCTATTAGTACCACGAGTACATCACACCTGGGCAGGCAGAATCCGGCCCAAGGCCAGACTCGGAGTAGAAAAACTCTGGAAATAAGAGGTATATCAAAGGTTGTTAGCAATATGTGAACTATATACAGCGTCCCATTGCTGGGTTAAGGAGTATTTACAAGAGTACCGAGTGTACTGGAACAATTCCCCTGCTTGTACATTATTCATTACAACCATAAATATGCAAAACAACCACGGGGGGGGGGGAAGTTTAATGACCAACACGAAAGGCCTAGAGCTATCAACACACGAGGTGCTTTCAATGTTGCAGAAATGAGCAAGAATTCCAGGTAGATGTGTTCAAGGGAACAACTCTTACTAGAACGACTCTAGCTAAACTTCCTACTCATTTCTGCAGTACTCCAAGCTTCTGATACGGTCAAGTGGTTAGCACACTGGCCTGCGAGTTTTAGGACACTTGCCATAGGTTCGATGCACAACAGTGAGAGAGAACTCAGAGTGCTCTATTTACTCTGGGTCCACTAATATTAGAGCCCGGGCTCTAACTCTGGTAGGGAATTTACCCTAATCTAGGCAGGTAAAAATTCCCTAAACCATTTGTAAATTCCCTTTATCCCCCCCCCTTTCCCAGTCTCTCCCCTCCCTTTCATTTACGTGTCATTCCAGCCACACACCCCCCCCTCCTTCCCCCTAAACAACCTTCCCCTCCCCATCTTTCAATCTCCATCTTGCTCAATTTAATATCAAGTTTGCTTCCTTTGCTCTAAAATCCGTCAACTTTCCCTTCCCCACCACCCGTCCCCTTCCCCCTTTCTAATGCAATCTTCCCCTACCTTCCCTCCCCACTCCTTTCACTCCAATGAGATTGAGCTTACCCTACCCCCATCCCTACTCCCTTTCCATAACCTTCCCGCACATTTCAACGAGATTGATATCCCCCTCCCAACCCCCTCCCTCCCTCCCCTGAATCATATTTCTCTCCCCTCCCCTCACACTTAATTCACACCCGGGCAAAAAGGGTATATG
The DNA here is from genome assembly GCF_026875155.1 of Cherax quadricarinatus. Taxonomy (NCBI): domain Eukaryota; kingdom Metazoa; phylum Arthropoda; class Malacostraca; order Decapoda; family Parastacidae; genus Cherax; species Cherax quadricarinatus. Next base: position 5,253,510 of record NC_069487.1, read on the forward strand.
TTCAACAGTTGAGGTTCACCGTGGCTGGGCACCGTGGCCGGGCACCGTGGCCGGGCACAACCATGACCAGTGCCACAGTCTCCAGATGCCTGTCAACCCCACCCCGTACACACACATTTTCTTCTCCTTTTAATAAATCTTTGCCCCGTAGCTCGATCACTAGGGCACTCGGCTCACACACCGAGGTCCGGGGTTCGAATCTCCTCCGGTACGGCTGGAAAACATTAGGGACTCGTTTCTATAAGAAACCTGATGTCTGTTCACCCATCAGTTCAAAATGGGCACCTGGGTGTTAGTGGACTGGTGTGGGTCGCATCCTGGGTGTTAGTGGAGCTGGTGTGGTCGCATCCTGGGTGTTAGTGGACTGGTGTGGGTTTGCATCCTGGGTGTTAGTGGACTGGTGTGGGTCGCATCCTGGGTGGTTAGTGGACTGGTGTGGGTCGCATCCTGGGTGTTAGTGGACTGGTGTGGGTCGCATCCTGGGTGTTAGTGGACTGGTGTGGGTCGCATCCTGGGTGTTAGTGGACTGGTGTGGGTCGCATCCTGGGTGTTAGTGGACTGGTGTGGGTCGCATCCTGGGTGTTAGTGGACTGGTGTGGGTCGCATCCTGGGTGTTAGTGGACTGGTGTGGGTCGCATCCTGGGTGTTAGTGGACTGGTGTGGGTCGCATCCTGGGTGTTAGTGGACTGGTGTGGGTCGCATCCTGGGTGTTAGTGGACTGGTGTGGGTCGCATCCTGGGACAAAACTGACCAAATTTGCCCGAAATGCTCAGCATAACAAGTGACTTTCTATATAGTAGTACGTCACTGATGTCAGATAGGCCTGAATAACTTATACATGTATACATTTTACATGTATACCCTGTATCCCTTGTACATGTATACCCTGTATACCTTGTACATGTACTTGTAGTAAATAAAGATAGTATCCTCATTATCATATTTCTTCCCCCTCCCAGGGGGGGGGGAAATATAAACACAACCACACTGAAGGACCAATCACCTTCGTCTAGGGCCTAGGCTGTGTGTGTGTGTGTGTGTGTGTGTGTGTGTGTGTGTCTGTGTGTGTGTGTGTGTCTGTGTGTGTCTGTTGTGTGTCGTGTGTGTGTCTGTGTGTGTGTGTGTGTGTCTGTGTGTGTGTGTGTTGTGGTCTGTGTGGTGTTGTGTGTTGTCTGTGTGCTGTGTTGTGTGTGTGTGTGTGGTGTGTGTGTGTGTGTGTGTGTGTTGTGTCTGTTGTGTGTGTGTCTGTGTCTGTGTGTGTGTGTGTCTGTGTGTGTGTGGTCTGTGTCTGGTGTGTGTGTTGTCTGTTGTCTGTGTGGTGTGTGTCTGTGTCTGTGTGTGTTCTGTGGTGTGTGTCTGTGTGTCTGTGTGTGTGTCTGTGTGTGTGTGTGTCTGTGTGTCTGTGTGTGTGTGTGTGTGTGTGTGTGTCTGTGTGTGTCTGTGTGTGTGTGGTCTGTGTTGTGTGTGTTGTGTGCTGTGTGTGTGTGTGTGTGTGTGTGTGTCTGTGTGTGTGTGTGTTGTGTCTGTGTGTGTTGTGTGTGTTGTGTGTGTGTGTGTGTGTCTGTGTGTGTGTGTCTGTGTGTGTCTGTGTGTTTGTGTTGTGTGTGTGTGTGTCTTGTGTGTGTGTCTGTGTGTGGTTGTTTGTGTGTGTCTGTGTGTGTTGTGTGTGTCTGTGTGTGTGTGTGTGTGTGTGTTGTGTTGTGTGTGTGTCTGTGTGTGTGTGTGTGTGTGTGGTGTGTGTCTGTGTGTGTGTGTGTGTGTGTGTGTGTGTGTCTGTGTGTGTCTGTGTGTGTGTTGTGTGTGTGTGTGTGTTGTGTGTGTGTCTGTGTGTGTGTGTGTGTGTGTGTGTGTGTCTGTGTGTGTGGTGTGGTTGGTGTGTGTGTGTGTGTGTGTGTGTCTGTGTGTGTGTGTGTGTGTGTGTCCGTTGTGTGTGTGTTTTGTGTGTGTGTCTGTGTGTGTGTGTGTCTGTGTGTGTCGTGTGTGTGTGTGTGTGTCTGTGTGTGTGTGTGTGTTGTGTGTGTGTGTCTGTGTGTGTTGTGTGTCTTGTGTTGTGTGTGTTGTGTGTGTGTGTGTCTGTGTGTTTGTGTTGTGTGTCTGTGTGTGTGTGTGTCTGTCTGTGTGTGTGTGTGTGTCTGTGTGTGTCTGTGTGTGTGTGTGTGGTGTGTGTGTGTGTGTGTGTGTGTGTGTGTGTGTGTGTGTGTGTGTGTGTGTGTGTCTGTGTGTCTGTGTGTCTGTGTGTGTCTGTGTGTCTGTGTGTCTGTGTGTGTGCTGTGTGTGTTGTGTGTCTGTGTGTGTGTCTGTGTGTGTGTCTGTGTGTGTGTGTCTGTGTGTCTGTGTGTGTGTGGTGTGTGTTGTGTGGGTGTGTGTGTGTCTGTGTGTGTCTGTGTGTGTTGTGTGTGTGGTGTGTGGTGTGTGTGTGTGTGTCTGTGTGTGTGTGTCTGTCATTTTAACATTCCTTTCCTCCACAATCACCACCAACCACGTAATACATCACCATCCTCAACAACCACCATTAACTACCAGCAACACCACAATCATTATCTATGGCGGGGGGGGGGGGGGGAGGGGGGTCTTTCACTAACATTCAATAACAAATTTCGTTAAATTACAAAATTGCACAGAAAATGCGTGTATATTGTTCATAGAAAACGGTGTGTGACACCTCACACCACAAGGACTATTGTTGTTGGTTCTCTTGTTTACTGAATGAGGGAGAGGGAGAAGAGGGGGGAGAGAGAGGGGAGAAGAGAGGTGGGTGGGCAACAGAGAGAGAGGGGGCAGAGAAATTTTTGTTTATACACCGTAGTGACGGGGAGGAGGGGGGGAGGCGTTACACAGCGGCTCCCGACAAAGGCGAGTCATTTAGACAACTTCCGAACATACTGGGAAAGTCAGTTTGAGTCAGTTAGTAGTAAAGGTGGAACTTTCTAAAGAAAGTGAGCGAGTCCAGGCGCTCAAAGTGACCACAAATAAATCAGGTCTACTATAGTCAAAACACCTTTGACCTGACAGGTCTCACAGTGAGGTAGGTATGTGTGGCTGTGCGGGTGCCGGGCTGTGCGGGTGCCGGGCTGTGCGGGGGCCGGGCTGTGCGGGGGCCGGGCTGTGCGGGGGCCGGGCTGTGCGGGGGCCGGGCTGTGCGGGGGCCGGGCTGTGCGGGGGCCGGGCTGTGCGGGGGCCGGGCTGTGCGGGGGCCGGCTGTGCGGGGGCCGGGCTGTGCGGGGGCCGGGCTGTGCGGGGGCCGGGCTGTGCGCGGGGGCCGGGGCCTGGCTGTGCGGGGGCCGGGCATGTGCGGGGGCCGGGCTGTGCTGGGGCGGGCTCGTTGCGGGTGCCGGGGCTGTGCGGGTTGCCGTGGCTGTGCGGGGCCGGGATGTGCGGGGGCCGGGCTGTGCGGGGGGGCCGGGCTGTGCGGTGCCGGGCTGTGCGGGGTGGCCGGGCTGTGCGGGGTGTGCCGGGCTGTGCGGGGGCGGGATGTGCGGGGGCCGGGATGTGCGGGGGCGGGCTGTGCGGGTGCCGGGCTGTGCGGTGGTGCCGGGATGTGCGGGTGCCGGGATGTGCGGGGGCCGGGCTGTGCGGGGGCCGGGCTGTGCGGGGGCCGGGCTGTGCGGGTGCCGGGCTGTGCGGGTGCCGGGATGTGCGGGGGCCGGGATGTGCGGGGGCCGGGCTGTGCGGGGGGGGGGCGGGATGTGCGGGGGCCGGGATGTGCGGGTGCGTGCTGTGCGGGTGCCGGGTCTTGTTGCGGGTGCCGGGCTGTGCGGGGGCCGGGTGTGCGGCGGGCGGGATGTGCGGGGGCCGGGCTGTGCGGGTGCCGGGCTGTGCGGGTGCGGGCTGTGCGGGTGCCGGGATGTGCGGGGGTCCGGGCTGTGCCGCGGGCCGGGATGTGCGGGGGCCGGGCTGTGCGGGTGCCGGGCCGTGGGGTGCCGCTGTGCGGGCGGATGTGCGGGGGGGGGCTTTTGGGTGGGGGCGGGTGTGCGGGGCCGGCTGTGCGGGTGCGGCTGTGGGGTGCCGGGTGTGCGGGGGGTCTGTGCGGGTGCCGGGTGTGCGGGTGCGGGCTGTGCGGGTGCCGGGTCTGTGCGATCCAACATCACTCTGTCAGTCTTTCTTAAAGTAAAAATGATAAATAACAAGCAGGTATACTGGGTCTGGTGTGTAACAGCAGCAGCTTCTTTGTATCTTAAACTATCACATCCTTTAGAGTATTGACAGACCTGATCCTAGGATTCGTGCAGGAAGTTGTAGACTTGTTGCCCTCAACACGGCACTGGCCAGCTTGTTGCTGCTTGCCTACTCAACCCACTTGTTACTACCCGGCGCGCCACTGACATGATTATTCCACCTGATACTGATATTCACTGACAGGTATTCCACTGACATGTAAACCTATGACTGGAACATACACAACAACTCGCTCCACACGAGTTGTGCGCAGAACATGGATACACAAAAGGCTACTAACTGGCCCCAAAATGGTTTAACAGGAGTAATCTGATTTATATCTCCAGGGCTGTCTCAGTGACGGGGGTTGATATTAGAATTCGCGTGGGCCTGGGAAAACCGCCAAACCGGGAAAGTTTAAATTTTTTAGCTAGGCCTACAAGGGGGTTCCAAAACCCGCTAAAAAATATTTGGCCAACCCTTTCAATGTACCTGAATATCCTTATAAGATCAAACTTCCAGTTGCAACGCCCCTAATTTGAAGCTTTCTATTGATTTTTCTGAGAAAGTTTTATCTAACCCAAGGTTTCGAGTAATTTGAAAAATTTTCTATGTTTTTTTCTGTTTTGGGTTTTGTTTTCCCCTAACTCATACTCAGTTTGAATTAATTCGGAAGATTTTTGGACCTTCCCGTTTCCCGGCCCAATTCCTTAATCCTCCACGCCTTATAAATTTTTTTCCCCTCTACCCTATCCCACCCCCTTTTTTTTACCCCCCTTCCCATTGTAATTTACCAAATTTAATTCCTTGGAAAACCAAACGCCTTAGGTAGGAACACATCACAGTTGTTTTCCTTTTTGAGTTTCGCCTTCAATTGCCCTTTCGTTATACGAAAGTTAGAGCAAATCTTGGAGGAATGTAAAGCCTTCCCCTTAAAATTTGAAGGTGCACCCTCCCTGCTTTTCGTTTTTCAAAAACAAAGGTTTTCAGGGTGAGGGGTCCTAAATTTAGTGGGGTGTTTTGGGTTTTGTTTTTGGTTTTTTTTTGTTTGTGTGGTTGTGTAAAACCTTTCCAAATAAAAACCTAATTTCAATTTCTACCTAACCAAACCATTTTTACCATTTAAAACAAACAAAGGGGGGGGGAGGGAGAGGGGAACTCCCTAATTCAAAACCCCCCCTCTTTTAAAATTTTTTTTACAATACAAAAGGAGGGACGCACCCCTAAGATATTTTTTCCTTTAGGGTCGAGAACCCCGGCCCCATGGGGGAACCAAAGGCAAGAGGGGGGCCCGGGGGGCAGGGGGGGGGCAAAACCCCCAAAAGGGTGCAGATGGGAGAAGGGAGGAGGCCCCCGAGGGGGAAAGGGGGCAAGGGGAGCAATTAAAGTTAAAAAACATAAAATACACCAGTTCGGGGGGGGGAGGTTACCAAAGGCTCCACCAAAGCGGAGTATTTTCCCACTTCCCTAGGAAGTAGTATTTTAATTTCTTAAGGGGGCTTTCTTCCACCACCTCAAGTGACCAACAATATAAATCCTCTCTCCAAACCTTCCGATCTCCACAAGGATCCCCCGGGGTTTCTTCCCCCCCCCCCCCCAAAAAACTCCCCCCCCCCCAAAAAAATTTTTTTAAAAAATTTTGGGCCCCCCGCACTAATCTCTTGTGGGGAAAAACTGTGTCAAAGGCCTTCTTGCAGTCCAAGAAGATGCAATCAACCCACTCCTCTCTCTCTTGTCTTACTTCTGTTATTTTATCATAAAACTCCAGAAGGTTTGTGACACAGGATTTGCCTTGTGTGTGTGTGGGTGTGTGTGTGTGTGTGTGTGTGTGTGTGTGTGTGTGTGTGTGTGTGTGTGTGTGTGTGTGTGTGTGTGTGTGTGTCATTTTTAACATTCCTTTCCTACCACAATCACCACCAACCACGTAATACAATCACCATCCTCAAACAACCACCATTAACTACCAGCAACAACCACAATCATTATCTATGGCGGGGGGGGAGGGGAGGAGGGGGTCTTCACTAACATTCAATAACAAAATTTCGTAAATTACAAAATTGCACAGAAAATGCGTGATAATTGTCATAGAAAACGGTGTGACACCTCACACCACAAGACTATTGTTGTTGGTCTCTTGTTTACGGAATGAGGGAGAGGGAGAAGAGGGGGGAAGAGAGGGGGGGCAGAGAGGGGGGCAGAGAGGGGGGCAGAGAGGGGGGGCAGAGAGGGGGGCAGAGAGGGGGGCAGAGAGGGGGGGCAGAGAGGGGGGGCAGAGAGGGGGGCAGAGAGGGGGGGCAGAGAGGGGGGCAGAGAGGGGGGCAGAGAGGGGGGGCAGAGAGGGGGGGCAGAGAGGGGGGCAGAGAGGGGGCACATAGAGGGGGCACAGAGAGAGGGGGCAGAGAAATTTTTAGTTTATACACCGTAGTGACGGGGAGGGGGGGAGGCGTTACACAGCGGCTCCCGACAAAGGCGAGTCATTTAGACTGAACTTCCGAACATACTGGGAAAGTCAGTTTGAGTCAAGTTAGTAGTAAAGGTGGAACTTTCTAAAGAAAGTGAGCGAGTCCAGGCGCTCAAAGTGACCACAAATAAATCAGGTCTGCTACAGTCAAAACACCTTTGACCTGACAGATCTCACAGTGAGGTAGGTATGTGTGGCTGTGCGGATGCCGGGCTGTGCGGGTGCCGGGCTGTGCGGGTGCCGGGCTGTGCGACCAACATACACTCTGTCAGTCGTTTCTTAAAAGTAAAAATGGTAAATAACCAAGCAGGAACTGACGTCTGGTGTGATCAACAGCAGCAGCTTCTCTGATCTGGAAACTATCACATCCCTGAGAGATATTGACAAGACCTGATCCTAGGATCGTGAAGGGAAGTCTGTAGACTTGTTGCCCTCAACACGGCACTGGGCCAGGCTTGTCTGCTGCTTGCCTAGTCAACCACGTTGTTACTACTGCTGGCGGCCCACTGACATGATTATTCCACTGATAACATGATTATTCCACTGACATCATAATTATTCCACTGACATGATTATTCCACTGACATCATGATTATTCCACTGACAACATGATTATTCCACTGACATCATGATTATTCCACTGACAACATGATTATTCAACTGACAACATGATTATTCAACTGACAACATGATTATTCCACTGACAACATGATTATTCCACTGACAACATGATTATTCCACTGACAACATGATTATTCCACTGACATCATGATTATTCCACTGACATGATTATTCCACTGACATCATGATTATTCCACTGACATCATGATTATTCCACTGACATCATGATTATTCCACTGACATCATGATTATTCCACTGACATCATGATTATTCCACTGACATCATGATTATTCCACTGACATCATGATTATTCCACGGACATCATGATTATTCCACGGACATCATGATTATTCCACGGACATCATGATTATTCCACGGACATCATGATTATTCCACGGACATCATGATTATTCCACTGACATCATGATTATTCCACGGACATTATTATTCCACTGACATCATGATTATTCCACGGACATTATTATTCCACTGACATCATGAATATTCCACGGACATTATTATTCCACTGACATCATGAATATTCCACGGACATTATTATTCCACTGACATCATGATTATTCCACGGACATTATTTTTCCACTGACATCATGATTATTCCACGGACATTATTATTCCACTGACATCATGATTATTCCACGGACATTATTATTCCACTGACATGATTCCACTGACAACATGATACCGTGACTGGAACAATACACAAGCAACTCGCTCACACACGAGTTGGTAGCGCAAGAACACATGGATACACAAAAGGCCTACAAACTAGGCCCCAAAAGGGTTAACAGGAGTACATCTGGATTTATATCTACAGGGCGCTCTGACGAGGTTGAAATTAGAAGGTTCGTGCCGGCACAAGCTATGGCGAAATCGCCAACACAGAGAGAGGACAAGAGGAACACTACAGCAGCCCTACTGGCCCATACAAGGAAAGCCCTTAAACCAAAACCCGCTAACAAAAATATTTGCCCAACCCAATTTCAATGCTACCCAAAGAATAAGCTTTGATAACAAGATCAAATTCCCAGAGGCAAAACTAACAGCTAACACTCTTATGAACGCCTTTCGTTTGAACAATGTCTGTAGTAAAGTTATTGATCTGAACACACAAGGTTGGATCAGTGTATATTAGAATAATTACTAGTGATATCTATTTCTGTTGTATTTTGCATTTATTTCTTACTAACAATCATTACTCCAGTCTGACAGTAATTACGGAAGACTTCATGTAACTTTTTCTCCTGACATTTTCCTTGCCTCATATATTCACTTAATACGCTCGTCGACACGCCCTTGAAACCTGATATTCCCCTCCCCTCCCTCTTATCCCCTTCCTCTCCCTTTTTTTTTACCCCTCCCTTCCCCATCACTGCTATTTTGACTCGTGAAATCTTAATACGATTGCAAACAAAGCAGGGAACGGGTGGAGTCTGAACCCATGATGAGCGAGTCAAAGCTCCAGGTCATGGGTTGAACCCCCACCCGGTCCCTGGTTTTATTATTTTTTTCGACTATGTAACCACAAAGAGTAGGGCAGCAGCACGTTGCTAATGTATCATTTTTTTCCTGAAGAAGAGATCTCTCTTTCCCGATGATCTTCTCCATCGCCCTTCCCTACCCTTCCGCTCCCTACTCTACCCTTCCCTTCCCCCCTCTATACTTACCCCGTGATTTCAAGAGCTAGTCTGCCCCTGCAACCCAGGGTGTAGTTCAATATCACTTACCTGAAGGAAGCTCGTCAGTCTGGCGTTCAGCAGACGGAGGATCGAGCCTCCACCACGTCTTGTACCAAGTGAACCACATGGGTTTAGCAATTAAATTGTTATAATAATCCCACCATCAAGGACCGGTCCCACACCAGGCATTCTGGTGGATTCATATTGAGTGTCTACTAACGTACGTACGTACGTACCTACCTGCGTACGTACGTACCTACCTTCCTGCGTACGTACGTACGTACCTACCTTCCTTCCTCAATCTCCGTCTCCTCTCCTCCAACACTCCACGCTGCCCTCCAACAAGGGTATAATTTCTCCCTCTCTCCACCAGTCCCAGGAAGCCTCTCCAGCAAACTCAGGTAAACTTTCCAGCAAACTCCAGGTAAACTTCCTAAATTGCTCCACCTGCGTCATCCCCTCAGACGAGGAGATGACCAAGTCGTCGTCCTCCCCCCGAGGACATGACCAAGTCGTCGTCCTCCCCCCGAGGACATGACCAAGTCGTCGTCCTCCCCCCGAGGACATGACAAGTCGTCGTCCTCCTCCCCCCCGAGGACATGACCAAGTCGTCGTCGTCGTCGTCGTCTCCTCCTCCTCCTCCCCCCCGAGGACATGACCAAGTCGTCGTCGTCGTCGTCGTCGTCGTCCTCCTCCTCCTCCTCCCCCCCCCCCGAGGACATGACCAAGTCGTCGTCCTCCTCTCATCCCCCCCCCCGAGGGCATGACCAAGTCCTCCTCCTCCCCCCCCGAGGGCATGACCAAGTCCTCCTCCTCCCACGAGGACATGACCAAGTCCTCCTCCTCCCACGAGGACATGACCAAGTCCTCCTCCTCCCACGAGGACATGACCAAGTCCTCCTCCTCCCACGAGGACATGACCAAGTCCTCCTCCTCCCACGAGGACATGACCAAGTCCTCCTCCTCCCACGAGGACATGACCAAGTCCTCCTCCTCCCACGAGGACATGACCAAGTCGTCGTCCTCCCACGAGGACATGACCAAGTCGTCGTCCTCCCACGAGGACATGACCAAGTCCTCCTCCTCGTCCGAGGACATGACCAAGTCCTCCTCCTCGTCCGAGGACATGACCAAGTCGTCCTCCTCCTCGTCCGAGGACATGACCAAGTCGTCCTCCTCCTCGTCCGAGGACATGACCAAGTCGTCCTCCTCCTCGTCCGAGGACATGACCAAGTCCTCCTCCTCGTCCGAGGACATGACCAAAAATTACAATGTTAGAAATGCTCAATGATTAACAATGCAATCAACCTAATTTGATTATTTTGGTTGCAATGATCATGTTAGGTCAGATCAACAGGGTCAGGTCAAGGTAGGCGAAGTCCTGTGACACTGATGTCAGGTCAAATATTCAACTGTAACAATGTTGGTAGAATTACCGACATTATGTTAGGTAAAAAGGACACAAGTGCAACTAATGTGACATTTTATTGTGGCAACGTTTCGCTCTCCAGTAGCTTTGTTAAGCTCAGGTTAGAAGAGGGAAGGTTGGTTGAGAGGCGACTTATCAGGTGATATTAGGTGCTTCAAGCTGGAGTCCTGGCTTCAGTACAGCTGTACTCTTAACAGCTCCGTTCAAGGCGGGTGGAACTGTAGACCTGGAGAATGTGAAGAGAACCTTTACTGGTCTCGGAGATTCAGTCAGGTACCTGGTAGGCAATGCTCTCGCTTCACAGTTTCCGTGGTTCGATCCTCGGTACGGGAGGAAACATTGGGGGTGTTTCCTTACATCTGCTGTCCCCGTTCACTTAGCAAGCAAGTAGGTACCTGGGTGATAGTCAATTGGTGTGGGTCGCATCCTGGGAGACAAAATTGAGGACCCCAATAAAAATAAAAGTCCCTCGATGACGCACTGCTTTTCTTGGGTTATCCTGGATGGGTAACTCTCAGATCTTATCTTAACGTCTCATGACGTCCCTCGATCTGTACTCCTTGGAACGTAGGCGACACACATACCTAATCTGTATCTGGAAAATTTCTAGGATTGGTCCCAAATCACTCACTCACTCACACACACACACACACACACACACACACACACACACACACGATCCATTCATAGCTTTAAGCAGAGGTATGATAAAGCTCATGGTGCAGGTAGAGTGACCCAGTAGCGGCGAGTGAAGAGGCGGGGCCAGGAGCTATGACTACCCCTTCAACCAAAACTAGGCGAGCACGCGCGCCCGCGCACACAGACACACACAGACACACAGACACAGACACACAGACACAGACACACAGACACACACACAGACACAGACACAGACACACACACACACACACACACACACACACACACACAGACACACACAGACACACACAGACACACACAGACACACACAGACACACACAGACACACACAGACCACACAGACACACACAGACACACACAGACACACACAGACACACACAGACACACACAGACACACACAGACACACACAGACACACACAGACACACACAGACAGACACACAGACACACAGACACACAGACACACAGACACACAGACACACAGACACACAGACACACAGACACACACGTGAAAAGCAGGAGTGCAGTGATTACACCGAGGAAAAACGTAAGGGAACCAGTTAACGTCCTCCCTCAACGCTATAAGGTAGATTGTCAACAGATTCCTGGCTGTCTTCAAGAAGGATCTGGATAAGTTTCTCAAGCCAGTCCTCGATCAACCGGGATACGGCGCTTACAATATTGGACTTCGTGCGGTTGACACCAACAGCCTGGCTGATCAGGTCATCCACCAGGCCACCTGGTCTGGGACCTCACCGCGAAGACGCTGACACTCTAAACACTCGAGGTAACCATGGCACTTACAAATTGAATAATGTAGATCTCGGTTAGCAATGATCTAAAACCAAGACAACAGTACGTAAATGTTAGTAATAAAAATAAATGAATTCTTGGCTTCATATCAAGTATAAATAACAGGAGTCCTCGGGTTATTCTTGAATTATTTATCTTCAGTAAGGTTTCATTTAGATTATCTTGCACAGTTCTGGTCACCAAATTACAGAATGGATAAATTCGCTGGAAAACAAAAGATTACTAAGTTGACCTGGCGGGCATTCCAGGTCAATGGGGCGTCAAAAATTGCCTACGAGGATAGACTGAGGACAATCTGCACTCTGAGAGACCTAGAATTAGGCGATATGATTAAGTGTACAAATTTAAAAACGGAATTACGGGAATGTAAACACGGTGAATATGTGAATATATCTAATCAAAACAGGACTCGCAGCAATGGGTTCAAGTTGGACAAATTTAGATAAGATATTAGGAAGTACTGGTTTGGCGAGTTGTGGACGAGTGGAACAAACTCGCGAGTAGCGTCACTGAAGAGAGGACCTTAAGTAGCTTTAAAAATAGATTGGACAGGCACACGAGCATGGGTGGGTTAGAGTTGGACCTGCCTAAAATTGGCCTGGTAGGCCTACTGCAGCATTCCTTCAGTCTCACGCTTGTGTTCCACAAAATGGATACGAAGTGGAAGGCCTCGGTCAGATGACCAAAAGCTCCAGCTGTGGGTCATCATATGACCCGCGTCAGGAAACACTCGTCTTGTTTCCTGGTAAGCCTTACCTAACAGATACGAGGTGCACAAACGAGCAGCTTCGGCGGTAAAATATAATTGTGAAGAGAGATTATGAAGATAGTTGGGCAGCTACACCAAATTTGACTAGGCTGGTGCCTAACAGTGACCAATAAGCTCTTTCTTTGTGTTCTACTGAAAAGGGTAACACTTACCCAGGACACTGGCCATCCTTACCCCCTCTAGTGCCACAACCTGACACGGGTACCAACCTGTAAAGAAAAAAATACATTTACTGCATGTTTCATTAATTTGGTTTCAAGCCTATCGATTACACGAGGGGTCATTACGGCCTCATGTCACTAGGACACCACCAGTCAAGAATACTTTTCTTAATTTATAAAATACGGATGAAAGTAACCTCTCATTGTACACACACACACACACACACACACACACACACACACACACAGGCATACAACCTCTCATTGTATACACACGGGTATACACCGTATATATTGATGTTTACCTCCACTAGTGACGTCACCAAGGCGCCAGCCAGTCCCCAGCCAGACACCTTCCGCCTTCCTTTCATTGGTTATTTACCTTACGTCCCTCGGCCAATAGGGGCTGAGAGATGAGGTTTACTTTACGTCCCTCAGCCAATAGCAGTATAGGGATGTGTGTGTGTGATGTGATATTAATATATATAATATATATATATATATATATATATAATTTTATATATATGTAAAACTTACAATGACCACCGTCTGGTGCAACACAAAGTTAACTTTCCGATGTCCCATAACTGTTTTGGACTGTTTTTTATATCAGTGTTTGAAGCTCCAACGTCGGGGATTGTGGAAGTTATCCCAGAGTATTCATAAAGCTCTCCCCCTCTCCCCACATCTTCCCCCACGCCTTTCCCCAAAAGCTCTCCCCCCACGCCTTTCCCCAAAAGCTCTCCCCCCACACCTTTCCCCAAAAGCTCTCCCCCACACCTTTCCACAAAAGCTCTCCCCCCACACCTTTCCACAAAAGCTCTCCCCCCCAAACACCTTTCCACAAAAGCTCTCCCCCCACACCTTTCCACAAAAGCTCTCCCCCCACACCTTTCCACAAAAGCTCTCCCCCACCTTTCCCCAAAAGCTCTCCCCCCACACCTTCCCCCAAAAGCTCTCCCCCCACACCTTCCCCCAAAAGCTCTCCCCCCACACCTTCCCCCAAAAGCTCTCCCCCACACCTTCCCCCAAAAGCTCTCCCCCACACCTTCCCCCAAAAGCTCTCCCCCCACACCTTCCCCCAAAAGCTCTCCCTCCACACCTTCCCCCAAAAGCTCTCCTCCACACCTTCCCCAAAAGCTCTCCCTCACACCTTCCCCAAAAGCTCTCTCCCCACACCTTTCCCAAAAGCTCTCTCCCCACACCTTTCCCCAAAAGCTCTCTCCCCACACCTTTCCCCTAAAGCTCTCTCCCCACACCTTTCCCCTAAAGCTCTCTCCCCACACCTTTCCCCAAAAGCTCTCTCCCCCACACCTTTCCCCAAAAGCTCTCCCCCACACCTTTCCCCATAAAGCTCTCCTCCCACACCTTCCCCCATAAAGCGCTCCACACACCTTCCCCCCAAAGCTCCCCCTTTCCTCACACCTTCCCCCAAAAAGCACTTCCCCCTCTCCCCACACCTTCCCTATAAAGCTCTCCCCACACTTCCCTATAAAGCTCTCCCCACACCTTCCCTATAAAGCTCTCCCCACACCTTCCCCCATAAAGCTCTCCCTACACCTTCCCACATAAAACTCTCCACAACACCTTCCCCACAAAGCTCTCCCCCTCTAACCCACACCTCCATAAAGCTCCCTCCTCTAACCCACACCAACCCCATAAAGCTCTCCCCCCTCTCCCCACACCTTCCCCACAAAGCTCTTCCCCCTCTCCCCACACCTTCCCCACAAAGCTCTTCCCCCTCTCCCCACACCTTCCTCACAAAGCTATCCCCTCTTCCACACCTTCCCCATAAAGCTCTCTCCACACCTTTCTCCCCATAAAGCTCTTTACGTGTTCACTGGGGTCGAACAGGTTAAAGAGAGCGTAACACAGGTGTGTGTACAAGGTCAACACTGGCTTGTGTTTACCTGTGTGGGAGAGTGACTCCCCTCCCACGCCTGTGGAGGTAGGGGTGTCAAACCATACCCCCTCCCACATCACCCTTCCCCCCAACATATTACCAACAGACTGCCTGGCCCCGGCCGTCTTCAAAAGGGAAACTGGCCAGATTCCATCCACCCATACACTAGAGATGCCACATTTCTTTTACACATCAATTTTACAGGCCAGGAGCCGTTATCCAACCTCAACTCATTTCAAAGCGCAGCCCTGAGGTATACTACCACCACCAATACCCCAGGATACCACCCACAACAGTAACATCCAGGTAGGTAAATCTGGACAGCAGGTGTAAACACGCCCAAAGTTTCCACCCGTACCGGGGATTAAACCATGTTGTACTCTCCCTAGAGTTCCAGCGGTTCACTGAAGACAACCGGGACAAATTTCAGCTGCCCGTTATGAAAAAAAATGAAATAAAAACTAGAACAGACTAAATCAAAGTGTTTAACAGAGCGAGAGACTAACGGGAAGGAGTGATAATGTCATACGATCACAACACTGGTTTAGAGACGTATGAAAACTCTAGGACATGTTTACTAGAAAACGTTTCGGTCCTGGGACCTTAATCACTTCTACAGGTACCTGGCACCTCTCCCCTCCCCTCTCCCTTCGCCAGGACATTCTGGCCCGGAATCACATGATCACGTTGTCTACCTGTCGTCATCCTGTTAGTGGTCAGGCTAAGTCACCAGGCGAAGACCCGGGCCAGGATGTCCTGGCGAAGGTAGAGGGGGAGAGCTTTATGGGGGAAGGTGTGGTTCGCCAGAATGTCCTGGTGGACCTACTGGTAGAAGTAGTCATAATAAACATGTCCTAGTGTTTGGTCGTGCTTTTCTAGACCAGTTGGTCGGTATCTATCAACGTTTACATCACAATAGTGTTATCTTAAGAACTCCCAGCAGAGGCAAGTCATTTATTTGGCCTATCCTAATATACACGTGTTACTATGTACATCCATTATCTCTCGGTCCACAGCAGGATTCGAACCTGCAAACTTTGCATCAGAGTACACAATACTTTATCCTCCGAGTCGGTGTGTGTACTCTGATGCCGAGTTGGCAGGTTCGAACTCTGCTGTGGATAGAATGTTTCTAAACAATTTCGTCTGTTTGCAGATTGTTAAGCATGCTACTATGCATATATATATATATATATATATATATATATTATATTATATATATATAATATTCTATATATATATATATGCAGTTATACATAGTATAATTGCATACATATATGTACCTGAAAACAAGTGATGCCACATCAATAATATTTCTTTTTAGGTGACGTGCTCCCTCTAGGCTGGAATACTGCTGTACAAACAGCCCCTTACAAGGCAGAACTACAGATATAAAGTACAGAGAAGCTTCACTGTACATATAAATTCAGTCAATCTTCTGGACTGTACTCCTTAGGACGCAGCCCAGAAAGATGCATCATAATATACACCTGGAAAATCGAGGGATTGGTCCCAGATCTGCACACAGAAATCACTCCCGACAAAGGCAAACCGCTGGACAGACAGTGCAACACTACCAAGGTAAACCGGGGGTGCCCCATGTCACCTCTATACCACCATAAGATATTTTAAACTCCTAAAATAATTAACGCAAACTCTGTATAGATATATCGATTCATATATAGATACACAACACGCGCGTACACACGCGCGCGCACACACTGCATGTTCATACAGGATATCGTATGAATCTGGTTGCATTTTCGCGTGCAAGATGCATTAATACTTTCCTACAACTTTCTTCGGTAGTGAAAGCGAAATTTCCAGAGTATTTACAAGCCGAGTGACTCGACTAATCCTCCTAATGACTGACTAGGTAACAATTACCACCATTAGGACCAATTAGCACCATGAAGTCTTATTCCCTGCCAAAATAATTACCTGTCACAAGTGTCAATGGGAAATAAAGTGGAAATTCCCAACAAAGCTAATAACCTCTAAATTGTCCAGACGCTGTAATGGGCTGTTGCTGTGTAACAATGACTGGTTAATAAACAATTAACCATACCGACGTACCTGTGACTGGTTCCCAGGGTTGTTCTATACCTTCGTGGCCCAGCCTGAGGCCAGACTGCCCCTGTGTGGCGCTGTTTCCACGATAGATACCGAAAGTGTAATTTATCACCTTGTCAGTTCTCTGAACTATTTATCTACACCTTGCTAACTGCATGGTCAGTCAGGCTGTTGCTGCACGCAGGGTGTTACAGTTATCCATCTAGTACTAAAAAGACTAAAAAAATGCACAGGTGTCCAGGAAGAGGACCGAAGCGTCGCCATTAGGTTCCGAAGTGTGGGTTGTGAGCGAAATGTTCCAGCCACGGTGTAGTGAATGTGTCCCTTGTATGTGGGTGACAGTAATTACTTTTGCTTCGTTTCACAGTACATGTAAACACGTGCATTTACACGCACATTAAACTGTTCAAAGAGGCCTTTGATTTACAGGGGTTCAGTGTTCCATGAGGCACAGGTTGCCGACAACAGTAACTGCACGATGCAGGAAGCCTCGAAGGAGATCCACAGAGCAACCCTCGCGAGACACAGGAAAGTTACTATCTACTCTTATCTATCACAACATCTACCCACCCTCCATCACTCTTATCGCTTACACAAGGGCTGCTTCAAGAGGGAACTTGACGGGTTAAAGTTCTAGATACGTTCAAGTTCCTTGCAAGTTCCTGATGATCATGTGATTGAACTCCGCTGGACTCCGTGCTTCTAGCACCAACAGCCTGGTTGATCAGACTATCAGCCAGGAGGCCTAGTTGATGGTCTGACCAATCAAACTCTAGAGGAGAATGCACCTCCCTACCCCCACTTGTTAGAAATCCGGGACGAATCCGCTCTGACAAACCCAGTACCAGTACCCACACACAAGACAGCCAGGTATGCCAACGATGCCAGACACATTTAAGTAATCCCCGTCTCGCACAGTGGATTTAAAATTAACCCAGCCTTCACCCCGTAAATCCGTCTTGCAAGAACTCTAGCAGATTCCTGCCCTGTGAAACGAAATAAATGAATTTTAACCATGTCAGGGAAGCTTTAAAGGAATCTGGAGAGCTGAAAGGAAAATCTCACTATCTTTGCGAGGACTATAGACAGACAATACTGGATTACTGACGCCAAGGATATAGGTAGAGTCAATGTTTCTAATGTAAACTGAATTAGACGAATGGTTTCAAGAATGTGGGTGTTCCGTAGCTCGGTTGGCAGCGCATTTAATTCACATGTTGGGTGTCCGTGGTTTGATCCCCGGTACGGGTTGAAATATTAAGGGAGTGTTCTTTAGCTGCCATTTACCTAGCAGCAAGTAGGCACCTGAGTGTTAGTCGACTGGTGTGGGTCGCATAACCTAATTTGCCCGAAATGTTCTACGGAACAAGAAGCATTCTATATAGTATGGTCACTGATGTCAGCTATGGTCTGTATAAGTTGTATCATGTACAAATAAATATTATGGAAACTGTTACAGTATTCGCTCTACGGTAAATGCACAGCCTTGTTCACACTAATTACATTATAACATTGTAAATTATATACGTAATTTGATGACCTATGTTAAATTTTATTAATGACTTTCAAATAACTGAAATTTGTCCTCACTGAACGTTGTTACGAGTGTTGTACCTAGAGAACGTGTCAGGAGTGGAGGTCACTTAGGCAGGTTCTGGTATCGTTGTACATGGTTTGTATAGAACACCAAGATGTACAACATCTGGGTATCTTTATTTGTTGACGTTTCGCCCTCCAGTGGCTTTATTAATACAAGGACAATGTGAAGAACGTAGAATGATACACAAAAACTGAGGTAATCAGTCCCTCAGACTTACAGGCTGAGGGACTGATTACCTCAGTTTTTGTATAAATTCTACGTTCTTCACATTGTCCTTGTATTAATAAAGCCACTGGAGGGCGAAACGTCAACAAATAAAGATACCCAGATGTTGTACATGTGCAAGTCATCAAACACTAGTATCATCTGACGATGATACACTGTTTGATTTGTACTTCTCCCAGGTCTACATGTACTTCCGCCAGGTGCCAGACCAACCAGGTTGTGATGGATACGTGAGCCAGCGGGCCGCCGGCAGTAATAGCCTGTAGAATGTACAGCATAGGGCCGTAGACGTAACTTATATACTGTAGTCAGGAGAAGCGAAGCAGGAGGAGGCGGGGTCATAGTGGTATCATCCACTAGTCGAAGTAGGTCTTCGTCCAAAGGTTGGACAAGTGTTGAAGAATTCTTTGTATCAAGACCCCATGAACCCACCGCCGCCTCCTGCTTCGCCTCACCTGACTACAGTATATAAGTAATAGCCTGGTTGACCAGGCAAGCACCAGACAAGCCTGGATCAGGACCGCGCTGCGAGAGTAGGGGAAACTACCAAACACTTCAAGGTATATCCTACCTGTGTGTGTGTGTGTGTGTGTGTGTGTGTGTGTGTGTGTGTGTGTGGTGTGTGTGTGTGTGTGTGTGTGTGTGTGTGTCTAAAATATAATTATATATATATGTCGTGCCGAATAGGCAGAACTTGCGATCTTGGCTTAAATAGCAAGGCTCATCTTGCCATATAGGACAAGCAAAAATTTGTGTATGCAATAATGTCGCCAAAATCATTCTGAACCTAACGAAAAAATTATTTCACGTGTTTGTTTAGTATTAAATTATTGTAAACAAATCAAAATATATTTAGTTGGGTTAGGCTAAAAAAAATTGTTATTATTATAATAAGGTTAGGTAAGTTTCTAAGATTCTTTTGGTCCCAAAATTAAAAATTTTTACATTAACATTAATAAAAAAAATATATCTTTAAACGTATAAGAGAAAATTTCAGAAAGGACTTAATTTTAAATGAGTTCTTGCTAATTGACCAGTTTTACATATTCGGCACGACTACACACACATACACACACACATTATATATATATATTAAATATATATATATATATAAATATATATATATAATATATATATATACATATATATATACACATATATACATTATATATATATATATATATATATATCGCTGATTACATCAAATTTTTGTCCATCAGTTCGTATTAATGTCAGTGGTTGAATACAGCAACAACAGCCTGGCCGATCGTCAGCAACCAGGAAGACTGGTCTAGGACCGGGCAGCGGGGGGCGCTGACCCCCGGAAGCAAAAACAAGTCGTCTACTGCGTAACACTAAAGCAGCACGTACTGGAGTTGCTAACACATGTTACCCAGGATGCGACCCACAACACCAGTTTAACACAGATGCTAGGCTGGACAGGGGCAGCTTAACACAGATGCTAGGCTGGACAGGGGCAGCTTAACACAGATGCTAGGCTGGACAGGGGCAGCTTAACACAGATGCTAGGCCGGACAGGGGCAGCTTAACACAGTCTAGGTGGACAGGGGCAGTTAAACAGATGCTAGGCGGGGGGGGAGCTTAACAAGATGCGGGGCCGGACGGGGGCGTTTAACACAGAGCTGGGCCCCGGAAACGGGGAGTTTAACCCAGATGCGGGCCGGCAGGGGCAGCTTAAAAGATGCTACCGGGCGGGGGCAGCTTAACACAGATGCTGGGCCCGGAAGGGGCAGCTTAACAGATGCTGGGCCGGGGGGGCCTTTAAAAACACAGAGCTGGCCGGAAGGGGCAGCAAACACAGATGTAGGCCGGACAGGGGCGTTTAACCAGATGTAGGCCGGCAGGGCAGTTTAACAAAATGCTAGGCCGCGGGGGGCAGTTTAAACACAGATGCTAGGCCAAAAGGGGGCATTTTAAACACAGATGAGGCCGGAAGGGGCTTTTAAACCAGATGCTGGGCGGCGGGGCAGTTTAAACACAGATGCTAGGCCCGGGAAAGGGGGGCAGTTTAAAACCAGACTAGGCGGATGGGGGGCATTTTAACACAGATTGGGCCCGGACAGGGCAGTTTAACAAGATGCTAGGTGGAAGGGGCAGCTTAAACAGATGCTGGCTGGCGGGCATTTTAACCAGTGCTGGGCCGGACAGGGGCAGTTAACAATGCTGGGCCGGAAAGGGGGGCCAAAAAACACAGATGCAGGCCGGACGGGGGCTTTTAAACACAGATGCTGGGCCGGACAGGGGCAGTTAACAAAGCTGGGAAAACAGGGGCAGCTTAACAATGCAGGGGACAGGGGCAGTTTAAACCCACAGAGCAGGCCCGGACAGGGGCAGCTTAACCAGTGCTCCCCGGACGGGGCAGCAGGGCAATGTGAAACTTGCCCATATTTTTTTTCCCTTCCGGGGAATCGAACCCAGGATCTTTAGAGTATTGCTTCCCAGGGAAAGTAAAAGGGAAAAGGTTGAGGGAAAGAAGTGAAGGGGGGGGGAAGGAAGGAAGGGAAGGGAAAAGCAGGAAGGGAAAAGGAGAAACAGGGGGGAAGGAAAAAAGCTCAATCATACAATAGGGGGAAAAATAATGAAGGGACCTGGGAGAGTAATTCTGGGATCCCCTTTTCAGGATCAACAGTGCCCGTAGCCGTGCAAAAAAAAAATGATAGGATGGATAATA
Organism: Cherax quadricarinatus; assembly: GCF_026875155.1. NCBI lineage: Eukaryota > Metazoa > Arthropoda > Malacostraca > Decapoda > Parastacidae > Cherax > Cherax quadricarinatus. Next base: position 5,274,768 of record NC_069487.1, read on the forward strand.
GAACTTTCAAAACGAGAGATCCAGCCCATGTGACCCTTTTTAAAAACCCCTTGTTCTCTCTAGTGGAATCTGCTGTCATTAACTTTCCCCTACAAAGCGGGTGAAATCCGATCTAAAGAGTGTACAGAGATCCTTTACTGCACTATAAGTTCTGTCCAAGCACCTTAACTCTGGGAACGTTTGGAACCCTTTGACTTGTCTCGTTGGAACGCAGGAGGGGAGATATATCAAAATTACACTTGGAAAATTTGGAAGGAATGGTCCCAAATCTGCACCAGAAATCCCCCTACGAAATTAAAAGATGGGCGGCGATGCAAAATGCCGCCAAAAAAAAAGGGGGGCGCCTTTGGGTACACTAAGAGAAAACACCAAAAGTGCCCCGGGGCCCAAAACTGTTAAACACCCTCTTAAAGCTTAGGGGAATTGCCAATAGCCCCCTGGCTCCCTTCAAGGAAAAGCTGGAAAATTACCAAAAAAGTCAGTCCCGGGACACCCGGGCTGTGGCTCGTACGTCGGATGCGTGCGACCAGGTAACAGCCTAGTGATCAGGCCTGATCCATCGGGAGGCCGGTTTTTGGACCGGGCCGGGGGGGCGTTGATCCCCGGAATAACCCCCAGGAAGGAAGGAGAAAGCAGGAAGGAAGGGAAAACAGGAAGGAAAAGGGAAGGAAAAGCGGAAGGAAGGGAAGGAGAAAGCGGGAAAGGGAAAGGGAAAGGGGAAAGCAGGAAGAAAGGGAAAGGGGAAAGCGGGGGGAAGGGAAAGGGGAAAGCAGGAAGGGAAGGGGAAAGCAGGGAGGAAGGGAAAGGGGAAAACAGGGAAAGGGAAGGAGAAAGCGGGGGGAAGGGAAGGAGAAAGCAGGGGGAAGGGAAGGGGAAACAGGGAAAGGGAAAGGGGAAAGCAGGGAGGAAGGAAAGGAGAAAACAGGGAAAGGGGAAAGGGGGGGAGTCACTTTTGTAAACATGAGAAAGTGGGGAATGAGGGAGTGTGTGGGGAGGGAGGATGGAGAGAAGGGGTGGAAAGAGTAAGTCACGAGAGTAAGAGGGGTGACAGCTGAGGGAGGAAATGGGAGGAGGTGGGGGGGTATCAGGGGGGGATTTGGGAAGTGACCAAAGTATACCATGTGGCTATTTTTTTAGTGGGTGGGGGGAAGGGGGAGGGGGAAGGTGAGGGGGGGAAGGGGAGGGGGGGAAATGAGGGCAGGGAGGGTGAGGAGAGAGTAGGAGATGTGAGAAAGAAAAAGAGGGGTAGGGAGGGAGGGAGATGGGAGGAGTTTATGCGAGAGGAAAATTTCTAACAAAATTTTTTATTGAAGCAATCAAAGAGATACACTCAAAAGCTGCTGTTACTGCTGCTGCTGGTTTTACAGTTATGTATATACTTTTCGTTACTATTACAGTTTTCTGTGTTGCTTACTACGTACGTACATTATTTCCCCATTCCTGAAAACTCAGCAAGACATGGACAGCAAAACAGCTACACCACAAGACGGGCACCAAAAACAACTAATAACTCTGGTTGGACCTTCTCAGAAACATCACTTCATCCGTACATTCGTACCAATAATGACGAGTCCAGAAAGTTCGTACAGCATAAAATAACGAATAAAGTTTGGTTGACTAGTTTTCACTGTCCCACAGATGGCTCCAACCCACCCCGCTCCCTCTGGGGTTTTTATAAAAAAAAAAGGTTTCAAAAAGTAGGTAAGTAACGCTCTTTGCTCGTAAATAAAGTTTGAAACCTTAAATAAATTTCCAGAATCATTTTTGTGCCAAAGATGAGAGAAATGGGTAGGATGAGAGAAATGGGTAGGATGAGAGAAATGGGTAGGATGAGAGAAATGGGTAGGAGAGAGAAATGGGTAGGATAAGAAAAGGGGGGGATGAGGAAATGGGTAGGATGAGAGAAATAGCGCGTGCGCGACTTTGGCTGATGTCCAGTGGAGAGAGGGTAGGGGGTTGAAGTGGGGGGGTAAAGGGGGGAAGGGGGTAGACTGATAAAGGCGGGTGGGGTGGGGGGGGTTTGTTTTGGTTATAAAGATCCCCAACTCCCATCTTTTAGGCGATACCCCCTTCCCTCTCACCGATACCCCTTTCCCTACCGATACCCCTTTCCCCTCACACGAAAACCCTCCTTTCCCCTCACAGATCCCTGGGGGTTTATTCCGGGGATCAACCCCCCCCCGGGGCCCCGGGGTCCATGACAGGGCCCCCCGTTTGGATCGGGCCTGTCAAATAGGGTGTTACTGTGGCCCCACGCAGTCCAACGTACGAGCCACAGCCCCCGGGGTCCCGCAGACTTTTGGTACGTCCAGTCTTCTTTTAAGGCAGCCCGGGGTTGAGAGAAATTATCCCCTCCACCACGCCTCCTTCCTCTCACACGATAACCTCCCCCTTCCTCTCACACGAACCCCCCCTTTCCCCCTTCCCCCTAAAACGATACCTCCTTCCCCTCACACGATCCTCCCTTTCCCCTCACACGATACCCCCCTTCCCTCACACGTTCCCCCTTCCTCTCACCCATACCTCCTTCCCTCTCACCGATTCCTCCTTCCCTCTCAACGATACCTCCCCCCTTCCCGATTCTCCTTCCCTCTCACGTACCCCCTTCCCCTACACGATACCCCTTCCCTCCACCCGTCCTCCTCCCCTCACACCCAATTTTCCCCCCACTAAATCCCCCCCCCCCGATACCCTCCTCCCCCCCCTTCCCCCGATACCCCTTCCTCTCACCGTTTCCCCCCCCCTACCCCCCCCTCCCCCCGTACCTCCTTCCCCCCCAACGATACCTCCTTCCCCCCTTTAACGATACCTCTTCCCCCCTACACGATCCCTCCCCCCCCCCCTCCCCGATACCCTTCCCCCTCCACGAACCCCCCCCTCAGGGAAAATTCTTTGTCTCCCTCACACGTCCCGGGGGCCTGCCGCCCGCCCCCCTTGCCACGTCACACCCTGCCCCTAGCAACCCACATAGTTAATGCCCAGCCCTTTCCTCCGTTTCCCAAATTTAAAACCCTTTTTTTTTCCTCCGTTTATTGTTACTTTAGTGATTTTTTTTTTTTGGTAAAGCAGGTAACGAGGAAGGTTGGAGGGGTTTTGGTTAGGTAAGGGGGGGTTGCAGATGTGTTGTGAAGGTTTGCAGATGGTTGTGAGGTGTTGCAGAGTGTTTTGGGAAAGGGGGTTGCAGATGTGTTGTGAAGGTGTTGCAGAGTGTTGTGAGGTGTTGCAGATGTTTGTGAAGTGTTGCAGTGTTTTTTGAAGGTGTTGCGAGTGTTGTGAAGGTGTTGAGATGGTTGTAAAGGGGTTGCAGATGGTTGAAGGGGTTGAGTGTGTTGTGAAGGTGTTGGTGTGTGTAAGGGTTGCAGATGTGTTGGAGGTTTTTGCAGATGTGTTGTGAAAGGGGTTTTCGATGGTGTGAAGGTGTTGCGATGGTTGTGGGTGTTGCAGAGAAATTTTTATAAAGAGAAATTTAGAGCTTTGGGAAAATTTTTAATTTTTCTTTAAGGTTTTCGGATTTTCCTAATTAGGGAATTTTTCGCCCCCACAACCAGGTTTAAATCACCCCCAAAGGGCTGCACCTCCCACCAAGGGCTGCATCACCACCAAGGTCTGCACTCACCACCCAAAGGTCGCACCCCCACCCCAAGGTTGCACTCACCACAAGGTCTGCACTCGCCACCAAAGGTCTGCACCTCGCCACTAAAATCTGCACCTCGCCACCAAGGTCTGCACCTCGCCACCAAGGTCTGCACCTCGCCACTAAGGTCTGCACCTCGCCACCAAGGTCTGCACCTCGCCACCAAGGTCTGCACCTCGCCACCAAGGTCTGCACCTCGCCACCAAGGCCTGCACCTCGCCACCAAGGCCTGCACCTCGCCACCAAGGTCTGCACCTCGCCACCAAGGTCTGCACCTCGCCACCAAGGTCTGCACCTCGCCACCAAGGTCTGCACCTCGCCACCAAGGTCTGCACCTCGCCACTAAGGTCTGCACCTCGCCACCAAGGTCTGCACCTCGCCACCAAGGTCTGCACCTCGCCACCAAGGTCTGCACCTCGCCACCAAGGCCTACACACGACTCACGAAATCGTAATGACACGATTACAAACAAACCATACCACGGGTGGGATTTGAACCCGCGGTCAGAGTCTCAAAACTCCAGACCGTCGCGTTAGCCACTGCCCCAGCTAGCTTCAATAAGATTCGTCCAACTAGGTGTATACATCATTAAGGCCTGCACATCACTAAGGCCTTAGTGATGCAAGACCTTTCTGTTTATTCATGTACAACACGTGGGTATCTTTATTTAGGATACAGGTGCACAAATTATCATACATAGTAAACTGTGTAAATTACCTAGAATAATCCCAACCCAAAACAAGTGTCACTGACTTGCTTATATTGGAGGTCTTTTTATTTTCATTAAGGACCTTGAAGGAAGTTTCGCCAATCAGTTGTATCAGTTCAATACCGAGATGTTCAATACCGAGATGTTCAATACCGAGGTGTTCAATACCGAGATGTTCAATACCGAGATGTTCAATACCGAGATGTTCAATACCGAGATGTTCAATACCGAGATGTTCAATACCGAGATGTTCAATACCGAGTGTTCAATACCGAGTGTTCAATACCGAGTGTTCAATACCGAGTGTTCAATACCGAGATGTTCAATACCGAGGTGTTCAATACCGAGGTGTTCAATACCGAGGTGTTCAATACCGAGGTGTTCAATACCGAGGTGTTCAATACCGAGGTGTTCAATACCGAGGTGTTCAATACCGAGGTGTTCAATAACGAGGTGTTCAATACCGAGGTGTTCAATACCGAGGTGTTCAATACCGAGGTGTTCAATACCGAGGTGTTGAAACAGGAGTCTAGGACAAGCGAGCCAACACTGGCACATTTACTGTACATAAATGTACTACCGACAAGATATGTGGTGTAAATGGTTTAAAAAAAAAAAACTTCTCGCCAGTCAGTGGCTTCTTCAGTCCAATACCGAGATGGAAGATGACTGATTACCTCAAACTCATCTTTCACCGTTCTTCTCTGCATTGGACTGAAGAAGCCAATGACTGGCGAAACGTTTCCGTAATAAAACTTCTAAATGATGGGTCAGTAGGCCTGCTACATTATTTTCCTGTAATAAGCTCAACAAATCCCAATTAGCTGCGCTAAGATCCAAAAGTACAAATCAGGCATTTAATCCACAATAGACTAAATGCAAAAATCCATTTGTCACTTCATAATAGCGGGGTTGAACCTCCTAGCCTACAAATCAGCTGATCTGGGCCTCAATATCGGGGCTAAGTCTTGAAATCAGCTGAGCGAGGTCACGTTAACGGGGTTGGGACATAATCAGCTGACTGCAGCAGTTGCACACACAATAGGCGGGTCACATCACAAATGTCAATAGGCAACTCTTCAATAGTAGCCGCCTGCTGCCTGAGCGAACAACCACAATTCAGGGACTACGTCACTGCCAGACGCAAGATGAATCACTAAACTTATACGTTAATAACTATTATTAATTAGAATTAAACCTAAAATTTATCACATGCCTGCACGTATAAATAATAAATATAATATATAATATATATAATCTTGTAAAATATTAAAAAATATTGTACAATTTATTATCTATGCCGCTGCCAGACGTAAAATGAAATATATTCATTTATTTGACGGTTATTAACAAATACTAATTACTCTAGGCCAAAAATCTATTTAAAGTTATTGACACTAATGCTAACTGTATCCCTGCAAACATTATTATAGAAAATATATTAAAAAAATATTACTGTTACTCTAGTCTTAATGATGTAAACATACATGGCAGAAAAAAAAAATTCTGAAATTTTTAGAATCTGGCAACTGCTGTCACTAAAGATGCCAGACGTCGCTTGGTAACTTTGGTTTGCATCTTGTGTAGAAAAAATAATAACCCCAAGTTGACACATAAATATAAATATATACACAAAGAGCTGAGCTGCTGGTAGTGTGTGCCAGGGGCATCCTGGCACCTTCGTAGTGACGCCTGTGTGTATGTGTGTGTGTATGTGAGATTATCTTGGCAACAGTTACGGCCCGACTGTCAACATGGACGCCGTTGCCAGCCGTCTCCTAATTCCTTCACAACCTAAGGATTCTCTCCACCAGCGCCCCTTCCTGCCTGCCTTCCCCAACCAGTGCCCCTCTCCTGCCTGCCTTCCCAACAACGATTCCCTCCACCAGTGCCCCTCTCCTGCCTTCCTTTCCCAACAATGATTCTCTCCACCAGTGGCACCCTCCTGCCTGCCTTCCCCCAACAATGATTCCTTCCTCCAAAGGACCCTCCTGCCTTCACAGATGATTTCCTCCAACCAGTGTCCTCTAGTCCATTCCAGTCTGCCTGCCTTCTCCAAAACCTCGGGGATTTGCCCCATACCCCCCCCTCCCCCGTGTTCCTCCACCTATCCTTCCCTCAAAACAGGATTCCCCCACCAATCTCTCGGTCCTGCCCTACTTCCCATCACAAGGATATCATCATCTATTTCTACAAGTACATACCCCTCAAGGAAGGTTCCTTGATGTTGGTGAGGGGCTCTTGATTTAGGGAATTGGATCAGTGCTCCAGTTCCCCGAATTAAGCCTGAATGCCTTCCACATTCCCCCCCCAGGCGCTGTATAATCCTCCGGGTTTAGCGCTTCCCCCTTGATTATTATAATAATAATTCTACAAGTACATGTACAAGGTATACAGGCCTAGCTTGTTATGCTGAGCATTTCGGCAAATTAGGTCAGTTAGTGTCCCAGGATGCGACCCACACTAGTCTACTAAAACCCAGGTACCTGTTTTACTGATGGGTAAACAAAGAGAACCGTTGTAAAGAAACACGCCTAGTGTTTCTATCCTCGCCCAGTGTTTCTACCCTCGCCGTGTGAAGGCAGAGCTCTAGCCACCAGGCACGATTCCTCCACCAGTGGAAGAAATCTTTTGATTTCCATTTCTTTGCTTCAATCACAACCTCCCCCTCCCCCAAATTCAGTGCCTTCGGCCTATCTTCGTAAGAAACATTTCTGATACATGGATTCAACTTCGTTATTCTCCTCCGTATGGTTTCCAGCGCATGTACAGTGCTAGCCACGGGTGAGCGCCCCGGCATAACGCCATGACTAGCACTGCAACAATCTGAGTCACTACCAAGAATGGATGATGTTGAAGCTTAACATACAAGACTGAATAAGCTGTCCCAGTATGTTCCCCAAAGATCAATCTAATAATTGTAACACCGTCAATCAACAGCAACCTAAAATATGCCTGGGAATAAAAACAAAATGACAATTAAAATTATCACGTTACCAATTAAAACATACAAATGAGTTTGGTTTAACAAGACACGTCAGCAAACCTGGCCTCATCTCAAATATTTTTTCCAGGTCACTGGTGTCACTCGCCCCACTAGGCTTATATATATACACTGTTATTTTTATACTGTTAGAAACGTTTTCTAATAAGTATATCTTAGTGTTTGCTCGTGTGTGTTTTAAACCAATTTGTCGGTATCTATTACCAAGGTTTATACCTCACTCATGTTGAAAATGGTATAAAATACCGATAAGTTGACGAGTGTGTCCAGACAGTGCAGTTGAACTCTCCTCCAGGATGAGGGACTGACCATCTCAAATATTACATATTTCTCCAGGGTGGGACTGATTACATCATTTTTATTTCATAGCTATACCCGCTGCCTCTATTTGACTGAAGAAGCCTACTGTGTAGGCGAAACGTTTCAACAAAGATACCCAACTGTTGCACATATGTATCTTAACTGTCTTTACCATAACACAAGATACCACCATGATGAAGTATCAGGCCTGTGCAACACCTGGGCACCAGGCCTGTGCAACACCTGGGCACCAGGCCTGTGCAACACCTGGGCACCAGGCCTGTGCAACACCTGGGCACCAGGCCTGTGCAACACCTGGGCACCAGGCCTGTGCAACACCTGGGCACCAGGCCTGGCAACACCTGGGCACCAGGCCTGTGCAACACCTGGGCACCAGGCCTGGGCAACACCTGGGCACCAGCCTGGGCAACACCTGGGCACCAGGCTGTGCAACACCTGGGCACCAGGCCTGGGCAACACCTGGGCACCAGGCCTGGGCAACACCTGGGCACCAGGCCTGGGCAACACCTGGGCACCAGGCCTGGGCAACACCTGGGCACCAGGCCTGTGCAACACCTGGGCACCAGGCCTGTGCAACACCTGGGCACCAGGCCTGTGCAACACCTGGGCACCAGGCCTGTGCAACACCTGGGCACCAGGCCTGTGCAACACCTGGGCACCAGGCCTGTGCAACACCTGGGCACCAGGCCTGTGCAACACCTGGGCACCAGGCCTGTGCAACACCTGGGCACCAGGCCTGTGCAACACCTGGGCACCAGGCCTGTGCAACACCTGGGCACCAGGCCTGTGCAACACCTGGGCATCAGGCCTGTGCAACACCTGGGCACCAGGCCTGTGCAACACCTGGGTATCTGAATATGGCGACGTCTCAAAACCAATGGTTTTATCAACCATACATAGAGGTAATCAGTCCCTCAGCCAAGAAGTAGAGGGCACAGTCCTGCTGGACTGAGGGACTGATCACTATCTTCCACTGTCTTCGCGTATCATCTCGACTTAACTGATAAAGCCACTGGCTGCCGAAACTCCAAGTACAGATACCCAGGTTGAAGCAGAATGTGAAAGCAAAGATAAAAGCTAATTCACGAAAGCTTCCGGTATCTTTAAAAGTTAGATTAACAGTCGAGTGCAAGATTAAAAAAATGTGAAGATAGGACTGTGTGAAAGGAGTGTTGCAGAGAGCTAGCTTTCAAATAAGCTGATGTAGGTAACACCTAAAGTCAGTTCCGGATCAGCCGGGCTGTGGCTCGTACGTTGGTTTGCGTGCAGCCAGCAGCAACAGCCTGGTTGATCAGGCTCTGATCCACCAGGAGGCCTGGTCACAGACCGGGCCGCGGGGGCGTTGACCCCCGGAACTCTCTCCAGGTAAACTCCAGGTAAACAGCTCTTAGCTTGTGAATAAAGTTACGACGTTTACCTAACCTTGTTGATAAATTAGACACATGTGCAACTCTTGGGTATCTTTATTGAGGAAACGTTTCGCCACACAGTGGCTTCATCAGTCCAAACGTAGGAGAAACTTGAAGAACAGGAGGAGAATGAGGTAATCAGTCCCTCAACCTTGAGTCGATGTGTTCGTTTGGACTGATGAAGCCACTGTGTGGCGAAACGTTTCCTCAATAAAGATATCCAAGAGTTGCACATGTGTCTAATTTATCAACATGTCGGTTCTCTGAACCATTCATCTACAAACCTAACCTTGTAAAACATGTGAAAAAAAAAGAGGAAGCGAAACGTAGATTGTAAAGTAGAAAGGAGTGGCGCGGAAAAGTAATTAGTGAAAGCATGGAAAAAGGGGGTACTTATACCTTTATACCTTTGAAGAGTTTCGAGGGTTTCACTACTCTCGGAGCCCGGCCATGGGCCAGGCTCGTCTGGTGCTTGCTTGATTAACCAGGCTGTTGCTGTTGATGGCCCGCTGCCCCACACATCCATCACAGCCTAGCTGATCTGGCATCTACCTGCCTGGAGGGTATTCCAGGGATCAACGCCCGCCCCCGCGGACCAGTCCATGATCAGGCATCCAGGTGGATCAGGACCTGATCAACGAGGCTGTTGCTGCCTCGTTGGTGACGATACTTGTCCAGTTTTCTCTTGAACGCTTCTACACTTATTCCAGCCGTGTTTCTGATATCTTCTGGTAGGATGTTGAATAGTCTGGGACCGCGGATGTTGATACAGTGTTCCCTTATTGTCCCCACCGCACCCCTGCTCTTCACTGGGTTTATTTTGCATTTCCAGTATGTTATGGCAGTGTGCAGGGACCAGTCCCTCGAGTACTTTCCAGGTATATATTATCATTTATCTATCTTTCCTCCGCTCCAGTGAATACATATTCAAGACTAAGGCGTTCCCAGTAATTTAGGTGCTTTACTGGCTCATTGTGAGCCGTGAACGATCTATATTTGTTCCAGCTCTAATTTTTCTCCTGCTTTGAACGGGGCCGTCAACACTGAGCAATATTCTAAGTGAGGGAGTACTAGTGATTTGAAGAATGTCACCATTGGCATTATTTCCCTTGTTTTGAAAGTTCTCAATACCCACTCCGTCATCTTCCTGGCTGTCGTGATCTTTATTTTGTTATGGTCTTTAAAAGATGGGTCAGCTGACAATTATTCTCAGGTCTTAAGTGTTCCTTTCGTTCTGTTTGGTGACTCTCTTGAGTTTTGTATACAATGTTCCTTTGGAGTTCTTCATTCTTTCCATACCTAAGCAGTTAGAACTTATCACCATTGAACGTCATGTTGTTCTCCACTGCCCACTGGAAAACACAGCTTATGATTTCCTGTAATTTTTCAGTGTCCTCTACCGTAGTGGCTTTCATGCACATTTTAGCGTCATCTGCAAATGATGATACAAAAGTATGACGGGTGTTCCTATCTATGTCTGCTATGAAGATAAACAGAAGAGGTGCCTGGACAGTGCCTTGGGGCACTGAGCTTTTTGCCTCGCTGATGCTGGATCTTGCTCTGTTTACAACTACTTTTTGTGTTGTGTGTTAGGAACCCGAAAATCCATCTGCCTACCTTCCCCGTAATGCCCATGGCCCTCATTTTGTGCACTATCACTCCATGATCGCATTTGTCAAACGCCTTTGCAAAATCTGTGTAAATCACATCTGCGTTTTGGTCGTCTTCCAACGCCTCCGTAATCTGTCATAATGGTTCAGCAGCTGTGACAGGCATGATCGTCCTGCTCTAAAACCATGCTGGTTCTGATTATGCTGGTCCATGAAATTTGTAATTTGCTGTCTCATCACTCTTTCGAAGATTTTTATGATACGAGAAGTTAGGGCTACTGGTCTGTAATCTTTAGCTAGTGCTCTACTACCTCCCTTATGCAAAGGAGTTATGTCTGCACTCCGGTATTTCACCTAGATCTTAGCTTTTTCTCCAAAATACCGAGGGCTCGTGCTAGTGGCACTTTGTACTTATTTATAAACAGAGCATTCCATGAATCTGGTCCAGGTGCTTAATGAGTGGGCATGTTGTGCTGAATACCCGGTCCATTTCTTTTTCAAATTCTATGAAATTTGTACCGTCAGTTGGTCTGCTCTGCCTTTTACTGGAGGGAAGAATGTTTCTGCATTTTCTACCTTGCTGTCATTTAGTGGGTTGCTGAACACCGACTCATACTGTTCTTTTAGGATTTCACTGATTTCCTGTTCATCGTCAGTGTACGAAGCTCCTCTCAGTAGTGGTCCAATTCTACAGGTAGTTCTTAGCTTGGATTTTGCAATATCCTGTATGACCTTTTGTTCCCTTTGTACTTCTGTTAGGTATGATATCCTAAGTTTTGGACCAAAGTCGGGTAAGACTATCTTTCCCCTTTTGCGACACTTGTTTTTTTAAGAGATTCAGTAAGCAGTTGTCGTCTGTACCATCTCCTACGTTCTCTCTCTATATCTGATCTTCTGGGTTTCCTCAATGGGACGTGCTTCATACATACCTTGTACGCTTCTGTATTCAGCTTCTCTAGGCACTGGTGGGGATTTAGGGCGCTCATGTCTGATTCCCAGGATGTCTGATAGCTCTTGGGTGAGATGTAAGAGACAAAAATATACACACAAAAAAGTGAGTGCAGAAGAAAAGGCTATTTTAATAAAGGTTCTAACCTAATTGTGGTTGCAGGGGGGTCGAGTCTTGGTTCTTGGCGCCCCGTATCTTATTCACCAAATATCTACAGTCTACTGCTCCATCCAATGCTTTGTTAGTGTATGTTCACGTGGTCTGATTTCACTTTCTTCCACTTCCATTACATGGCATTCATCTACATTAACCATCATCTATCTGTCACTCCATATATCCCGATCCTCTTGTAAAGATTTGCAGTTATTATCGTTAATTTTACAAGTTTTTTGCATCTGCAAGCCTTCGTACATTTTTTTGTATTCCTTCTGGTAAATCGTGTATACGAATAAAAAAAACATTGAGATGCAATAATCGCGAACAAGAGATGCAAGATGTTGTGGTTGCTTTGCACTATAAGAATATATACCGAGTTATACAAGTAGGACGCTAAGTAGCAAGACAGAGATACAGTAGTCAGTCACACTGTATCAGTGACGCAATCATCCTCTACGTCCCAGGGACCATGTTTACGGTACGATACGTTTTCCCCCGCACTTCCACTGACTACATCCATATTTCTTCCTCTTAAATTCCCCTTCTCCCTTTCCCTTCCTCTCTCCACTTCTTTCTTCCTTCCTTTTCTTCTAGCGACCAATACCTTCCAAGCTAGTTCCTTGCATTGCTTATTTCCCGAATTAAAAGTCTAATGTCGGGTTTGTCCCCTGCTCAAGAGGGCTACCCAAGACCAAAACGGACTCTCCTACCCCCCCCCCCCCCACACAAAGAGGATACTTCCGTGGATGGTTAATCACTGTCTACCCACCACCGGCACGCCTGTGGTTGCTTCAAAACCGAGCTGGTTGCCGTGTTAAAAAAAAAAATTACATTTTCCGAGAAAGAAAACAGAAGTAACAACAGAAGCAACAACAGTAACTGCTGTCCTGCTGAGAACATCACTGTGCTTGTTCTTTATCAAGGAAGATCTTATAAACAGCCTGGGTTCTCACTCCTCCCTTCCCCCACGTATCCCCCCCCCACGTATCCCCTCCTCCCCCACGTATCCCTCCCCCCACGAATCCCTCCCCCCCACGTATCCCTCCCCCCTTTCCCCTTGACCAGACGGCACCTACACATCACATGCCAACAGTTACTTAAACCAGCAGGGAACATTTGAAGCCGATCGAATCGGGCAAAGAACATACCTTGTATGGGCCAGTAAGCCTGCTGCAGTGCTCCTCCATTCCTATGTTCCTATTTGCCATTTTTCACTCATCCGGTATGACACCAGGCTCTTCAACGACCTCCTTCCATGCATGAGAACTACCAACCTCTGGTTGTCAAGAGTAAACTGGATAAGTTCCAAATCAGCTCCTGACTAGCCGGGCTGTGGCTCGTACGTTGTCTGCGTGCGACCAGAAGTAACAGCCTAGTTGATCAGGCTCTGATCCATCGGGAGGCCTGGTCATGGACCGGGCCGCGGGGGCGTTCATCCCCGGAATAACCTCCAGGTAACCTCCAGGTAGCCGGGCTGTGGTTTGTACTTCTGACTGCGTGGTGCCAATAACCTGTTTAAGCCTTGATCCTCCGGGAGGCCTGGTCTCGGACCGGGCTGCGGGGGCGTTAACCCCCGGAAGCATCCTTCAGGTATCTGTTGAAAAGACTTGCCAATGGTTTGTCAAGTTCCTCCTCCACCAGGGTCCGGGGATTTGTTTGGTTTAACTTAATATCTGGCCTCGAAGAATACAAGGGCAGCCTCCCAGACTGCCCCAGGCAAGCAGAACCGCAAATACCAGTGACATATTTACCCCTCCCTACCTCTACCCTTCCCCTGAAATACCCCCCCTTCCCTCTAACCATCCCTTCTCTTCTACTCTCCCCCTTCCCTGCTCTGATTTATCAACACTTCTATTTCTAGTGGAGTGAATCATTCCCAGCATGCCCGGCCCTCTCACCCATATATCTTACTTCTCATCCCCCATTTCTTCATCGTCCATCTCTCAGATGAGGGCAACTCATCAATGTTTTATAACTCTGTTGAAGCTACCGTAGCTGTGAATCTTTGTGTAATATCGTTACCATAAGTTGGATAACCACTAAATTTCAAAACAGTGCCCAGTCAGTGTTGATTTTCTGTCTGTGTGTCTGTGTGTGGTCTGTGTGTTGTTGTGGTCTGTGTGTCGTGTGTGTGTGTGTGTGTCTGTGTGTGTGTGTGTGTCTGGTCTGTTGTGTGTGTGTCTGTGGTGTGTCGTCTGTCGTGTCGTCTGTGTGTCTGTGTGTGTGTGTCTGTCTGTGTGTTCTGTGTGTGTGTCTGTGTGTCTGTGGTGTGTGTGTGTCTGTCTGTTTTCTGTGTGTTGTCTGTTGTGTCTGTTGTGTTGTGTCTGTCTGTGTCTGTGTGTGTGTGTCTGTCTGTCTGTGTGTGTGTCTGTCTGTGTTCTGTGTGTCTGTGCTGTGTGTGTGTGTCTGTGCTGTGTGTGTGTGTCTGTGTGTGTGTGTCTGTGTGTGGTGTGTCTGTGTGTGTGTGTGTGTGTTTTTGTGTTGTGGTGTGTGTGTGTGTTCTGTGTGTGTGTGTTGTCTGTGTGTGTGTGTGTGTGTGTGTGTGTTCTGTGTGTGTGTGTGTGTGTGTGTGTGTGTGTTTCTGTGTGTGTGTGTGTGTGTGTGTGTGTGTGTGTGTGTGTGTGTGTGTGTGTGTGTGTGTGTGTCTGTCTGTCTGTCTGTCTCCCCCCCCCCCTTGGAGTATTACTGTGAACTGATGGCCACCTTCAAGGCAGATAAAATTGAGCTGGAAAACGCACAGAGAACCTATAAAACTCTCAAAATTGTCAAGCATCTGAATTACTGGGAACACTTGAGGTCCCTAGAACTGTACTCCTTAGAACGTAGGCAACAATGATACATCATAATCTACACCTAGAATATACTGGAGGGATTGGTTCCAAACCTACTCACCAAAATTACAACTTATAAACACAAGAGGCTTGGCAGACGGTGCAGGATACCTCCAGTGATAAGCAGGGGAGAGATGAGTACACAGAACGCAATAAGTGTTATGGAACCACGACTCTTCAACACCCTTCATGCGTAAGGGGATTACCAACTAATTCTTCGTTGCCTTTAAGACGAAGCTACAGAATCTTCAAATCAGTTCTTGATCAGCCAGGTTGTGGTGCATCCGCTCACCTACGAGTAGTGGCCATCAAGAGTGACAGATCAGGCCAGCAACCAGGAGGCCAGGCCTGGTCTGGGGCCGGGCCGAGGAGGGGGGGCGGTGACCCCCGGAAACAACTGCAGCTAGCATACAGGTGATCATTTCCCCAGGCGTTCTATGACCCATACGAGCTTAGTGTTCCCGAGCGAGTATATCAAGCTCTAGTAAAACTGGTCAGCTGAAAAGTGAAAGGTCGTGGGTTCAGTCCCCAGACTGGTGAAATCTATGGATAGATTACCCTTGCACCCCTGGTAAATATAATGCCACAATTCTTCCCGACTACAATTCTTCCCCCCTCCCCCCTACAATTCCCCTTCTCCATCCCACAATAACTTTCAACAGTCCACTTCAACATTATCGACTGTTTAAAAACAACACCGCATTCCTCCTCTTAAGAGTTACCAACCCTCTCCCCCCCCATCAACACTTCACAACCCCAACCATCATTCCCTACCTCCCTCCTCTCCCCCTACCTCCCTCCTCTCCCCCTACTCCTCTCATCCCTACCTCCTCTCCCCCACCTCCCCCTCCCCCCCTCCCTCTCTATCCCCCTATCTTCCTCTTGTTCAGAAAATGTTTTGAGGAATCTGTCGGGTTCCCTCTTGAAGACAGCTAGTAGTTCGTTGGTGATGTCCCTAATGCTTGAAGGGAGGGTGTTGAGTCGTGGTCCCCTAACATTTCTTGAGTTCTGTGTATTCCTCGCTCCCCTGCTTATCACTTGAAGTATCCTGCACAGTCTGCCAAGCCTCATGTGTTCCTAAGTAGTAGTTTAAGTGTGCAGGTTTGGTACCAATCCCTCCGGTATCTTCCAGGTGTAGATTATAATGCATCTTTCTCGCCTACGTTCTAAGGAGTACAGAATTGTCAGCTCAGGCTGATTATACTGAAGTTTCCCAGCTAAGGCTGAGATTTCAACATTGACCCAACCAGTGCTGACTGCCATGTTGCAGCACACTGTGGGTGTTCCCACTGTGTAACCATCAGTGTAGCAACACGGTGATGATTATCTAATTTTAGCAAGAAATTTACCCCCATCTATGACTCAACCCCCCCACAACCCCTCCCACCACTACATCCCCCCCGCCCTCAAACCACAACACTGCCTCTACCCCCCCCCCCCATTTTCTCCCCACTCCTATAGACTTCAGTAACTGAAGAGTCCGTCACCCCTTACAATAAATAAGTCAAAAGGCCTCATTTTCAAATTTTATTTTTTAAGGTTCGTACGTTGGACTACGTGCGGCCAGCAGTAACAGCCTCGTTAACCAGGCCCTGATCCACCGGGAGGCCTAGTCGTGCACCGGGCCGCGGGGCGTTGATCCCCGGAATACCCTCCAGGTAAGTTAGAGGTGCTAAACCCGTAGGGGACAGGCAGCAGCTCCCCCTTGGAAAATTGGAGGTAACAAGGTTCGGTCCAAGGGAGACTTATGTGCCACTAATGTTGAGGTACAGTCCCTGGACCCATTATGTGCCACTAATGTTGAGGTACAGTCCCTGGACCCATTATGTGCCACTAATGTTGAGGTACAGTCCCTGGACCCATTATGTGCCACTAATGTTGAGGTACAGTCTCCCTGGGACCCCCATTATGTGCACTAATGTTGAGGTACAGTCCCTGGACCATTATGTGCCACTAATGTTGAGGTACAGTCCCTGGACCCATTATGTGCCACTAATGTTGAGGTACAGTCCCTGGACCCATTATGTGCCACTAATGTTGAGGTACAGTCCCTGGACCCATTATGTGCCACTAAATGTTGGAGGTACAGTCCCTGGACCCATTTATGTGAGCACTAAGTGTTGAGGTACAGTCCCTGGACCCATTATGTGCCACTAATGTTGAGGTACAGTCCCTGGACCCATTATGTGCCAATGTTGAGGTACAGTCCCTGGACCCATTATGTGCCACTAATGTTGAGATACAGTCCTCCCTTGGGGACCCCATTATGTGCCAATGTTGAGATACCAAGTCCCTGGACCCAATATTTTGTCACCTCTATCTTTAGACTACCGCCACAAGGAGAAGTTATGGTGCATTAATAACGATGAATTTAAAACTACCATTTTCTCTATTTTCCCCCATCCACCCCTCCTGACCTTCCTCCCCATAAATCGTTCCCTTCACAATTCCCGGTGCAAATAAACCACTTTAGACTTAACTGCTTTATTGTAGGTTAGATCTGCGTAACGTACTTTATGTGCACATAACATTTTGTGTACATAATTATGTACACACGTGAACGTGTCCTTAATTTTAATTTTGCACCAAAAGGAACTTAGAAAACTTACCTAACCTTATTATAACAAGAACAATTTATTTTAGCCTAACCCAACTAAATATACTTTAGATTTGTTTACAATTTAATACTAAACAAAGTGACCTACAACCTAAATAACAACCAGGTACCCTGCCTCACTACCCCTCACCGTGCCCTGCCTCACTACCCCTCACCGTGCCCTGCCTCACTACCCCTCCCCGTGCCCTGCCTCACTACCCCTCCCCGTGCCCTGCCTCACTACCCCCTCACCGTGCCCTGCCTCACTACCCCTCACCGTGCCCTGCCTCACTACCCTCACCGTGCCCTGCCTCACTACCCCTCACCGTGCCCTGCCTCACTACCCCTCACCGTGCCCTGCCTCACTACCCCTCACCGTGCCCTGCCTCACTACCCCTCCCCGTGCCCTGCCTCACTACCCCTCACCGTGCCCTGCCTCACTACCCCTCACCGTGCCCTGCCTCACTACCCCTCACCGTGCCCTGCCTCACTACCCCTCACCGTGCCCTGCCTCACTACCCCTCCCCGTGCCCTGCCTCACTACCCCTCACCGTGCCCTGCCTCACTACCCCTCCCGTGCCCTGCCTCACTACCCCTCCCCGTGCCCTGCCTCACTACCCCTCCCCGTGCCCTGCCTCACTACCCCTCACCGTGCCCTGCCTCACTACCCCTCACCGTGCCCTGCCTCACTACCCCTCACCGTGCCCTGCCTCACTACCCCTCACCGTGCCCTGCCTCACTACCACTCACCGTGCCCTGCCTCACTACCACTCACCGTGCCCTGCCTCACTACCACTCACCGTGCCCTGCCTCACTACCCTCACCGTGCCCTGCCTCACTACCCCTCACCGTGCCCTGCCTCACTACCCCTCACCGTGCCCTGCCTCACTACCCCTCACCGTGCCCTGCCTCACTACCCTCACCGTGCCCTGCATCACTACCCCTCACCGTGCCCTGCATCACTACCCTCACCGTGCCCTGCCTCACTACCCCTCACCGTGCCCTGCCTCACTACCCCTCACCGTGCCCTGCCTCACTACCCCTCACCGTGCCCTGCCTCACTACCCCTCACCGTGCCCTGCCTCACTACCCCTCACCGTGCCCTGCCTCACTACCCCTCACCGTGCCCTGCCTCACTACCCCTCACCGTGCCCTGCCTCACTACCCCTCACCGTGCCCTGCCTCACTACCCCTCACCGTGCCCTGCCTCACTACCCCTCACCGTGCCCTGCCTCACTACCCCTCCCCGTGCCCTGCCTCACTACCCCTCCCCGTGCCCTGCCTCACTACCCCTCCCCGTGCCCTGCCTCACTACCCCTCCCCGTGCCCTGCCTCACTACCCTCCCCGTGCCCTGCCTCACTACCCCTCACCGTGCCCTGCCTCACTACCCCTCACCGTGCCCTGCCTCACTACCCCTCACCGTGCCCTGCCTCACTACCCCTCACCGTGCCCTGCCTCACTACCCTCACCGTGCCCTGCCTCACTACCCCTCACCGTGCCCTGCCTCACTACCACTCACCGTGCCCTGCCTCACTACCACTCACCGTGCCCTGCCTCACTACCCCTCACCGTGCCCTGCCTCACTACCCCTCACCGTGCCCTGCCTCACTACCCCTCACCGTGCCCTGCCTCACTACCCCTCACCGTGCCCTGCCTCACTACCCCTCACCGTGCCCTGCATCACTACCCCTCACCGTGCCCTGCATCACTACCCCTCACCGTGCCCTGCCTCACTACCCCTCACCGTGCCTGCCTCACTACCCCTCACCGTGCCCTGCCTCACTACCCCTCACCGTGCCCTGCCTCACTACCCCTCACCGTGCCCTGCCTCACTACCCCTCACCGTGCCCTGCCTCACTACCCCTCACCGTGCCCTGCCTCACTACCCTCACCGTGCCCTGCCTCACTACCCCTCACCGTGCCCTGCCTCACTACCCCTCCCCGTGCCCTGCCTCACTACCCCTCCCCGTGCCCTGCCTCACTACCCCTCCCCGTGCCCTGCCTCACTACCCCTCCCCGTGCCCTGCCTCACCCCTCCCCGTGCCCTGCCTCACTACCCCTCCCCGTGCCCTGCCTCACTACCCCTCCCCGTGCCCTGCCTCACTACCCCTCCCCAACACTAGCCTAACCTCCCCCACCAGAGCAGGGAACAAGGGAGACACTGTTCAGCTCATCACTCGTCCTACTTTACCTAACTACCACCACCACCACACCAACCACCACACCAACCACCATCAACCACTATCACCAACCACTATCACCATCAACCACTACCATGATAGCAACCAGTAAAGAGGCGGGGCCAGGAGCTGTGAATCGACACCTGCAACCACAAATAGGCGAGTACATCAACCACTATCACCACCATTATCATCTACCACAACTACCACTATTGTATATATTTTTTTAGTTCCAAGGAAGATTTAACTCAAACTCCAGATCATAAATAATATCTACCACAGTCCCCACCACCGCAGTCCCCACCACCGCAGTCCCCACCACCGCAGTCCCCACCACCGCAGTCCCCACCACCGCAGTCCCCACCACCGCAGTCCCCACCACCGCAGTCCCCACCACCGCAGTCCCCACCACCGCAGTGCCTACAGCAGGTCCATATAGCAGGGATCCGAACCGTGGACCATGCCTACAGCAGGTCCATGTAGCAAGGATCCGAACCGTGGACCATGCCTACAGCAGGTCCATGTAGCAGGGATCCGAACCGTGGACCATGCCTACAGCAGGTCCATATAGCAGGGATCCGAACCGTGGACCATGCCTACAGCAGGTCCATGTAGCAGGGATCCGAACCGTGGACCATGCCTACAGCAGGTCCATATAGCAGGGATCCGAACCGTGGACCATGCCTACAGCAGGTCCATATAGCAGGGATCCGAACCGTGGACCATGCCTACAGCAGGTCCATGTAGCAGGGATCCGAACCGTGGACCATGCCTACAGCAGGTCCATGTAGCAGGGATCCGAACCGTGGACCATGCCTACAGCAGGTCCATATAGCAGGGATCCGAACCGTGGACCATGCCTACAGCAGGTCCATGTAGCAGGGATCCGAACCGTGGACCATGCCTACAGCAGGTCCATATAGCAGGGATCCGAACCGTGGACCATGCCTACAGCAGGTCCATATAGCAGGGATCCGAACCGTGGACCATGCCTACAGCAGGTCCATATAGCAGGGATCCGAACCGTGGACCATGCCTACAGCAGGTCCATGTAGCAGGGATCCGAACCGTGGACCATGCCTACAGCAGGTCCATATAGCAGGGATCCGAACCGTGGACCATGCCTACAGCAGGTCCATGTAGCAGGGATCCGAACCGTGGACCATGCCTACAGCAGGTCCATATAGCAGGGATCCGAACCGTGGACCATGCCTACAGCAGGTCCATTTAACAGACCCCCGTCCATTCTTCTGTATATTCACCAACAGTCGTACAACACGTCTGTACAATGATCGTGTCACTACACAGCGGAGAGAGAGAACCAAGCACTGAACCCACACGGTTCACACAGCGCTGGACCCATACGGTTCACACAGCGCTGGACCCATACAGTTCACACAGCGCTGGACCCATACGGTTCACACAGCGCTAGACCCATACGGTTCACACAGCGCTAGACCCATACGGTTCACACAGCGCTAGACCCATACGGTTCACACAGCGCTAGACCCACACGGTTCACACAGCGCTGGACCCACACGGTTCACACAGCGCTAGACCCATACGGTTCACACAGCGCTAGACCCACACGGTTCACACAGCGCTAGACCCACACGGTTCACACAGCGCTAGACCCACACGGTTCACACAGCGCTAGACCCACACGGTTCACACAGCGCTAGACCCATACGGTTCACACAGCGCTAGACCCACACGGTTCACACAGCGCTAGACCCACACGGTTCACACAGCGCTAGACCCACACGGTTCACACAGCGCTAGACCCACACGGTTCACACAGCGCTAGACCCACACGGTTCACACAGCGCTAGACCCACACGGTTCACACAGCGCTAGACCCACACGGTTCACACAGCGCTAGACCCACACGGTTCACACAGCGCTAGACCCACACGGTTCACACACAGCGCTAGACCCACACGGTTCACACAGCGCTAGACCCACACGGTTCACACAGCGCTAGACCCACACGGTTCACACAGCGCTAGACCCACACGGTTCACACAGCGCTAGACCCACACGGTTCACACAGCGCTAGACCCACACGGTTCACACAGCGCTGGACCCACACGGTTCACACAGCGCTAGACCCACACGGTTCACACAGCGCTAGACCCATACGGTTCACACAGCGCTAGACCCACACGGTTCACACAGCGCTAGACCCACACGGTTCACACAGCGCTAGACCCACACGGTTCACACAGCGCTAGACCCATAAAGGAGACCAATATTTACATAATACAAGAAAATGCAATTTCAGAGGATGAACTTAGATGTAAACAAATGTTGAGGCCCGCGGGCCTCGTGTGGCCCGCGGGCCTCGTGTGGCCCGCGGGCCTCGTGTGGCCCGCGGGCCTCGTGTGGCCCTCGGCCTCGTGTGGCCCTCGGCCTCGTGTGGCCCTCGGCCTCGTGTGCCCTCGGGCCTCGTGTGGCCCGCGGGCCTCGTGTGGCCCGCGGGCCTCGTGTGGCCCGCGGGCCTCGTGTGGCCCTCGGGCCTCGTGTGGCCCTCGGGCCTCGTGTGGCCCGCGGGCCTCGTGTGGCCCGCGGGCCTCGTGTGGCCCGCGGGCCTCGTGTGGCCCGCGGGCCTCGTGTGGCCCGCGGGCCTCGTGTGGCCCGCGGGCCTCGTGTGGCCCGCGGGCCTCGTGTGGCCCGCGGGCCTCGTGTGGCCCTCGGGCCTCGTGTGGCCCGCGGGCCTCGTGTGGCCCGCGGCCTCGTGTGGCCCGCGGCCTCGTGTGGCCCTCGGGCCTCGTGTGGCCCTCGGGCCTCGTGTGGCCCTCGGGCCTCGTGTGGCCCTCGGGCCTCGTGTGGCCCTCGGGCCTCGTGTGGCCCTCGGGCCTCGTGTGGCCCTCGGGCCTCGTGTGGCCCTCGGGCCTCGTGTGGCCCTCGGGCCTCGTGTGGCCCTCGGGCCTCGTGTGGCCCTCGGGCCTCGTGTGGCCCTCGGGCCTCGTGTGGCCCTCGGGCCTCGTGTGGCCCTCGGGCCTCGTGTGGCCCTCGGGCCTCGTGTGGCCCTCGGGCCTCGTGTGGCCCTCGGGCCTCGTGTGGCCCTCGGGCCTCGTGTGGCCCTCGGGCCTCGTGTGGCCCGCGGGCCTCGTGTGGCCCGCGGGCCTCGTGTGGCCCGCGGGCCTCGTGTGGCCCTCGGGCCTCGTGTGGCCCTCCTAGGAAATGGATGCGGCCCTCACGTCAAATTATGAATTCATTCATGTAGGTTCCACTCTATAGTGTCGACATTTACAAAATATTTATTAGTTGGAGAGGGTTTCAGGGGTCTACGCCCCCTGCGGCCCCGTCTGTGACCAGGCCTCGCCTCAAAAAAAAAATACAAACTGTGACCCTCTTTTAAATTTAGCTTTCCAGATTGGCTCTTTCATACTGAGAGGTTAAGGATTACTGGTGTAAATTATCCAGGGAACCCAAATATAAAAGGTCACGGTGGCTTATTTCCATAGCGGTAAAGTCGATATGACAACGTTCTCAGTCCTTAACATTTCTCTATACAACTATAGTGACAAATGAATTACCAAATTGTAGCGATAGCTGAAGGTTGAAGCAGCCAAGGACAATGCCGGTATCCAAGGACAGTGCCGGTATCCAAGGACAGTGCCGGTATCCAAAGGACAGTGCCGGTATCCAAAGGACAGTGCCGGTATCCAAAGGACAGTGCCGGTATCCAAGGACAGTGCCGGTATCCAAGGACAGTGCCGGTATCCAAGGACAGTGCCGGTATCCAAGGACAGTGCCGGTATCCAAGGACAGTGCCGGTATCCAAGGACAGTGCCGGTATCCAGAGATTACCTATTTGGCCCCAGACGTGGTGTAGTTACGGCACTGTTTACTCAGGCTGAGTGCCGCTGGCCTCCGCACTTGCTGTAGTTACGGCACTTATGTTTACTCTGGCTGAGTGCCACTCGCCAATAAACTCGCCACTTAGAATAAAACCTGGAGATTTTAAAGTCTTTTCCACCCAGGTCCACACACACTACCCGCCGCCAGTACAGGTCAACACACACACGCTACCAGCCGTCACCACCAGGTCCACACAACTATAAAAGGGACACAGGTTAAACAAGGTCTACCATCCAGACTACTGCTGCTGCAGTGGTTTGCTCCACTGTGACTGGTGGCCGAGCAAGATTCTTAATGGTCGGCTACACCATCATAACATTATAGGCTCCCAAAAGCCTCGATTTTCTTTAGTAACTTTAAAGCTGAGGGGCTTTAAACTTAATCTTCAATTAACAAGCTTTAGCTGATCAAAAAATAGCTTAATTTGAGAGACTAGTACTTAACTAGTTAAGTCCTAGTTTGGAGACGCAAACAAGTGGTCAACGCATATAAACAAGGTATATACGCAGAGGTGCACGTCTCTTGGTGTATATATATACTAAATTTTCTTGAAATCTCTATTTTAGGGTCATGGTCACTCCTCCCCCCCCTACACACACGCACATATCCACCCCCACACACGCACATATCCACCCCCACACACGCACATATCCACCCCTTCCCCCCTACACACACACACACACACACACACACACACACACACACACACACACACACACACACACTCTCACACACACACTCACACTCTCTCTCACACTCTCTCTCACACTCTCACACTCTCTCTCACACTCTCTCTCACACTCTCTCTCACACTCTCTCTCTCACATTCTCTCTCTCACATTCTCTCACACTCTCTCACTCTCTCTCACACTCTCTCTCACACTCACTCACTCACTCACTCTCACTCACTCACTCACTCTCACTCTCACTCTCACTCTCACTCTCACTCTCTCTCCACACACAAACATATGTGGTCGACAGATTCGTCTCAAAGTGATGCTTCGTGATGGAGTCAAAGTCTTGCAGTGAGCAGTGAAGAACATGCCCTTCAACTATGACAGATTCCAGCTACTTAGATATGGAAAGAGTGAAGAACAAGAGAGAGACAGTATACAACACGAACAGAAGGAAGGTAACACGTGAAAGTTGGGGTGTAATAATGTCAGTTGACCTTTCTTTCACAGAACACAATAAGGCACAAGTAAGGAAATCCAAGAAAATAACTAGATGGATAATAAAAACATTCAAAATAAAGAAAATAATGGAAATGGTGACACTTTTCAAATCAGATGTGCTCTTCACTGACAAGTACTGTCCAGTGTTGACGGCCCCATTCAGGGTAGGAGATACATCACAGTTGGAACAGATACACACAGTTTGCACCCAACATTGAGCCAATAAAGTATTTAAATTACTGGGAAATACTTGAGAATGTGTAAAATAAACCCAGTGAAAAAGCAGGGGTGCCGTGGGAACAATAAGAAAACCGTGTCAACATCCGTGTGCCCAGTCTGTTTAACACACTACTAGAAGAGAAAAGAACACTCCTGAAACAAGCATACAAGTTTCCAAGAGGAAACTGGACATGTACTTTTGCCAGGTGGCAGATCAGCCAGGCTGTGATAGATATGTGGGTCAACAGGCCGCTGGTAATAACAGCCTGGTTGATCAGGCAACCACCAGACAAATCTGGCTTAGGGCTGGGCTGCAAGAGCAAGAAAACTCTCGAAACCCTTCCAATGAACATATCCAAGGTTCTTTACCTTTGATGAGTTCCGAGAGTTTTTCTACTCCAGGAGCCTGGATCATGGGCCAGGCTCATCCGAGGCTTGCCTAATCAACCAGCCTGTTGCTGCTGGTGGCCTGTTGCCCCACATATTCATCACATTCTGGTTGATTTGGCACTTGGTGGAGATACTTGTCCAGTTTTCTCTTGAAGACTTCAACACTTGTTCCAGCAGTGTTTCTGATATATTCAGCAAAGTCTGTTGGGCCCAGTAGATGTTTCACTTCCCAAGGACATATCTGTGGACATGGCCCATGAAGTCACTTGAATGTAAAAATTTACTGTACTGTGGGTTGCAGCTGCCGTAGCCTCAGCATCTGCCCATTCATTTCCAGGATGTCAACATCGCCCGTGTACCAACAGAACTCCATATCCTGCTGCCATGAATGAAGATGTGCCGACCACTACCGGATCTTTTGAACCACAGAGTGGACAGAAGCATACAGGGAGAGGACAAAGCACAGTAGTAATCAGAGTACTCTGTCAACTGATAAAGAACTAAGCCATCTATCAGAACAAGAGAAGCAAGGACTCGATTAGAACTCTGCAGTAAACACACGGGATCCTCTTGGTAACTATGCACAAAAAGGAGTCTCATCGGCAATCACAGCAAAGCCAACACCAGCCTATTGCACCAAGTGGTTGGTGCAATAGGTCAGATTGTTTAAAAAAATCATGGGTGGAGTCAGCTAAGGTGGCGCTTTCAGCGAGGAGACCTGTGAGAGTGGATGTGTCAGGTGGCGCTTTCAGCGAGGAGACCTGTGAGAGTGGATGTGTCAGGTGGTGCTTTCAGCGAGGAGACCTGTGAGAGTGGATGTGTCAGGAAGGAAGAGGAGTGAAATGTAGATGATAGAACTGAAATATGTTGTGCTGTGTCACAGTATCTGAGAAGAGGAATTGGATCAAGAGGAACTGAATAAAGAGGAACTGCATCAAGAGGAACTGAATAAAGAGGAACTGCATCAAGAGGAACTGGATAAGAGGAACTGCATCAAGAGGAACTGAATAAAGAGGAACTGCATCAAGAGGAACTGAATAAAGAGGAACTGCATCAAGAGGAACTGGATAAGAGGAACTGCATCAAGAGGAACTGAATAAAGAGGAACTGCATCAAGAGGAACTGGATAAGAGGAACTGCATCAAGAGGAACTGGATAAGAGGAACTGCATCAAGAGGAACTGGATAAGAGGAACTGCATCAAGAGGAACTGGATAAGAGGAACTGCATCAAGAGGAACTGGATAAGAGGAACTGCATCAAGAGGGAAAGAAATATCAGAGTAAGAAGGGTACTGGAAATATCCTGAAGAGGGTTTCAAGAGTGTGTGCCCTTGCAGCCCGACAATGACCCTGTTCAACCAGGCTGTTGCTGCTGGCGGCCCACTGGCCTATATATCCATCACAGCCTGGTTGATCTGGCTCTTGGCGGAGATAGTGATCCAGATTCCTCGTGGAAGGATTAGGACTCTCAGGAACAGTAAGGACTGCCCACCGAACTGACTAGAGCCAACTACCCCCCCAAGAGGAACTGGATACCGCAACGCACTCCAACGAACGAACAAGCACTGCATCAAGGAACTGGATACAGGAAACTGCATCAAAAACGCCTCTAAGAGGAACTGCATTAAGGAACTGGATAAGAGGAACTGCATCAAGGCACTGATAAGAGGAACTGCATCCAAGAGAACTGGATAAGAGGAACTGCATCAAGAGGAACTGGATAAGAGGAACTGCATCACAGGAACTGGAATAAGAGAACTGCATCAAGAGGAACTGGATAAGAGAACTGCATCAAGAGGAACCCTGCCTAAAGGAACTGCTCAAGAGGGAAAGAAATATCAACGTAAGAAGGGTACTGGAAATATCCTCTGAAGCTCGTCTCAAGAGAGGTGTGCCCTGCACAACCCACAATCGCCCTGTTCAACCAGCTGTTGCTGCTGCGGCCCACTGGCCTATATACCATCCATGCCCTGGTGACTGCTCCTGGCGTGAGAGAAGGATCCAGTTCCTCTAAGACTTTTACACTCGCCTCATGCAAACAGTCTCCCCTCACCGCCCCTCCCCTCAACACACCCCTCCCCTCACCGCCCTCTCAACACACCCTCCCCTCACCGCCCCTCCCCTCAACACACCCTCCCCTCACCGCCCCTCCCCTCAACACCCCTCCCCTCAACACACCCCTCCCTCACCGCCCCTCCCCTCAACCCCCCTCCCCTCAACACGACCCCTCCCCTCACACGCCCCTCAACACACCCCTCCCCTCACCGCCCCTCCCCTCAACACACCCCT
>NC_069487.1:5307107-5322107 GCF_026875155.1 Cherax quadricarinatus
ACACAAGGTGGTGATAGCTGTGATGCACAACCCACCAATAAATAACAGGAGACCAAGACAGGAATCTGACGACAATAAGACTGATGGACACAATAGTTGAGGAGGCTGGAGGAACTCTCACTGGCAACGCAGCCATAAAGAAAAACTTGGGTAAGTCTAGAGCTACACAGATGACTCGATGCATGGAGAACGATGCTCTTGGGAGGTGTTGATGGAAAACTTCACGAATCAACACGTCAGGGACACAATTAGAGAGGAGGCAATGAACTCTGACGTAGGGGACACTGAATACGGGAGGCCCCTCGGTGCTACCGACCACACAGTACTACCTGGAGGGTATTCCGGGGATCAACGCCCCCGCGGCCCGGTTAACGATCAGGCCTCCCGGTGGATCAGGGCCTGCTCTCAACCAGGCTGTTACTGCTGGCGGTACGTAGCCCAACGTACGAACCACAGCCCGGCTGATCCGGCACCGACTTTAGGTATCTATCCAGCTCCCTCTTGAAGACAACCAGGGGTCTATTGATAATTCCCCTTTATGGCTGGTGGGACGCTGTTGAACAGTCTTGGGCCCCGGACACTTATTGTGTTTTCTGTTAGTGTACTGAGAAGTGAATGTGGAGAGAGACGCAAAGCATAAAGGAGGAGATAAACTCTACTTTAAAAGAGAAGATTAAGCAGGTATGAGACAGTTCCTGAATAGTGTGCTGTGGGAGAGGGAGCTACTGTAGAAGGAATGGACAACGTAGCTGGAAAATGCCAGGAGGCAGAGAACAACTTCATACATAGAAGCAGAAGCAGCACAGACGAGAACAAAGAGAACCATAGCTCACTCGGAGGGGCAGGGAGGCAAAAACTAGAAGCGCAAGAGTGAGGAAGAAATAGAGAAAGCAAAGAATGCCGGATAACAAGGAGGCAAACAGAGGAGCCAGAATGAACGCTCATGGGTAACCAGAGAGACTGAACAACCTAAATATGACATATTAAAGCACAAATAACCCGCTTACAGGAGAAGGAAACATTACTTAGTTTATGGTCCAAGTCGCACCTAAACATCACGAGTTTCTGTCTCCTGTGAGCAAGGTTATTTGTGTATTGTTTCAGTCGTGGAAGCGTGCCTCTTTATTCTTTATTTATAACATCTTAAGTTAAATTTATGTCAAAGTTGCTATACAGCCACATCAGAAAGAAAACCGCGAAGAACCAGGTACACAAATATCCTGGACATAGGAGAGACGGTCTTACGACGACGTTTTGGTCCGACTTTGACCAATGTGCGGGTTGTGTATTGTTCCAGTGACGGTCTACCTGGAGGGTATTCCGGGGATCAACGCGTCCTTGGCCCGGTCCCTGACCACGCCTCCTGGTGGATCAGGGCCTGATCAACGAGGCTGTTACTCCTAGCCGCACCTAGTCCAACGTACGAACCACAGCCCGGCTGATCCGGCACTGACTTTAGATATCTGTCCAGCTCCCTCTTGAAGACCTTTTGAAGTGCCTTTTGGCTTTTTTAAGAACCAGGTAGTAAGAGTGAAGACAGGAGGAAAGCTGTCACTCACCAGGAAGTCTACCAGGTGCTGGATACAACATTCATGATGGTACAGACAGTCAATGTTGTACAGTTTATTTATTCAAATTTCCTACGATAAATATACTGAACACTCGCTATAAGCTAAGGAAAATATTTTGAGTAGTGTGTGTTTACTGTATATGCATTTTTTTAGGCCTGGTTGCATTGCTCACTTAATATATGAGAATCTAAACATGTTATTAAGATTTAATATACATTTTTAAGTGAAAGAAGGCTATGATTCACTTTACAGCGGTAGCCCGGAACCTAACCTGCTGTATAAGTGGGGCCATCCTGTATTCTCAGTGGAATCAGTAACAATGCCAGAGTCAAAGATGGAGAGTACACCAACGAGTACTGGACACAGTACTCACAATGGAAGGCGAGATGAAATACTGATTGAGCTAGATACCTCGAATACAATGTGATCAGACATCTCTGCGTGGATTCAGAGAGAGGGAGGAAAGCTGTGAGAGACAACCAGTAGTGATCAAGTGAAGCAGAGCAGCTGCTCGAGGTCTGGAAAACACCCAACTTAATCCCGATATTTAGAAAAGGGGACAGACAGGCAGCCTTAAACCACAGACTAATGTCAATGACATGCATAGTACGTAACGTTATAGAGAAGATCAACATAGTACGTAGCGTTATAGAGATCATAGTGGTGGAGCGACAGATTCATAATCCTCGTCTTTTGTATACAATTCTACAGTCTTCCCAGTATGTCCTTGAATTCATATTGATAAAGCCCCTGGAGGGCGAAACGTCTACAAATAAAGATACCCAGATGTTGCACACGTGTCCAATTCTTCATTTTGTCGGTATTGTGTACCATTCATGTAAACATGGGTCAGTAGGCCTATGCTAAGCATGGGTCAGTAGGCCTATGCTAAGCATGGGTCAGTAGGCCTATGCTAAGCATGGGTCAGTAGGCCTATGCTAAACATGGGCCAGTGGGACTGTTATGCTCATTTGTCGGTATTGTGTACTATTATTGTAATTAAAATTATCTGGTAAAACACCAGCACCACGGTGTCTTGATACCTTGGTACCTTGTGTCTTGGTACCCGGGTGTCTTGGTACCCGGGTGTCTTGGTACCCGGGTGTCTTGATACCCCAGTGTCTTGATACCACGGTGCCTTGATACCACGGTGTCTTGATGGAAATATAAACACACATGCAGTATAATGTGATCCTTTATTGACTACGTTTCGCCCACACAGTGGGCTTTTTCAAGTCACAAACAGATCTACCTGGGGTGGAAGGGACGCGAGTATTTATAGTCAGGTTCAGAATGCTGAGGTCAGGTGGAGAATGCTGCATCTGATGATGTACCGAGTGGGGTTATAGAGTCTAAAATCTTGGGTAGCTTGGAAACGAGATTGGATAAGTTTGTGAGCAGACCTTCTACAGTGTTCTTCCATTCCTGTGTTCTTATGTGGGATAGCGATGAAGAAGTTTCTTGGCAAGTGGTTCAGCTATGTTATAGAAGCCACTATTCTGGTTGAAGTTGTTGGATATAGAAATAAGTGATGATTCCAGGATTCTTCGGTATTGAGTGTTGTCTTCTGTGGCGATAAGTCTTGAGTTTCTGTAGTTTATCAAGTGGTTGTGTGAATTACGGTGTTGTACGCAGGCATTCCTTGTGTCGTCAGACCTGCTTGCGTATTGGTGTTCTGAAATACGTGTTTGGAGGTCCCTTGATGTTTCGCCCACGTATAATTTGTTGCAGTCATTACAAGGGATTATGATAAATTAGACACATGTACAACTCTTGGGTATCTTTATTGAGGAAACGTTTCGCCACACAGTGGCTTCATCAGTCCATACAAAGGAGAATCTTGAAGAACAGGAGGAGAATGAGGTAATCAGTCCCTCAACCTTGAGTCGATGTGGTCAGTCCATCAATCTTGAATAGAATACGGCATACGTGCTGAGAAGGAGCTTATAAACCGTTGGCAGGAGAGGTGAAGCAGTCATAGGTCGTGTAACATTTGTTCAATGTTGAAGTAGGTCGTGCCCAAGAATTAGGCAAGCGAAGAATTCCCAAGTATTAAGATCCCAAGAAGTTGCAGTGTCTGACAGGTTTGTAGATGAATGGTTCAGAGAACCGACATGTTGATAAATTAGACACATGTACAACTCTTGGGTATCTTTATTGAGGAAACGTTTCGCCACACAGTGGCTTCATCAGTCCATACAAAGGAGAATCTTGAAGAACAGGAGGAGAATGAGGTAATCAGTCCCTCAACCTTGAGTCGATGTGGTCAGTCCATCAATCTTGAATAGATTCAAGATTGATGGACTGACCACATCGACTCAAGGTTGAGGGACTGATTACCTCATTCTCCTCCTGTTCTTCAAGATTCTCCTTTGTATGGACTGATGAAGCCACTGTGTGGCGAAACGTTTCCTCAATAAAGATACCCAAGAGTTGTACATGTGTCTAATTTATCAACATGTCGGTTCTCTGAACCATTCATCTACAAACAAGGGATTATGTATACCCCTGCAGAGGGTGGAAGCTTGTCCTGTCTATCACGTAATGTCCTTGATGGTCGTGGTTGTGGAGGTACATACTTGGAATGAGGTATTGGAAAAGATGTTGGAAACGTGTTTGGCAATGGAGTTGGTGGGGAGGACTATGTATCTCTTCTCGGCAGTGTCTTCTCTGGGTGTGTTGAAGATGTTTAATGCCCATCGTCTGCAGTCTCTGATGAAGTGACGAGGATAGTGGAGTTTAGAAAATACTTGTTCAATTATCGTGCATTCTTCTTCAAGAAACTCATTGCTGCAGATTCTGAGTGCACGCAGGAAGAAGCCTATAATTACACCACGTTTAGTTTTGGTGTCGTGGTGAGAGTAGAAGTGGAGAAGATCGTTTTGGTTGGTGGGTTTTCGATAGACTTTAAAACGAAGTTCGTGGTCAGCTTTGTTGAGCAGAACATCAAGGAAAGGAAGAGTGTTGTCAACTTCTTCTTCAAGTGTGAACTGGATTGAAGGCTCGACCTGGTTGAGCTTGTCTTGGAGAGCTTGAACGTTGAAGCGTTTAGGAGTTATGAGGAGAATGTCGTGGCCCGGTAGCCTGGTGGCTAAAGCTCCCGCTTCACACACGGAGGGCCCGGGTTCGATTCCCGGCGGGTGGAAACATTCGACACGTTTCCTTACACCTGTTGTCCTGTTCACCTAGCAGCAAATAGGTACCTGGGTGTTAGTCGACTGGTGTGGGTCGCATCCTGGGGGACAAGATTAAGGACCCCAATGGAAATAAGTTAGACAGTCCTCGATGACGCACTGACTTTCTTGGGTTATCCTGGGTGGCTAACCCTCCGGGGTTAAAAATCCGAACGAAATCTTATCTTATCTTATCTCAACATAACGGAGCCAGGTGACAGACGAAGGAATAATGGTGGAGAAACGTTCGGCTTCTAGATGTTCCATGTATAGGTTCGCCAGGACCGCACTGAGTGGCGAACCCATGGGTAGTCCAAAAGTCTGCTGAAAGAGGTGATTTTCTAAAGAGAAACACGTAAAGCCAACACATAGTTCAACAAGGTCGATGAAATCGCTGGCTGGAATGGGAAGATCAAGTGAATCGTCAATTTTCGTGCGCAAGAGATCGATGGCTTGTGTAGTAGGTACTTTGGTGAATAGGGAAGTCACGTCAAGGCTGGAAAGTTTCTTGTTCCTGATGTTGATGTTGCGAATGCGACTGAGAAGATCACCCGAGTGTTTGAGATGTGCTGGACTGATAGTGCCCAAGAGTTTAGAGAGGTGTTTTGCGAGAATTCCTGATAGCTGGTGGGGAGCACTGCCTATTCCCGAGGATATGGGCCTCAGTGGGATACCAGGCTTGTGAGTTTTTGGCAGGCCGTACATTCTGGCAGGTCTGGGGTTGCTGGGCATGGTGTGCAGAAGTTTCTTCCCTTGTTCTGAGTCCCTCAGAATGCAGCTCCCCAGTCATACCTCGACGTTACATCAATGCACTCAAAGGTTTAGCAGAAGACACGACCATAGGGTCACCAACGCTGATAAAGGAGGTGGTGTTGTTATCATGAACACTGACGATTACAAGAACAAAATGCTCAATCTACTTAATGACCCAGATACCTACAAACCTCTCACAACTAACCAAGTGGACAACCTTACTAAAACTTTTCTTCAAAGGACTCGCCGCATTCTGAGGGGCTCAGAACAAGGGAAGAAGCTTCTGCACACCATCCCAAGCAACCCCAGACCTGCCAGAATGTACGGCCTGCCACAAATTCACAAGCCTGGTATCCCACTGAGGCCCATATCCTCGGGAATAGGCAGTGCTCCCCACCAGCTATCAGGAATTCTCGCAAAACACCTCTCTAAACTCTTGGGCACTATCAGTCCAGCACATCTCAAACACTCGGGTGATCTTCTCAATCGCATTCGCAACATCAACATCAGGAACAAGAAACTTTCCAGCCTTGACGTGACTTCCCTATTCACCAAAGTACCTACTACACAAGCCATCGATCTCTTGCGCACGAAAATTGACGATTCACTTGATCTTCCCATTCCAGCCAGCGATTTCATCGACCTTGTTGAACTATGTGTTGGCTTTACGTGTTTCTCTTTCGAAAATCACCTCTTTCAGCAGACTTTTGGACTACCCATGGGTTCGCCACTCAGTGCGGTCCTGGCGAACCTATACATGGAACATCTAGAAGCCGAACGTTTCTCCACCATTATTCCTTCGTCTGTCACCTGGCTCCGTTATGTTGACGATATTCTCCTCATAACTCCTAAACGCTTCAACGTTCAAGCTCTCCAAGACAAGCTCAACCAGGTCGAGCCTTCAATCCAGTTCACACTTGAAGAAGAAGTTGACAACACTCTTCCTTTCCTTGATGTTCTGCTCAACAAAGCTGACCACGAACTTCGTTTTAAAGTCTATCGAAAACCCACCAACCAAAACGATCTTCTCCACTTCTACTCTCACCACGACACCAAAACTAAACGTGGTGTAATTATAGGCTTCTTCCTGCGTGCACTCAGAATCTGCAGCAATGAGTTTCTTGAAGAAGAATGCACGATAATTGAACAAGTATTTTCTAAACTCCACTATCCTCGTCACTTCATCAGAGACTGCAGACGATGGGCATTAAACATCTTCAACACACCCAGAGAAGACACTGCCGAGAAGAGATACATAGTCCTCCCCACCAACTCCATTGCCAAACACGTTTCCAACATCTTTTCCAATACCTCATTCCAAGTATCTACCTCCACAACCACGACCATCAAGGACATTACCAGTGATAGACAGGACAAGCTTTCACCCTCTGCAGGGGTATACATAATCCCTTGTAATGACTGCAACAAATTATACGTGGGCGAAACATCAAGGGACCTCCAAACACGTATTTCAGAACACCAATACGCAAGCAGGTCTGACGACACAAGGAATGCCTGTGTACAACACCGTAATTCACACAACCACTTGATAAACTACAGAAACTCAAGACTTATCGCCACAGAAGACAACACTCAATACCGAAGAATCCTGGAATCATCACTTGTTTCTATATCCGACAACTTCAACCAGAATAGTGGCTTCTATAACATAGCTGAACCACTTGCCAAGAAACTTCTTCATCGCTATCCCACATAAGAACACTGTAGAAGGTCTGCTCACAAACTTATCCAATCTCCTTTCCAAGCTACCCAAGATTTTAGACTCTATAACCCCACTCGGTACATCATCAGATGCAGCATTCTCCACCTGACCTCAGCATTCTGAACCTGACTATAAATACTCGCGTCCCTTCCACCCCAGGTAGATCTGTTTGTGACTTGAAAAAGCCCACTGTGTGGGCGAAACGTAGTCAATAAAGGATCATATTATACTGCATATATGTTTATATTTCCATTGTGTCGGTATTTTATACCATTTCCACGGTGTCTTGATACCACGGTGTCTTGATACCACGGTGTCTTGATACCACGGTGTCTTGATACCACGGTGTCTTGATACCACGGTGTCTTGATACCACGGTGTCTTGATACCACGGTGCCTTGATACCACGGTGTCTTGATACCACGGTGTATTGATACCACGGTGTCTTGATACCACGGTGCCTTCATACCACGGTGCCTTCATACCACGGTGCCTTCATACCACGGTGCCTTCATACCACGGTGTCTTGATACCACGGTGTCTTGATACCACGGTGTCTTGATACCACGGTGTCTTGATACCACGGTGTCTTGATACCACGGTGTCTTGATACCACGGTGTCTTGATACCACGGTGTCTTGATACCACGGTGTCTTGATACCACGGTGTCTTGATACCACGGTGTCTTGATACCACGGTGTCTTGATACCACGGTGTCTTGATACCACGGTGTCTTGATACCACGGTGTCTTGATACCACGGTGTCTTGATACCACGGTGTCTTGATACCACGGTGTATTGATACCACGGTGTCTTGATACCACGGTGCCTTCATACCACGGTGCCTTCATACCACGGTGCCTTCATACCACGGTGTCTTGATACCACGGTGTCTTGATACCACGGTGTCTTATACCACGGTCTGTACCCGGTGCCTTCATACCAGGGTGCCTATACACGGTGCCTTCATACCACGGTGCCTTCATACCACGGTGCCTTCATACCACGGTGCCTTCATACCACGGTGTCTTGATACCACGGTGCCTTCATACCACGGTGTCTTGATACCACGGTGTCTTGATACCACGGTGTCTTGATACCACGGTGTCTTGATACCACGGTGTCTTGATACCACGGTGCCTTCATACCACGGTGCCTTCATACCACGGTGCCTTCATACCACGGTATCTTGATACCACGGTGCCTTCATACCACGGTGCCTTCATACCACGGTGTCTTGATACCACGGTGTCTTGATACCACGGTGTCTTGATACCACGGTGTCTTGATACCACGGTGTCTTGATACCACGGTGTCTTGATACCACGGTGTCTTGATACCACGGTGTCTTGATACCACGGTGTCTTGATACCACGGTGTCTTGATACCACGGTGCCTTCATACCACGGTGCCTTCATACCACGGTGTCTTGATACCACGGTGCCTTCATACCACGGTGCCTTCATACCACGGTGTCTTGATACCACGGTGTCTTGATACCACGGTGTCTTGATACCACGGTGTCTTGATACCACGGTGTCTTGATACCCTACGGTGTCTTGATACCACGGTGTCTTGATACCACGGTGTCTTGATACCACGGTGTATTGATACCACGGTGTCTTGATACCACGGTGCCTTCATACCACGGTGCCTTCATACCACGGTGCCTTCATACCACGGTGTCTTGATACCACGGTGTCTTCATACCACGGTGTCTTGATACCACGGTGCCTTCATACCACGGTGCCTTCATACCACGGTGCCTTCATACCACGGTGTCTTGATACCACGGTGCCTTCATACCACGGTGTCTTGATACCACGGTGTCTTGATACCACGGTGTCTTGATACCACGGTGTCTTGATACCACGGTGTCTTGATACAGAAGACAGTTTTACAACTATTACTAAATCATTGGTTACGATATACAAAATGATTGGTTACGATATAGAGCAAACGGATTTGAGAATGACTGTCCTTATGGCAGTATGTTCACTCACATCATGGGTGGCACTGACCAAGAGTGTCATTATGGCAGTATGTTCACTCACATCATGGGTGGCACTGACCAAGAGTGTCATTATGGCAGTATGTTCACTCACATCATGGGTGGCACTGACCAAGAGTGTCATTATGGCAGTATGTTCACTCACATCATGGGTGGCACTGACCAAGAGTGTCATTATGGCAGTATGTTCACTCACATCATGGGTGGCACTGACCAAGAGTGTCCTTATGGCAGTATGTTCACTCACATCATGGGTGGCACTGACCAAGAGTGTCATTATGGCAGTATGTTCACTCAAAATCATGGGTGGCACTGACCAAGAGTGTCATTATGGCAGTATGTTCACTCACATCATGGGTGGCACTGACCAAGAGTGTCATTATGGCAGTATGTTCACTCACATCATGGGTGGCACTGACCAAGAGTGTCATTATGGCAGTATGTTCACTCACATCATGGGTGGCACTGACCAAGAGTGTCCTTATGGCAGTATGTTCACTCACATCATGGGTGGCACTGACCAAGAGTGTCCTTATGGCAGTATGTTCACTCACATCATGGGTGGCACTGACCAAGAGTGTCCTTATGGCAGTATGTTCACTCACATCATGGGTGGCACTGACCAAGAGTGTCCTTATGGCAGTATGTTCACTCACATCATGGGTGGCACTGACCAAGAGTGTCCATTATGGCAGTATGTTCACTCACATCATGGGTGGCACTGACCAAGAGTGTCATTATGGCAGTATGTTCACTCACATCATGGGTGGCACTGACCAAGAGTGTCATTATGGCAGTATGTTCACTCACATCATGGGTGGCACTGACCAAGAGTGTCATTATGGCAGTATGTTCACTCACATGAGTGGCACTGACCAAGAGTGTCATTATGGCAGTATGTTCACTCACATGAGTGGCACTGACCAAGAGTGTCATTATGGCAGTATGTTCACTCACATCATGGGTGGCACTGACCAAGAGTGTCATTATGGCAGTATGTTCACTCACATCATGGGTGGCACTGACCAAGAGTGTCATTATGGCAGTATGTTCACTCACATCATGGGTGGCACTGACCAAGAGTGTCATTATGGCAGTATGTTCACTCACATCATGGGTGGCACTGACCAAGAGTGTCATTATGGCAGTATGTTCACTCACATCATGGGTGGCACTGACCAAGAGTGTCATTATGGCAGTATGTTCACTCACATCATGGGTGGCACTGACCAAGAGTGTCATTATGGCAGTATGTCCACTCACATCATGGGTGGCACTGACCAAGAGTGTCATTATGGCAGTATGTTCACTCACATCATGGGTGGCACTGACCAAGAGTGTCATTATGGCAGTATGTTCACTCACTACAGTTCTGCCCCTAGTTCAGGCTCTCCCGTTAAGCCGGATCAACCTGGCTATTGCGGCTAGTAGGCTCCCTAGCTATCACAATCTGGTTGACCAGGCACCTCGTGTAGGGCTCTTGTGTCAGCGTTGAGCCTGGCACCTTCAGAAGGCACCTGCTGTCTACTGCAATTACCCGAGCACAAAGCTCCTGATAAAGGTTTCAGTCATGAATCGAAAGGCCCCAAGCTCCGTTTCCGTATACAGTGGTTTATTCTGCACGCACGTGCAACACACAGAGGGCCTAGTAGCAACCGGTGAAGAGGCGGGGCCAGGAGCTAGGACTCGACCCCTGCAACCACAAATAGGTGAGTACACACACACACACACACACACACACACACACACACACACACCACACACACACACACACACACACACATACACACACTAAAGCCTGCTGCAGCATATGGGCGCCTGGCAAACCTGAGAACAGCATTCCGATACCTTAGTAAGGAATCGTTCAAGACACTGTACACCGTGTATGTCAGGCCCATACTGGAGTATGCAGCACCTGTTTGGAACCCGCACTTGATAAAGCACGTCAAGAAACTAGAGAAAGTACAAAGGTTTGCCACAAGGTTAGTTCCAGAGCTAAGGGGAATGTCCTATGAAGAAAGATTAAGGGAAATCGGCCTGACGACACTGGAGGACAGGAGGGTCAGGGGAGACATGATAACGACATATAAAATACTGCGTGGAATAGACAAGGTGGACAAAGACAGGATGTTCCAGGGAGGGGACACAGAAACAAGAGGTCACAATTGGAAGTTGAAGACACAAATGAGTCAGAGAGATATTAGGAAGTATTTCTTCAGTCATAGAGTTGTAAGGCAGTGGAATAGTCTAGAAAATGACGTAGTGGAGGCAGGAACCACACACAGTTTTAAGACGAGGTTTGATAAAGCTCATGGAGCGGGGAGAGAGAGGGCCTAGTAGCAACCGGTGAAGAGGCGGGGCCAGGAGCTAAGACTCGACCCCTGCAACCACAAATAGGTGAGTACACACACACACACACACTAAAGCCTTCAAACTATTCAACCATTGTTTTCAAATCCTCAGTTTTATGATAGGTCACAGGTTAAGGTCACAGGTTAAGGTCACAGGTTAAGGTCGAAGGTCAAACATCATGTTCTGAATTATTTTTATTTAAAGTTGTGTCTTACCTGGTGACCTTAAACACCTGGGGGTGTCCTTAAACATCTGGGGGTGTTCTTAAACACCTGGGGGTGTCCTTAAACATCTGGCTACTTGAGGATGGCAAAGGGTTCTCTGATTGGCTACTTGAGGATAGCAAAGGGTTCTCTGATTGGCTACTTGAGGATGGCAAAGGGTTCTCTGATTGGCTACTTGAGGATGGCAAAGGGTTCTCTGATTGGCTACTTGAGGATGGCAAAGGGTTCTCTGATTGGCTACTTGAGGATGGCAAAGGGTTCTCTGATTGGCTACTTGAGGATAGCAAAGGGTTCTCTGATTGGCTACTTGAGGATGGCAAAGGGTTCTCTGATTGGCTACTTGAGGATGGCAAAGGGTTCTCTGATTGGCTACTTGAGGATAGCAAAGGGTTCTCTGATTGGCTACTTGAGGATGGCAAAGGGTTCTCTGATTGGCTACTTGAGGATGGCGAAGGGTTCTCTGATTGGCTACTTGAGGATGGCGAAGGGTTCTCTGATTGGCTACTTGAGGATGGCGAAGGGTTCTCTGATTGGCTACTTGAGGATGGCGAAGGGTTCTCTGATTGGCTACTTGAGGATGGCGAAGGGTTCTCTGATTGGCTACTTGAGGATGGCGAAGGGTTCTCTGATTGGCTACTAGCAACGTCAACATATTTCGTGACTTTACACAAACTTACGTCAGGAGTGTATATACTTGTGTAGTATGTATACTAACGTATACCACTAGCCAAGGTATACCACTAGCCAAGGTATACCACTAGCCAAGGTATACCACCAGCCAAGGTATACCACCAGCCAAGGTATACCACTAGCCAAGGTATACCCTAGCAAGGTATACCACTAGCCAAGGTATACCACTAGCCAAGGTATACCACCAGCCAAGGTATACACAGCAGTTCCACTAGCCAAGGTATACCACTAGCCAAGGTATACACCAGCCAAGGTATACCACCTAGCCAAGGTATACCACTAGCCAAGGTATACCACTAGCCAAGGTATACCACTAGCCAAGGTATACCACTAGCCAAGGTATACCACTAGCCAAGGTATACCACTAGCCAAGGTATACCACAGCCAAGGTATACCACCAGCCAAGGTATACCACTAGCCAAGGTATACCACTAGCCAAGGTATACCACCAGCCAAGGTATACCACTAGCCAAGGTATACCACTAGCCAAGGTATACCACTAGCCAAGGTATACCACTAGCCAAGGTATACCACTAGCCAAGGTATACCACCAGCCAAGGTATACCACTAGCCAAGGTATACCACTAGCCAAGGTATACCACTAGCCAAGGTATACCACCAGCCAAGGTATACCACTAGCCAAGGTATACCACCAGCCAAGGTATACCACTAGCCAAGGTATACCACTAGCCAAGGTATACCACTAGCCAAGGTATACCACCAGCCAAGGTATACCACCAGCCAAGGTATACCACCAGCCAAGGTATACCACTAGCCAAGGTATACCACTAGCCAAGGTATACCACTAGCCAAGGTATACCACTAGCCAAGGTATACCACTGGCGGCATTTCGCTCTGACTTATGATGACCTTCTAAAGTCACCCTAAAGAAGGGTCATGTATGTGACTTCGCACTGCTAGACAAATACCTGTGATCTAACTACCTGGAGTATACCTGGAGGGTGTTCCGGGGGTCAACGCCCCCCACGGCCCCTTCCATGACCAGGCTTCCCGGTAAGACCTTCAATTAAGACCTGCTCAAGTAAGGCTTGCTCAATTAAGAACCCCCTCAATTAAGACCCCCATCAATTAAGACCCCACTCAATTAAGATCCCCTCAATTAAGACCCCTCTCAATTAAGACCCCCTCAATTAAGACCCCCCTCAATTAAGACCCCCTCAATTAAGACCCCCTCAATTAAGACTCCCCTCAATAAGACCCCCTCAACTAAGACCCCCCTCAATTAAGACCCCCTCAATTAAGACCCCCTCAATTAAGACCCCCCTCAATTAAGACCCCCCTCAATTAAGACCCCCCTCAATTAAGACCCCCCTCAATTAAGACCCCCTCAATTAAGACCCCCTCAATTAAGACCCCCCTCAATTAAGACCCCCCTCAATTAAGACCCCCTCAATTAAGACCCCCTCAATTAAGACCCCCCTCAATTAAGACCCCCTCAATTAAGACCCCCTCAATTAAGACCCCCTCAATTAAGACCCCCTCAATTAAGACCCCTCAATTAGACCCCCTCAATTAAGACCCCCCTCAATTAAGACCCCCTCAATTAAGACCCCTCAATTAAGACCCCCCTCAATTAAGACCCCCCTCAATTAAGACCCCCCTCAATTAAGACCCCCCTCAATTAAGACCAGTGAGTTGTGGAAAGGTACGTCAGTATTGATGCACTGAAACGCATTAATACACCTGTGACCTGTTTCTGGAGTTTTGCGTCAATACTGATTGTGGAGGTGAAAGAAACGTGCACAACCAGGTCGTTTATTTATCGAAGACGTTTCGCCACGAGAGGTCTTATTCACTCCTATAAAAGGTACCCGTGTACCCGCCTATTTTCGGTTGCAGGGGTCGAGTCACAGCCCCTGGTCCCGTCTCTTTGCTGACTGTGTGTACTCACCGACATCAACAAGTGACATCAATCTCGTTTTACCTGTAATAAAACAGAGCTTAATTAATGTAATAAATAATACCACGTTATAGACACAAATTATACATAATTTACATAATTATACATAATTTACATAATTATACATAATTTACATAATTATACATAATTTACATAATTATACATAATTTACATAATTATACATAATTTACATTATACATAATTTACATAATTATACATAATTTACATAATTATACATAATTTACATAATTATACATAATTTACATAATTATACATAATTTACATAATTATACATAATTTACATAATTATACATAATTTACGTAATTATACATAATTTACATAATTATACATAATTTACATAATTATACATAATTTACATAATTTACATAATTATACATAATTTACATAATTATACATAATTTACATAATTATACATAATTTACATAATTATACATAATTTACATAATTATACATAATTTACATAATTATACATAATTATACATAATTTTGCAAGCTTAGAAATATGTAAAAAATATAATGGAAAATTTGGCGATGTGACTGACGCAAAGGAATGACGCAAA
>NC_069487.1:5324607-5364607 GCF_026875155.1 Cherax quadricarinatus
AGAGAGAGAGGGAGAGAGAGAGGGAGAGAGAGAGGGTATCAGCAACATGAGCTGAAGTACCCTCTCTACCCCAGGACATATCCCCCCAGACAAACCCCCTCACACAACCACTCTCGGGAGTGGTAATGTTTGAGGATCTCACCTTCAAGGACCACAACAGCGCCACTATCAATCTGCGAGGAAACTGATAGGATGGATAATGAGAACATTCAAGACAAGAGATGCCAAATCAATGATGATCCTTTTTAAATCACTTGTTCTCTCTAGGCTGGAATACTGCTGTACATTAACATACCCATTTAAGGCAGGTGAAAATGCAGAACTAGAGAATGTACAGAGAACCTTCACTACATGTGTAAGTTCTATCAAGCACCTTAACTACTGGGAACACTTGGAAGCACTTGGCTTGTACTCACTGGAACGCAGGCGAGAGATATATATCATAATCTACACCTAGAAAATCCTAGAGGAACTGGTCCCTAATCTGCACACAGAAATCACTCCCTACGAAAGTAAAAGACTGGGCAGGCGATGCAAAATGCCCCCAATAAAAAGTAGGGGCGCCACTGGTACACTAAGGGAAAACACCATAAGTGTCCGGGGCCCAAAACTGTTCAACAGCCTCCCATCAAGCATTAGGGGAATTGCCAATAAACTCCTGGCTGCCTTCAAGAGAGCTGGACAGATACCTAAAGTCAGTGCCGGATCAGCCGGGCTGTGGCTCGTACGTTGGACTGCGTGCGGCCAGCAGTAACAGCCTAGTTGATCAGGCCCTGATCCATCGGGAGGCCTGGTCATGGACCGGGCCGCGGGGGCGTTGATCCCCGGAATAACCTCCAGGTAACCTCCAGGTGACCCCAGAGGCTCAAGTTCAGGAAGAAAAAAAAGGAAAATTTGAGGAAATAAAGACAGAGTACAAAAAACTTCGATCACTCAGCTGAATTACGGCACAATGTGAGGGGCTTAGGAGTGATGATGTCAGAGGATCTCACTTTCAACCAGTGATGTCAGAGGATCTCACTTTCAACCAGTGATAATGTCAGATGATCTCACTTTCAACCAGTGATAATGTCAGATGATCTCACTTTCAACCAGTGATAATGTCAGAGGATCTCACTTTCAACCAGTGATAATGTCAGATGATCTCACTTTCAACCAGTGATAATGTCAGATGATCTCACTTTCAACCAGTGATAATGTCAGAGGATCTCACTTTCAACCAGTGATAATGTCAGAGGATCTCACTTTCAACCAGTGATGTCAGATGATCTCACTTTCAACCAGTAATAATGTCAGAGGATCTCACTTTCAACCAGTGATGTCAGATGATCTCACTTTCAACCAGTGATGTCAGATGATCTCACTTTCAACCAGTAATAATGTCAGAGGATCTCACTTTCAACCAGTGATGTCAGATGATCTCACTTTCAACCAGTGATAATGTCAGAGGATCTCACTTTCAACCAGTGATAATGTCAGATGATCTCACTTTCAACCAGTGATGTCAGATGATCTCACTTTCAACCAGTGATGTCAGATGATCTCACTTTCAACCAGGCATAATGTCAGTCATCCACCAACCATACTTCTCACCCCACTAACTGGCGAAACACTTAACCCACTAGTGAAACGTATGGCCCACTAATGGGCAAAACGTTTTTCAAACT
Organism: Cherax quadricarinatus; assembly: GCF_026875155.1. Lineage (NCBI taxonomy): Eukaryota > Metazoa > Arthropoda > Malacostraca > Decapoda > Parastacidae > Cherax > Cherax quadricarinatus. Next base: position 5,326,275 of record NC_069487.1, read on the forward strand.
ATCTCCCCTGCTGACACACTAAACATTAGTGGAGTCTACCTGGGACTTGTTTCTCACAGGTCGTTGGCAAGTGATTATGACCGGTTTCTCAAGGGTCAATGGTTAGCCACAGGTCACACGTTGAAAGACTTACAATTTAGATGGTGAAATAGCAGAATTCTAAAATAGCAGAATACTAAAATAGGATTCAAACATTCTGTATAATTTCACAAACATTATCTCTCGAGTCCACAGCAGGATTGGAACCTACACTGACGCCACTCAGCCAGAGTAGCGTCATTACTATGGATTTTGAGGCAGGTGAGACGCTTCAGGGTGAATATGTTGTGGACTGGGAGAGAGAAGGTAAAACAAAGTACTTGGTTTAATTTAACATTGATTGACTGCAGAGGCGGGGTCCCGTGCCCCCACCCGCCAAAATCACGGTCTTAAAGCAACGTTTGAAGGGAGGCCGACGAGCGAGACAATATAGTCTACGGTATAAGAGCGGAAGTGCCGGTTAGTAGGACGGTGAGTGAGTGGGGTAGTAGGACGGTGAGGAGGGAGAGGAATAAACCATGGGGCGATTGGAGAGGGAAGAGTGGACCTGGGTTGGCTAGGGTATTGCCAGCAGGAGCTGTGAATCGACCTACCTGAACTACAAACAGGCAATATGTCATATCAGGACTGTTGTTGTTCCTACTGTTTGATTGAACTTCTTGATGTTGTTGTTGTTCCTAAGTGCTGCTGCTGTTGTTGTTGTTTCCTATTGCGGCTGCTTCTGCTGAGCGGTGGGGGGGGGTCTGGTCCTAATGCGGACTGCTGGTCTGTTGCCAGTCTGACGGAGGAGGGTGGGGGTGTTCATAATTGATGCTGCTTGCTGCTGCATGCATGTTGTGTTGTTGGTCCTACTGACTGATGGACTGGGTGGTGGTACCTATTGCTGATGATTATATTGTGCTGCTGTGGTGTTGTTCATACTGCTGCTTCGGTTGTTGTTCCTAGTGCTGACGGCGTCTGCAGGCTGTTGTTGGTGTTCAATACTGCTGACTTCTGTGTTTTGTTGTGCATACTGCTGCTGCGGGTGGTTGTTCCTGATTGGCTGAGCGGCGGAAGTGGGTGGTGGGGTCTGTTGTGGTTGTTCTGTCCTAATGCTGCTGCTTCTGCAGGTTTAGTACTGCTTTGCTGCGGATGTGGTGTGCCTAGTGATTGAATGATTCATGTTGGGGTTGTTCCTACTGCGGCAGTAGGCTGGGGTTAAGATGACTGCTGCTTATGCTGTTGTTCCTAGTGCTGTAGATTTGATGCGGCTGTTGGGGTTCCGTATATATGCTGCTGTTGTGGTTGTTGTTCCAACTGCTGATGATGTTGTTGTACCTTTTGCTGTGATTGCTGCTGCTGTTGGTGTTGTTGCTGTACTGCTGCTGCTTCTGCTGCTGTTGCTGGTCTGTTCTAAGGCTGCTTCTGTTGTTGGCGTTGTTCCAACTGCCTGATGGCTGTTGTTTTTTGATTCCCCCAGTGTGATGACACGGCATACTTGACTGTGGTTCGTTCCTAATACTGCTGCTGCTGCTGTTACATAGTGCGGCTGTTCTGCTGTTGTTGTATTTGTTGTCTGTTCTACTGCTGCATTCTGTTGTTTTTGTTGTGGTTCCCTACTGCATGATGACTGTTGTTGTTGTTCCATGGCGCTGCTGCTGTTGTTGTTCCTACTGCATGCTGTTCCTATTGCTGCTGCTTCTGTTGTTGTTGTTGTTCCTACTACTGCTTCGGTTGTTGTTGTTGTTGTGCAGACTGCTTTTGATGATGTGGTTCCTACTGCTTCTGCGGGAGGTTGGGGTTCTACTGACTGATGCATTCTGGTGTGGTTCATACTGCTGCTGATTCGGTTGTTGTTGTTCCTACTGCTGCTGTTCGGTTGTTGTTCTTGTTGTTCGTACTTGCTGAGGCTGCTGGTTGTTTTGTTCCCGACTGCGGAGCTTCTGGGGTTGTGAGTTCCGACTGCTGCTTGCTGTTGTTGGTGTTCCTAAGGCTGCTGCTTCTTGAGTTGATGTTCTATCTGCTGCTGCCCTGCTTTGGTTGTTGTTGTGACTACTGATGCTTCTGTTGTTGGTGTCCTAACGGAGGCTTCTGTTGTTGTTGTGCAGACGGACATGCGTAGGTGGTTCGTTGTTCCTACGGCAGGGGCTTCTGTGGGTGCTTCCTACTGCTGCTGCTCTGTTTGATGGGGGTCCGACTGAGGCTGATTCTGTTGTTGTTGGTGCCATACCGGCGGACGTCATGATGTTGGTCGTTCCTACGGATGCTGCTTCTGCTGATGTTGTTCCCTACTGCTGCTGCTTCTGGTTGTTGTTGTCCTACTGCTGCCTGCTTCGGTTGTTGTTGTTGTTGTTGTTTCTACTGATGATGCATTGTAGGGTGGGGGGGGGGTGTTGTTCCTAATTCGCTGTGCTTAGGTTGTTGTGTTGTTGTTACTACTGCTCTGCTGCTGCTTGGTGTTGTTCCTACTGCTGCTGCTGCGGGTGTTTCGTTGGTCCGAGGGTGCCGGTGATGTGGGGCAGTGGTGCAGTCTGCTGTTGCTTCTGGTGTTGCTGTGCCTACTGTTGCTGATTCTGGTGTGCTGTTGTTGTAGTTGTCTGGTACCTACTGAGGAGGACTCCTGTTGTTGACTGTTGGTCATGACTGTTGCGTGCTTCTGTTTGTGGTTGTTCCTACTGATGATGAACTGCTTCTGTTGTTGTTGTACCTATGCCTGAGGCTGCTGGTGTTGTTGTTGTTGTTGTTCCTACTGCTGCTGATTATGGTGTTGTTCCTATGCTGCTTGCTTCTGTTGGTGTTCCTTTTGATGTGCTGCTGCTGTTGTTGTTGTTCGTTGTTGGTATTGGTGATGTTCATACTGTGAACTGCTGGTGGTGTTCCTATTGCTGCGGATTCTGCTGCTGCTGGTGTTGTGGTTGTTGTTGTGCATAGTGTTGATTCTGTTGTTGTTGTTCCTAATGCTGATGTTGTTGTGTTGTTTGTCTGTTCCTACTGTTGTTGTAGTTGTTCATACTGATGAATGTGTTGTTGTTATACTGCTGCTTTCTGTTGTTGTTGATGTTGTTCCTATGATGTGTTGTTCCTATTGCTGTGCTTCTGCTGTTTTGTTGTTGGTCCATTGCTGCTGCTTTGCTGCTGATGGTTGTTGTTCGTTCACTAGTGCAGCTGCTTCTGCTGTGTGTTGTTCCTATTGCTGATGCGTCTATGCTGTTGGTCCTTACTGCTGCTGTTCCTATTGCTGCTGCTTCTGTTGTTGTTGTTGTTTCCTATGTACTGCTTCTGTTGTTGTTGTTTCATACTACTGCTTCTGTTGTTTTGGTTGGTGGTTCCTAAGGCTGCTGCTGTTGTTGTTGTTTCCTGCTGGCTGATGCTGCTGTTGTTGTTCCTACTGCTGCTGTTCCTATTGAGGCTGCTTCTGTTGGTGTTGTGGTCCTACTACTGTTTCTGCTGTTGTTGTTCCGACTACTGCTTCTGTTGTTTGGTGTTGTTGTTGTTACTCTCTGCTTCTGATGATGTTGTTTGTTCCTAATGCTTCTGCTTGGATTTGTTGTTGTTCCTATGCTGTGCTTCTGGTGGTTGTTCCAAACTGCTGCCTCGATTCTGTTGTTGTTGTGACTGCTGCATGCTGCTTCTGTTGTGGTTCTTGTTTGTTCACTACTGCTGATGACTTAGTGGGGTGGTCCTACTGTGCTGCTTCTGATGTTGTTGTTCCTACTGCTGCTGTGCGGGGTTGTAATGTGCCTACTGACTGCTGCGGCTCTGTTGGTTTTCCTACTGCATACCACTGATTCTGTGGTGGTTGTTTCCTTTCTGCTTGCTTCTTATGTTGTTGTTCCTGCTGCTGCTGCTTGTTTGTTGTCTGCTGACCGTACTGATGATGCTTTGTTGTTGTTGTTCCAAACTGCTGCTTCTGCTGTTGTTGTTCCTACTGCTGCCTGCTTCTGTTGTGTTGTTGTTGTTCTAGCCTGATGCTTCTGTTGTTTGTTGTGTTGTTCCCTTCTGCTGACTGCTTCTGTTGTTTTGGGAACCCATACCATGATTGCTTTGTTGTTGTTTGTTGTTGTTTGTTCCTACTGCTGCTGCCTTCTGTTTGTTGATTGTTGTCTGTTCTACTGCTGCTGCTTCTGTTGTTGTTGTTGTTGTTGTTCCTCTGACGGCTGCTTCTGTTGTGGTTTCTACTGCTGGGCGCTTCTGGTGGTGTTGTTCCTACTGCTGCCTGCTTCTGTGTGTTGTCCTACTTGCTTGCTGCTGCTGTGTTGTTGCTGTTGTTCTTTTGCTGGCGGCATCTCGGTGTGTTGTTTGTCCTACTGCTGTTGCTTCGTTTGGTGATGGGGATACTGCTGCATGCTTAGGTGGTGGCTGGGGAGGGTTGGTCCTACGGCTGCTGCTGCTGTTGGGTTCTTATGTTTGCTGCCTTCTGTTGTTGAGTGGTGCCTACTGCCTGCTGCTGTTCTGTTGTGTTGTTCCTTACTGCTGCTGGGTTTCTTGTTGTGTGTTGTGTTGTTGATTCTACTGGCTGCTGCTTCTGTTTTGTTGTTGTTGTTGTTGTTGTTGTTGTTGTTCCTAATGCTGCCTGCTTCTGTTGTTGTTGTTGTTGTTTCCTACTGTGCTGCTCTCTTTGTTGTTCCTACTGCTCCTGCTTTGTTGTTGTTCCTATTGCGGCTGCTGCTGCTGTTGTTGTTGTTGTTGTTGTTATTGTTGATGTCTAATGATGCTGCTGTTGTTGTTCATATTGCTGCTGCTTCTGCTGCTGCTGTGGTTGTTGTGTTGTTGTTCCTATTGTTGCCTTCGGTTGTTGTCCTACTGCTTGCTGTTGTTGTTGTTGTTGGTTCTACTGTGTTGTTGGTGTGGTTCCATACTGATGTGACTGCTGTTGGTCCTACTGCTGCTTCTGTTGTTGGTGGGGGTGTTGTTCTTGTGTTGCGTTGTTGTTGGTACTAATGGGCTGTTGTTGTTGTTGTTGTTTCACTAATGTTGTTGTTGTGTGGTACTACTGATGACTCGATGCTGTTTGTTCCTACTGCTGCTGCTTATGTTGTTGTTGTTGGTTGTTCCTACTGATGTTTTTGTTCCTTTTGCTGAAGATGATGCTGTGTTCGGTGTTCCTACTGCAGCTGCTGTTGTTGTGTTGTTCCTACTTGCTGATGCTGTTGTTCCTACTGCTGCTGCGGTGTTGTTATTGTTGTTGCTCGTTTTTTATATTGCTGCTGCTTCTGCTGTGTTGTCTGTGTTGTTCCTACTGCTGTGATTTGTTGTTGTTGTTGTTGTTACTTACTGACTGCTGTTATGTTGGCGTGTTGTTCCTCTGCTGCTCCTTCGCGTTGTTGTCCTACTGCCTGCAGCCTTTGTGTTGGTTGTTTGTACTATGCTACTGCCCCTGTTGTTAATACTGCTACTGCTCTGTTGTTGTTGTTGTTCCTATTGCTACTGATTCTGTTGTTGTTGTTATTCCTACAGCTGCTGTTCCTGCTGGTGTTGTTATTGTTGTCGTTCCTACTGTTGCTGCTTCTGTTGTTCTTGTTCCCTACTGCTGCTCGCTTCTGTTGTTGTTGTTCATCTACTGCTGCTGCTCCTGTTCTACTGCTCTGCGTTGCTGTTGTTTTTGTTGTTGTTCCTACTGCTGATCTTCTGTTGTTGTTGTTCACTAATGGCTGCTGCTTCTGTGGTTGTTGTGGGTCCAATCGGCTGACTGATGCTGCTTCTGCTGTTGTTTACGATTTGATGCGATGCTTCGTTGTTGTTGCTGGCCGACTGCTGCCCTGCATTATGGTGGTGTTGTGGTGTTCGACTGATTTGTTTGTGGGTGTTCAACGTATGCTGCAGATTCTGTTGTTGTGGTTCCTACTGACTGATGATTCTGTTGTGGTTGTTCCTACTGCGTATGATACTTATGTTGGTAGTCCTAATTGCTGATTCTGTTCGGTTGTTGTTGGTGTGGTATGTGTGGTGATTATTGGTGTTGAGTATTTCCTTCGGATGATGATTCGGTGGTTGTTGTTCAGACTGCGGACTCGCTGATGGTGTTGTTGTTCCTACTGCTGCTGCTTCTGTTGTTTTTGTTGTTGGTTTGTTTTTTCCTTGACTGTCTGTTGCTGTTGTTGTTGTTCTTACTGCTGATGATTATGTTGTTGTTGTTGTTGTTCCTACTGCTGCTGGCTTCTGTTGGTGTTGTACTACTGATGCTGCTTCTGTGTTGTTGTTGTTGTTGTTGTTGTTGATACCCCTACTGTGTGCTTATGTTGTTGGTGTTTCCTATGCTGCTGCTTCTGGTGTGTTGTTCCCTCATACTGCTGCTGCTTCTGTTGTTGTTGTTGTTGTGTTTCCTACTGCTGTTGTTGTTGTTGGTGCTTCTTACTGCTGCTGCTTCTGTTGTTGTTGTTGTTGTTCCTACTGCTGCTGCCTTCTGTGTTGTTGATTCCTACTGCTGATGTTTGTTGTTGTTGTTGTTGTTGTTGTTGTTGTTCTACTGCATGCTGCTTCTGTTGTTGTTGTTTGTCTGTTCCTACTGCTGCCTGCTTTGTTGTTCCTATTGCTGTGCTTATGTTCGTTGTTCTTACTGCTGACTGCTTCTGTGGTTGTTGTTGTTCCTACTGCAGCTTCTTCTGTGTGTTGTTCTTACTGCTGCTGCTTCTGTTGTTGTTGTTCCTACTGCTGCTGTGCTGTGTTGTTGTTGTTGTTGTGTTGTTGTTCTACTGCTGCATGCTTCTCGTGTTGTGCCCCCCCCCCCCCCTCTTCTACTGGCTGCTGCTTCTGTGGTTGTTGTTGTTCTACTGATGCTGCTTCTGTTGGTGTTGTTGTTGTGCATACTGCTGTGCTGTTCTGTTTTGTTTCATAGTGCTGCTGCTTATGTTGTGTTCTTATGCAGCTGCCTTCTGTTGTTGGCTGTTGTCCTACTGATGCTGATTCTGGTGTGGTGTTGTTCCTACTGCTGCTTGCTTATGGTGGTGCTGTTGTTGTGCTTAATGATGCTGCTTCTGTTGTTGGTGTTGTTGTTGTTGTTGTACCTACTGCTGCTGTGCTTCTTGTTGGGTTGTTGTTGATGTTGGTTGTTCCTACTGCTGCTGCTGCCTTCTGTGCTGTTGTTGTTGTTGTTCTACTGCTGTTACTGCTTCTGCTGTTGTTGTTCCTACTGCTGCTGCTGCTTCTGATGCTGTTGTTGTTGTTGGTTGTTAACTACTGATGCTGCTGCGGCAGTTCATACTAAAACTACTATTGCTGCTGCCGTACTACTACTACTGCTGCGTAGTAGTACTTCTACTACATGACTTGGTAGTAGTACTACTACTACTACTGCTGTGAGTAGTACTTACTACTATACTGCTGGTAGTAGTACTCTAAGAATGCTGGTAGTTAGTAGGTACTACTACCTTCTGTGGGCAGTAGTTACTCACATACTACTCTGGCAGTACTACTACTACTACAACTGATGCGCTGTATACTACTACTTACCACCACTGCTGGCTGTAATAATTAATACTACCACTGCTGGCAGTTACTATCTACTACTACAACTGGTGGGCTGTACTACTACTAATACCACTTGCTGGCCAGTAATACTATACTACCACTGAGGCGCAAGTACTACTTACTACCTACCACTGATGGCAGTAATAACTACTTCTACCATGCTGGCACTGTACTACTATACAACCACGCTGGCAGTCACTACGGCTACTGCTGGCATGTACTACTGTACTGCTGCAGTACTATACTACTGCTGGCAGGACTACTACTACTGCTGGCAAGTACTATTACTACTGCTGAGCAGACTACTCTACTGCTGCAGTAATACTACCAACTGCTGGCAGTACTACTACCACTGCTGGCCAGTCTACTTCTACGACTTTCTACCACTGCTTGCAGTACGTACTAATACTCTGCTGGAAGGTTCTACTACTACTACAACCACTTGATGGCAGTATAAACGTCTTAAACAACTGATGCGACAGTACCGACGACTACCAGGCTGGCAGTAATACATAATAATACTACACACTGCATGGCAGTACTACTACCACTGCTGGCAGTACTAACTACTACTACTGCCAGGGCAGAGTACATACTGTAATAATACTACACTGCAGTATCTACTACTACTACCACTGGCAGTACATATAATTTGCTACACTTGATGGCAGAACTACTTCCACTGCTGGTAAGTACTAATAATACTACTATCTGCCTGGCAGTATCTAGAGTCACTACTACTCTCTGCTGGCTGTAACTAATACTACTACTGCTGGAGTTACTTACGAATACTACCACTGCTGGCAGTACTAACTACTACTACCACTGCTGGCAGTACTACTACCTAATAACTCTGCTGGACAGTACTAATGCTACTGCTTGGCAGTACTACTGATACGATGGAAGTACTACTACCTAATCGATGGCAGTACTACTATAATGCTGGCAGTACTAACTAACTACTGATGGCAAGTAATACTACTACTGCTGGACTAGTAATACTACTAATGCTGGCAGTACTACTACTACTGCTGGCAGTACTACTACTACTGCTGGCAGTACTACTACTACTGCTGGCAGTACTACTACTACTGCTGGCAGTACTACTACTACTGCTGGCAGTACTACTACTATCTGCCTGGCATGTCACTATTCCAATGCTGGCAGTACTACTACTACTACCACTGCTGGCAGTACTACTACTACTACCACTGCTGGCAGTACTACTACTACTACCACTGCTGGCAGTACTACTACTTTACCACTGGCTGGCAGTTCTACTACTACTACCACTGCTGGCAGTTACGTTCTTACTTCTTACACAATGCTGGCAGTATCTACTACTACTACCACTGCTGGCAGAGGACTCGTACTACTACTACCACTGCTGGACAGTATACTACTACTACCACTGATGGCACATGTAAAGACTACTTCTTACACTGACATGCGCAGTACTATCTACTACAACTACCAACTGCTGGGCTGTACTACCTACTACTACCACTAGCTGGCAGTACTACTTACTACATCACCCACTGCTGGCAGTAATACTTCTACTAACCACTGCATGGCAGTACTACTTCATACTAACTCTGATGGCACTGTACTTATGTACACCACTGCTGTGCAGTATTACTTACTACTACCACTGCTGGGCGTACTACTTCTACTACCACTGTGGCAGTACTACTACTACTACCACTGTGGCAGTACTACTACTGACTACACTGCGGGCAGTACGACTACTACGCACCATGATGGCCAGTAATACTACTTCTACCACTGCTGGGCAGTACTTCTACTACTACCACTGGCCTGTTTAGGGCAGTACTACTACTACAATCCATGCTTGCAGTCTAACTACTACTTCACTGAGGGGCAGTTCTCACTACTGTACTGACACTGCTGGCAAGTACTTCTACTCTGCCACACTGCTGGCAGTACTTCTACTACTGCCACTGCCGGCAGGCAGTACTACTACTACTACCAAATGCCGAAGTACTACTAACATACACACACTGTGGCAGTACTACTTTACTACTACCACTGCTGGCAGCTACTACTAATACTACCACTGCTGGCAGTAGTACTACTAATACTACTGCTGGCCGTACTACTATACCACTGTGGAAGTACTACTAACTACCAACTGATGGCAGTCACTATACTACTACCAACTGCTGGCTGTACTACTACTAATACCACTGCTGGCAGTACTACTATTACTACTTACACATGTCGGCAGTACTACTACCATGCTGGCAGTACTACTATCTAACTTCTCGCTGCAGTTCTACATACTTACTACCACTGCTGGACATGTTATAATTCACTTACTACTCACTGCTTGGCAGTACTACTACTAACTACCACTGCTGCAGTACTAACTAATTTACCACTGTGCAGTGACTCAATACTCACTACCACTGCTTGCAGTACTACTACTACTGCCACTGCGGGTGCAGTAATTAATACTACGTCCTGCTTGCTGGCGTACTACTATACTGCCACTGCTGGCAGTCTACTAATACGGCTCCAACTGCTGGATCTGGACCTACTACTACTACACCTGCGGCAGTACGATTCGACTTCCAAATGCGGGAAGTACTAAGACTTCTACACTGATCGGGACAGTATTTTACTACTACTACTGCTGTAGTAATACATACTACCACTGCTGGGCAGTACTACTACTACCACTGATGGCAGTACTACTACTACTACCTACTGCGGCAGTACTATACTACTACCATGATGCGTATAATATACTACTACACACTGCTGCAGTACTACTAACACTGTGGGGCACAGTACTACTACTACTACTCGCTGGCAGTACTCTACTACTCTGATGAAGTACTACTACTTACTACTGCTGGGCAACAGTACCATACTACTTACTACCTGCTGGCAGTTACTACTATACTAATTACACTGGCAGTTAATACCTACTTCTACTACACTGGCGTTACTACTACTACTACTACCACTGCTGGGTCAAGAACTACTACCACTGCTGGCTTGTTACTACTTACTAATACTACTGCTGGCAGTACTACTTACTAAATAATACTGCTGCCATGTACTAATACTATACTGCAGTAACTACTAATATACTGATCGGCAGTAACTACTACTACTACTACTGATGGCGTACTACTACTCTAATACTGAATGGCAGTACTACTACTCTTACTAATGCTGGCCAGTTCTTCTACTACTACCACTGCTGGCCAGTACTACTACTAACTACCATGCGTGCAGATTCACATACTAATACTCCACTGCTTGGCAGTACTACTGCTTACTGCTGGCCTGTACTACTACTACTGCTGGCAGTACTATCTTACTATACTGCTGCAGTACTTACTACTTCTGCTGGCAGTCACTACCTACTAATGATAGGCAGTACTTCATATTACTGACTGCAGTAACTACTACTATGTGGCCAGTAACTACACTACTAATTCTGATGCAGTATCTTACTATACTGTGGCCAGTACTACTACTACTGCTAGGCTGTACTACTACTACTGCTGCAGTATACTACTACTGCTGGCAATGTCTACTTACCTAAGTGGCCAGAGTACTTCTATACTGCTGGCAGTAATTAATAATACTTGCGGGGGGGTATTGTTGGTGGCAGTACTGACTATTGCTGCGCAGTAACTACTACTACTGCTGGCAGTACTACTTACTACTACCCACTGATGGCAGTACTACTTACTACCACTGCTGCAGTATCTACTATACTTCAACTGACTGGCAGTCTACTACTACTACTACACAATGCTGCAGTACTAACTAATAACTAATACCAATGCTGGCTAGTACTACTACTACTACAAATTCTGCAGTACTAACTACTTACGCCACTGCTGGCTAGAGTACTACTACTACTGCCAATGCTGCCATTACTAATACCTACTGCCACTGCTGGCAGTACTACTACTACTACCACTGCTGGCAGTACTACTACTACTACCACTGCTGGCAGTACTACTACTACTACCACTGCTGGCAGTACTACTACTACTACCACTGCTGGCAGTACTACTACTACTACTACCTCTGCTTGGCAGTAATAATATCTACTACCTTCTGCATGGCAGTAATACTTATACTACTACTGCTGGGCCTTAGTACTACTACATACCAATGCTGGCAGTACTACTTACTACACTGAGGGAGTACTACTACTAACTACCACTGCTGGCATTATACTCTACACACTGTTGGCCAGTACTACTACTACCACTGCTGGCAGTACTACTACTACTACTACCACTGCTGGCAGTACTACTACTACTACCACTGCTGGCAGTACTACTACTACTACTACCACTGCTGGCAGTACTACTACTACTACCACTGCTGGCAGTACTACCTACTATACACCTGATACGGCTCTGTACTACTACTACTACCTCTCTGCTGGCAGTACTACATAAACTCTATCAATGATGGCTAGTACTACTACTACACAACTGCTGACAAGTACTACTATACTACACACTGCTGGCAGTACTACTACACCACGCTGGCAGTACTAAGACTCTAACACTGCTGGCAGTACTACTATACTACTACTACTGCTGGCAGTACTACTTCTACTACTACTGGCTGTACTTACTACTACTACTGCTGGCCCAGTACTCTACTAATACTACCACTGCTGGCCAGTACTACTACTACCACTGCTTACAGTACTACTACTACTACCACTGCTTACAGTACTACTACTACTACCACTGCTTACAGTACTAATACTAATACCAAATGCATTTCAGTACTACTTACTACACATGCTTAAGTACTATAATAATTACCAACAACTGATGGCCAGTAATAATACTTCATTTCTCAACCAATGTGGCTGGTACTACTACTACTACACACTTGTGGCAGTAATACTACTGAAGTACCCACTGCTGGCACTGTCTTCTACGAACTACCTCTGTGTGGCTAGGTAGATCGATAACATATGGAGGCATGTACGTCTGATCTATAACCACTGGCTCGGCTGTGCACGAACATACTCTGACGTAGGCTGGGAATACCTCACATCGGATGGCACTAGTCATCTTCTACACTCGGCTGGCCTGTACTACACAATGCATGGCTGTAACTGTAGTACCAATGCCTGCTGTTATACTCTCTGCTGGATGGAATACTACCTCACGGCTGCAGTACTAAGTAACACGTGCTGGGCTGGTTCTGTGTATAAATAGGACTTGACAGTACAGTAGACCTACGTGCTGGCAGGTAATGACTACATCTGCTGATCGGTTCCTAATTCACTCACTGCTGGCAAGGTATAATGACACTGCATGGCAGTACTGAACATACCATGAGGCTGTGTATTCGCTAGTAGTAATCGTGAGGGATGTTCTGAAGAAGTATTAATAGGCTGGCATGTGTCGAATATAATACACAAGGCTGGCAGTGGTAGGAAGAAGTACCATAAATACGAAGGGATGGTCGTCTACTACTAACCAACTGGGGGCATCTGTGTCGTCGATAGTCTGTTCCACTGAGGGCATGTTCGTGTCGTAATAATAAATCTGCTGGCCAGTAATATCTTACGACTAAATCTCTGCGGCTGTGTATTAGTCGTTCGACCACTAGGTGTGGACAGGTTAGTCTGTGACTATAGGAACCAAAGGCTGGATTGTTGACTAAGACGAGGACATTGGAGCACTACAGGGAAGATTTGTATAGTGACTGATGAACACTTGTCGGATCCGTTTCCCCAGTATCCCCCGTTTAATATAGACAAATGCAAAGTTCTTAATGTTGGACAGGACAATAACCATGCCACATATTAATACTAAATAATGTAGTTATCTTATTATATTTCGGATGCTGAAAAGTTTTAGAGTTCTGGTTAGCAGTAATCTGAACCAAGACAACAGTGCATAAGTGTTCACTCAAAAAAGCCTAATAGAACCACTTGCTTCATATCAAGAAAGCATAAATAATAGGAGTCTCAGGTTGTCTTCAACTCTATACAATCTATTGGTTAGGCATCATTTAGATTATGCTGCACAGTTTTGGTCTACCGTATTACAGAATGGATATAAATGTCTGGAAAAAGTACCAAAGGAGGATGAACATATGATTGATATACAAGGTAATCAGAAACCTTCACTATGAGGGATAGTAGTGGGCCCTGAAAACTGCACTCTATAGAAAGATTGTAGAATTAGGGGCGGATATGATTGTGGTGTATATAAATGGAAGACGGGAGAAATAAATAAAGGGGGATGTAAATAGTGTGCTGATAAATATTCGCCTAGACCCCCAGACCTCGAGCAATGGTTTTATGTGATATATTCAAGATTCAGGACGGATATTAGGATAGTGAAGGGTTGGTTATATGTGGGTGGGGATGTAGTGGATCACTAAAATCAAATACCGTTATAGAGGCCATGGAACGTTGTGTAGACTTTAAAAATAGGTTGGATAAATACATGATGTAGATGGGGGTGGGTGTGAGTTAGTCATGATTAGCTTGTGTTAAAGGTCGGTTGCCGTGTTCCTCTACTTAAGTTCAATGTGACCTTGACCTGACTAGGTGATAGGGTGCATTGGGCTTAGCCGTAGGAGACGTGGACCGGGCCTCGCAATGGGCCAGTACGGGCTTCTGCAGTGATTCCTTCGCTTTTATGTTCTTAGTGATCTACTACCAATGCTCGGCAGTAATACTTTCTTCATACCACTGCTGGCAGTACTACATACTACTACTGCTCGGCTGTATACTACTACCACCTGCTGGCAGTTACTTCTTACTACCACTGCTGGCTGTATCGACTAATACCAATGATGGCAGTAATACTACTACAAATGCTGGCAGTACTACTACTACTACCACTGATTGCAGTTAATACTACTACTACCACTGATGCAGTAAACACTATCATATTACACCAATGCTGGCAGTACTTCTATACTACCATGCGGGCAAGTACTTACTACTACCATGCTGCAAGTACTACACTACTACAACTGCTGGCAGTACTATTCTACTACACTTGCTGGCAGTTTCTACTACTATACACTTGTGCCAGTACTACTACTACTACCATCTGCTAGGCCAGTACTCTTTACTACCACTGCCTGCATTACTAACTACTACTACCACTGCTGGCAGTACTCTACTTACTACCACTGCTGGCAAAAATACTACACTATAGCAACTGCTTACAGTAATACTTCTCTTCCTGGCAGTACTACTAACTCCCAACCATCGCTGGCAGTACTACTACTACTACCACTGCTGGCAGTACTACTACTACTACCACTGCTGGCATGTTTCTACTAATACTTCCACTGCTGGAACAAGTTACTACTTAATACTACCATGCTGGCAGTTACTACGTATCTACTACCACTGTGGCATGTACTACTACTACTACCACGCTGGTCAGTGCTACTAACGTCTACCAATGTGGCAGTATCTACGACTACTTCCACTGCTGGCAGTACTAATAATCACTTATCACTGCTGGCTGTCAATACTACTACTAACACTGCTGGCAGTACTACTCACGACTACCAATGCTGGCTGTACTTCTTTACTACCACTGATGGCAGTACTATTACGGACGATGACATTGCGAGCAACTCAGGAAAGAATTTGAATAGACTGATGCTAGTGGTCGGAGAAGTGGCAGAGTGTCAGTTATATAGAATACAATTGCCAAGTTCTTAATGTTTGACAGGACTATAACCATGCACATATAAACTAAATAATGTAGTTCTTAATATTAACGGATTGCGAAAAGATTAGGAGTTATGGTTGCAGTAATCTGAAACCATGGACAACTGTGCTTTAGTGTTCAACCAATAAAGCTAATAGAAACCTGGGCTTAATTCTCTAGAGAGCATAAATAATAGGATGTACGATGGTTGGTTCTTCAACCTCGATACTTCCCTTGGTTAGGCCTCATTTAGATTATGCTGCACAGTTATTGGTCACCGTATTACAGATTGGAGATAAATTCTCTGGAAATGTACAATAGGAGGATGACAAAGTTTGATCCATGTATCAGAAACCTTCCCTATGAGGATAGACTTAAGGGCCCTGAAACTGCACTCTCTAGATAGACGTAGAACTTTGGGGGGATAAGGATATGGATTGAGGTGTATAAATGGAAGACGGGAATTAATAAAGGTTGTAAATTAGTGTGCTGAAAATATCTTGCTAGACAAGGACTCGCTAGCAATGGTTTTAATGTTTTGAAAAAATTCAAGATCAGAAGGTTATAGAAAGTACTGGTTGGTGTTTGGAGTTGGGGAATGAGTGGAACAAACTCCCCAATACGTTTTAGAGAGCAGAAAAGTACGTTGTGTAGCTTTAAAAATAGGTGGATAAATACATGAGAGGTTGTGGGTGGAGTGTGAGTTAGACACCTGATAGCTGGTGCTACCAGGTCGGTTGCCAGATGTTCTCCCTTAAGTCAATGTGACACTGACCGACTGGTTGGGCTTGCTTTGAGCTTTAAGCCGGTACCGGAGACTTGGACTGCACTAGCATGGGCCAGTAGGCCTTCTGCAGTGTTCCTTGTTCTTATGTGCTTTAGGTACTACCACTGGCTGGGTGGGAAGTAATCCACCCCCAAACTGAATACTACCACATGCTGGCACAGGTACTACTAATATACTTCTGGCTGGCAGTATCTACTAGAACAACTGCTGGCAGTACTACTACTACCATTGCGGAAGTACTACGACTACCACGGCGTGGCAAGTACTACTACTACCACTGCGGGCACGTACTACTACTACTATACCACTGATGCCGTTGTAACTACTTACTATACTAACACTGCTGCAGACGTACTATAATCACTACCACTGCTGGAAGTCACTACTAATACTACAATGCTGGCAGTAATATAATATACCAATGCTGGAAGTACCTACATACTTTACTACCACTGTTGGCAGTATACTATACTACCACTGCCTGGCATGTACTACTGACTACTACCACTGCTGGCAGTACAAAGGACTTACAATTTAGATGGGGAAATAGAAGTTTTCTAAAATTGATGAATACTATAAAATAGGATTCAAACTTGTCTGTATAATTTCACAAACATTATCTCTCGAGTCCACAGCAGGGATTGGGAACCTACAATGACGACACTCAGCAAGAGTTAGCCGATCATTACTATGGATTTTGAGGCAGGTGAGACGCTTCAGGGTGAATATGTTGTGGACTGGGAGAGAGAAGGTAAAACAAAGTACTTGGTTTAATTTAACATTGATTGACTGCAGAGGCGGGGTCCCGTGCCCCCACCCGCCAAAATCACGGTCTTAAAGCAACGTTTGAAGGGAGGCCGACGAGCGAGACAATATAGTCTACGGTATAAGAGCGGAAGTGCCGGTTAGTAGGACGGTGAGTGAGTGGGGTAGTAGGACGGTGAGGAGGGAGAGGAATAAACCATGGGGCGATTGGAGAGGGAAGAGTGGACCTGGGTTGGCTAGGGTATTGCCAGCAGGAGCTGTGAATCGACCTACCTGAACTACAAACAGGCAATATGTCATATCAGGACTGTTGTTGTTCCTACTGTTTGATTGAACTTCTTGATGTTGTTGTTGTTCCTAAGTGCTGCTGCTGTTGTTGTTGTTTCCTATTGCGGCTGCTTCTGCTGAGCGGTGGGGGGGGGTCTGGTCCTAATGCGGACTGCTGGTCTGTTGCCAGTCTGACGGAGGAGGGTGGGGGTGTTCATAATTGATGCTGCTTGCTGCTGCATGCATGTTGTGTTGTTGGTCCTACTGACTGATGGACTGGGTGGTGGTACCTATTGCTGATGATTATATTGTGCTGCTGTGGTGTTGTTCATACTGCTGCTTCGGTTGTTGTTCCTAGTGCTGACGGCGTCTGCAGGCTGTTGTTGGTGTTCAATACTGCTGACTTCTGTGTTTTGTTGTGCATACTGCTGCTGCGGGTGGTTGTTCCTGATTGGCTGAGCGGCGGAAGTGGGTGGTGGGGTCTGTTGTGGTTGTTCTGTCCTAATGCTGCTGCTTCTGCAGGTTTAGTACTGCTTTGCTGCGGATGTGGTGTGCCTAGTGATTGAATGATTCATGTTGGGGTTGTTCCTACTGCGGCAGTAGGCTGGGGTTAAGATGACTGCTGCTTATGCTGTTGTTCCTAGTGCTGTAGATTTGATGCGGCTGTTGGGGTTCCGTATATATGCTGCTGTTGTGGTTGTTGTTCCAACTGCTGATGATGTTGTTGTACCTTTTGCTGTGATTGCTGCTGCTGTTGGTGTTGTTGCTGTACTGCTGCTGCTTCTGCTGCTGTTGCTGGTCTGTTCTAAGGCTGCTTCTGTTGTTGGCGTTGTTCCAACTGCCTGATGGCTGTTGTTTTTTGATTCCCCCAGTGTGATGACACGGCATACTTGACTGTGGTTCGTTCCTAATACTGCTGCTGCTGCTGTTACATAGTGCGGCTGTTCTGCTGTTGTTGTATTTGTTGTCTGTTCTACTGCTGCATTCTGTTGTTTTTGTTGTGGTTCCCTACTGCATGATGACTGTTGTTGTTGTTCCATGGCGCTGCTGCTGTTGTTGTTCCTACTGCATGCTGTTCCTATTGCTGCTGCTTCTGTTGTTGTTGTTGTTCCTACTACTGCTTCGGTTGTTGTTGTTGTTGTGCAGACTGCTTTTGATGATGTGGTTCCTACTGCTTCTGCGGGAGGTTGGGGTTCTACTGACTGATGCATTCTGGTGTGGTTCATACTGCTGCTGATTCGGTTGTTGTTGTTCCTACTGCTGCTGTTCGGTTGTTGTTCTTGTTGTTCGTACTTGCTGAGGCTGCTGGTTGTTTTGTTCCCGACTGCGGAGCTTCTGGGGTTGTGAGTTCCGACTGCTGCTTGCTGTTGTTGGTGTTCCTAAGGCTGCTGCTTCTTGAGTTGATGTTCTATCTGCTGCTGCCCTGCTTTGGTTGTTGTTGTGACTACTGATGCTTCTGTTGTTGGTGTCCTAACGGAGGCTTCTGTTGTTGTTGTGCAGACGGACATGCGTAGGTGGTTCGTTGTTCCTACGGCAGGGGCTTCTGTGGGTGCTTCCTACTGCTGCTGCTCTGTTTGATGGGGGTCCGACTGAGGCTGATTCTGTTGTTGTTGGTGCCATACCGGCGGACGTCATGATGTTGGTCGTTCCTACGGATGCTGCTTCTGCTGATGTTGTTCCCTACTGCTGCTGCTTCTGGTTGTTGTTGTCCTACTGCTGCCTGCTTCGGTTGTTGTTGTTGTTGTTGTTTCTACTGATGATGCATTGTAGGGTGGGGGGGGGGTGTTGTTCCTAATTCGCTGTGCTTAGGTTGTTGTGTTGTTGTTACTACTGCTCTGCTGCTGCTTGGTGTTGTTCCTACTGCTGCTGCTGCGGGTGTTTCGTTGGTCCGAGGGTGCCGGTGATGTGGGGCAGTGGTGCAGTCTGCTGTTGCTTCTGGTGTTGCTGTGCCTACTGTTGCTGATTCTGGTGTGCTGTTGTTGTAGTTGTCTGGTACCTACTGAGGAGGACTCCTGTTGTTGACTGTTGGTCATGACTGTTGCGTGCTTCTGTTTGTGGTTGTTCCTACTGATGATGAACTGCTTCTGTTGTTGTTGTACCTATGCCTGAGGCTGCTGGTGTTGTTGTTGTTGTTGTTCCTACTGCTGCTGATTATGGTGTTGTTCCTATGCTGCTTGCTTCTGTTGGTGTTCCTTTTGATGTGCTGCTGCTGTTGTTGTTGTTCGTTGTTGGTATTGGTGATGTTCATACTGTGAACTGCTGGTGGTGTTCCTATTGCTGCGGATTCTGCTGCTGCTGGTGTTGTGGTTGTTGTTGTGCATAGTGTTGATTCTGTTGTTGTTGTTCCTAATGCTGATGTTGTTGTGTTGTTTGTCTGTTCCTACTGTTGTTGTAGTTGTTCATACTGATGAATGTGTTGTTGTTATACTGCTGCTTTCTGTTGTTGTTGATGTTGTTCCTATGATGTGTTGTTCCTATTGCTGTGCTTCTGCTGTTTTGTTGTTGGTCCATTGCTGCTGCTTTGCTGCTGATGGTTGTTGTTCGTTCACTAGTGCAGCTGCTTCTGCTGTGTGTTGTTCCTATTGCTGATGCGTCTATGCTGTTGGTCCTTACTGCTGCTGTTCCTATTGCTGCTGCTTCTGTTGTTGTTGTTGTTTCCTATGTACTGCTTCTGTTGTTGTTGTTTCATACTACTGCTTCTGTTGTTTTGGTTGGTGGTTCCTAAGGCTGCTGCTGTTGTTGTTGTTTCCTGCTGGCTGATGCTGCTGTTGTTGTTCCTACTGCTGCTGTTCCTATTGAGGCTGCTTCTGTTGGTGTTGTGGTCCTACTACTGTTTCTGCTGTTGTTGTTCCGACTACTGCTTCTGTTGTTTGGTGTTGTTGTTGTTACTCTCTGCTTCTGATGATGTTGTTTGTTCCTAATGCTTCTGCTTGGATTTGTTGTTGTTCCTATGCTGTGCTTCTGGTGGTTGTTCCAAACTGCTGCCTCGATTCTGTTGTTGTTGTGACTGCTGCATGCTGCTTCTGTTGTGGTTCTTGTTTGTTCACTACTGCTGATGACTTAGTGGGGTGGTCCTACTGTGCTGCTTCTGATGTTGTTGTTCCTACTGCTGCTGTGCGGGGTTGTAATGTGCCTACTGACTGCTGCGGCTCTGTTGGTTTTCCTACTGCATACCACTGATTCTGTGGTGGTTGTTTCCTTTCTGCTTGCTTCTTATGTTGTTGTTCCTGCTGCTGCTGCTTGTTTGTTGTCTGCTGACCGTACTGATGATGCTTTGTTGTTGTTGTTCCAAACTGCTGCTTCTGCTGTTGTTGTTCCTACTGCTGCCTGCTTCTGTTGTGTTGTTGTTGTTCTAGCCTGATGCTTCTGTTGTTTGTTGTGTTGTTCCCTTCTGCTGACTGCTTCTGTTGTTTTGGGAACCCATACCATGATTGCTTTGTTGTTGTTTGTTGTTGTTTGTTCCTACTGCTGCTGCCTTCTGTTTGTTGATTGTTGTCTGTTCTACTGCTGCTGCTTCTGTTGTTGTTGTTGTTGTTGTTCCTCTGACGGCTGCTTCTGTTGTGGTTTCTACTGCTGGGCGCTTCTGGTGGTGTTGTTCCTACTGCTGCCTGCTTCTGTGTGTTGTCCTACTTGCTTGCTGCTGCTGTGTTGTTGCTGTTGTTCTTTTGCTGGCGGCATCTCGGTGTGTTGTTTGTCCTACTGCTGTTGCTTCGTTTGGTGATGGGGATACTGCTGCATGCTTAGGTGGTGGCTGGGGAGGGTTGGTCCTACGGCTGCTGCTGCTGTTGGGTTCTTATGTTTGCTGCCTTCTGTTGTTGAGTGGTGCCTACTGCCTGCTGCTGTTCTGTTGTGTTGTTCCTTACTGCTGCTGGGTTTCTTGTTGTGTGTTGTGTTGTTGATTCTACTGGCTGCTGCTTCTGTTTTGTTGTTGTTGTTGTTGTTGTTGTTGTTGTTCCTAATGCTGCCTGCTTCTGTTGTTGTTGTTGTTGTTTCCTACTGTGCTGCTCTCTTTGTTGTTCCTACTGCTCCTGCTTTGTTGTTGTTCCTATTGCGGCTGCTGCTGCTGTTGTTGTTGTTGTTGTTGTTATTGTTGATGTCTAATGATGCTGCTGTTGTTGTTCATATTGCTGCTGCTTCTGCTGCTGCTGTGGTTGTTGTGTTGTTGTTCCTATTGTTGCCTTCGGTTGTTGTCCTACTGCTTGCTGTTGTTGTTGTTGTTGGTTCTACTGTGTTGTTGGTGTGGTTCCATACTGATGTGACTGCTGTTGGTCCTACTGCTGCTTCTGTTGTTGGTGGGGGTGTTGTTCTTGTGTTGCGTTGTTGTTGGTACTAATGGGCTGTTGTTGTTGTTGTTGTTTCACTAATGTTGTTGTTGTGTGGTACTACTGATGACTCGATGCTGTTTGTTCCTACTGCTGCTGCTTATGTTGTTGTTGTTGGTTGTTCCTACTGATGTTTTTGTTCCTTTTGCTGAAGATGATGCTGTGTTCGGTGTTCCTACTGCAGCTGCTGTTGTTGTGTTGTTCCTACTTGCTGATGCTGTTGTTCCTACTGCTGCTGCGGTGTTGTTATTGTTGTTGCTCGTTTTTTATATTGCTGCTGCTTCTGCTGTGTTGTCTGTGTTGTTCCTACTGCTGTGATTTGTTGTTGTTGTTGTTGTTACTTACTGACTGCTGTTATGTTGGCGTGTTGTTCCTCTGCTGCTCCTTCGCGTTGTTGTCCTACTGCCTGCAGCCTTTGTGTTGGTTGTTTGTACTATGCTACTGCCCCTGTTGTTAATACTGCTACTGCTCTGTTGTTGTTGTTGTTCCTATTGCTACTGATTCTGTTGTTGTTGTTATTCCTACAGCTGCTGTTCCTGCTGGTGTTGTTATTGTTGTCGTTCCTACTGTTGCTGCTTCTGTTGTTCTTGTTCCCTACTGCTGCTCGCTTCTGTTGTTGTTGTTCATCTACTGCTGCTGCTCCTGTTCTACTGCTCTGCGTTGCTGTTGTTTTTGTTGTTGTTCCTACTGCTGATCTTCTGTTGTTGTTGTTCACTAATGGCTGCTGCTTCTGTGGTTGTTGTGGGTCCAATCGGCTGACTGATGCTGCTTCTGCTGTTGTTTACGATTTGATGCGATGCTTCGTTGTTGTTGCTGGCCGACTGCTGCCCTGCATTATGGTGGTGTTGTGGTGTTCGACTGATTTGTTTGTGGGTGTTCAACGTATGCTGCAGATTCTGTTGTTGTGGTTCCTACTGACTGATGATTCTGTTGTGGTTGTTCCTACTGCGTATGATACTTATGTTGGTAGTCCTAATTGCTGATTCTGTTCGGTTGTTGTTGGTGTGGTATGTGTGGTGATTATTGGTGTTGAGTATTTCCTTCGGATGATGATTCGGTGGTTGTTGTTCAGACTGCGGACTCGCTGATGGTGTTGTTGTTCCTACTGCTGCTGCTTCTGTTGTTTTTGTTGTTGGTTTGTTTTTTCCTTGACTGTCTGTTGCTGTTGTTGTTGTTCTTACTGCTGATGATTATGTTGTTGTTGTTGTTGTTCCTACTGCTGCTGGCTTCTGTTGGTGTTGTACTACTGATGCTGCTTCTGTGTTGTTGTTGTTGTTGTTGTTGTTGATACCCCTACTGTGTGCTTATGTTGTTGGTGTTTCCTATGCTGCTGCTTCTGGTGTGTTGTTCCCTCATACTGCTGCTGCTTCTGTTGTTGTTGTTGTTGTGTTTCCTACTGCTGTTGTTGTTGTTGGTGCTTCTTACTGCTGCTGCTTCTGTTGTTGTTGTTGTTGTTCCTACTGCTGCTGCCTTCTGTGTTGTTGATTCCTACTGCTGATGTTTGTTGTTGTTGTTGTTGTTGTTGTTGTTGTTCTACTGCATGCTGCTTCTGTTGTTGTTGTTTGTCTGTTCCTACTGCTGCCTGCTTTGTTGTTCCTATTGCTGTGCTTATGTTCGTTGTTCTTACTGCTGACTGCTTCTGTGGTTGTTGTTGTTCCTACTGCAGCTTCTTCTGTGTGTTGTTCTTACTGCTGCTGCTTCTGTTGTTGTTGTTCCTACTGCTGCTGTGCTGTGTTGTTGTTGTTGTTGTGTTGTTGTTCTACTGCTGCATGCTTCTCGTGTTGTGCCCCCCCCCCCCCCTCTTCTACTGGCTGCTGCTTCTGTGGTTGTTGTTGTTCTACTGATGCTGCTTCTGTTGGTGTTGTTGTTGTGCATACTGCTGTGCTGTTCTGTTTTGTTTCATAGTGCTGCTGCTTATGTTGTGTTCTTATGCAGCTGCCTTCTGTTGTTGGCTGTTGTCCTACTGATGCTGATTCTGGTGTGGTGTTGTTCCTACTGCTGCTTGCTTATGGTGGTGCTGTTGTTGTGCTTAATGATGCTGCTTCTGTTGTTGGTGTTGTTGTTGTTGTTGTACCTACTGCTGCTGTGCTTCTTGTTGGGTTGTTGTTGATGTTGGTTGTTCCTACTGCTGCTGCTGCCTTCTGTGCTGTTGTTGTTGTTGTTCTACTGCTGTTACTGCTTCTGCTGTTGTTGTTCCTACTGCTGCTGCTGCTTCTGATGCTGTTGTTGTTGTTGGTTGTTAACTACTGATGCTGCTGCGGCAGTTCATACTAAAACTACTATTGCTGCTGCCGTACTACTACTACTGCTGCGTAGTAGTACTTCTACTACATGACTTGGTAGTAGTACTACTACTACTACTGCTGTGAGTAGTACTTACTACTATACTGCTGGTAGTAGTACTCTAAGAATGCTGGTAGTTAGTAGGTACTACTACCTTCTGTGGGCAGTAGTTACTCACATACTACTCTGGCAGTACTACTACTACTACAACTGATGCGCTGTATACTACTACTTACCACCACTGCTGGCTGTAATAATTAATACTACCACTGCTGGCAGTTACTATCTACTACTACAACTGGTGGGCTGTACTACTACTAATACCACTTGCTGGCCAGTAATACTATACTACCACTGAGGCGCAAGTACTACTTACTACCTACCACTGATGGCAGTAATAACTACTTCTACCATGCTGGCACTGTACTACTATACAACCACGCTGGCAGTCACTACGGCTACTGCTGGCATGTACTACTGTACTGCTGCAGTACTATACTACTGCTGGCAGGACTACTACTACTGCTGGCAAGTACTATTACTACTGCTGAGCAGACTACTCTACTGCTGCAGTAATACTACCAACTGCTGGCAGTACTACTACCACTGCTGGCCAGTCTACTTCTACGACTTTCTACCACTGCTTGCAGTACGTACTAATACTCTGCTGGAAGGTTCTACTACTACTACAACCACTTGATGGCAGTATAAACGTCTTAAACAACTGATGCGACAGTACCGACGACTACCAGGCTGGCAGTAATACATAATAATACTACACACTGCATGGCAGTACTACTACCACTGCTGGCAGTACTAACTACTACTACTGCCAGGGCAGAGTACATACTGTAATAATACTACACTGCAGTATCTACTACTACTACCACTGGCAGTACATATAATTTGCTACACTTGATGGCAGAACTACTTCCACTGCTGGTAAGTACTAATAATACTACTATCTGCCTGGCAGTATCTAGAGTCACTACTACTCTCTGCTGGCTGTAACTAATACTACTACTGCTGGAGTTACTTACGAATACTACCACTGCTGGCAGTACTAACTACTACTACCACTGCTGGCAGTACTACTACCTAATAACTCTGCTGGACAGTACTAATGCTACTGCTTGGCAGTACTACTGATACGATGGAAGTACTACTACCTAATCGATGGCAGTACTACTATAATGCTGGCAGTACTAACTAACTACTGATGGCAAGTAATACTACTACTGCTGGACTAGTAATACTACTAATGCGCGGCAGTACTACTACTACTGCTGGCAGTACTACTACTACTGCTGGCAGTACTACTACTACTGCTGGCAGTACTACTACTACTGCTGGCAGTACTACTACTACTGCTGGCAGTACTACTACTATCTGCCTGGCATGTCACTATTCCAATGCTGGCAGTACTACTACTACTACCACTGCTGGCAGTACTACTACTACTACCACTGCTGGCAGTACTACTACTACTACCACCACTGCTGGCAGTACTACTACTTTACCACTGGCTGGCAGTTCTACTACTACTACCACTGCTGGCAGTTACGTTCTTACTTCTTACACAATGCTGGCAGTATCTACTACTACTACCACTGCTGGCAGAGGACTCGTACTACTACTACCACTGCTGGACAGTATACTACTACTACCACTGATGGCACATGTAAAGACTACTTCTTACACTGACATGCGCAGTACTATCTACTACAACTACCAACTGCTGGGCTGTACTACCTACTACTACCACTAGCTGGCAGTACTACTTACTACATCACCCACTGCTGGCAGTAATACTTCTACTAACCACTGCATGGCAGTACTACTTCATACTAACTCTGATGGCACTGTACTTATGTACACCACTGCTGTGCAGTATTACTTACTACTACCACTGCTGGGCGTACTACTTCTACTACCACTGTGGCAGTACTACTACTACTACCACTGTGGCAGTACTACATGGTCTGGGAGGGTACCACTGTCCTACGTGGCCGGAGAGGGTACCACTGTACCATGTGGCCGGGGAAGGGTACTATTGTACCACGTGGCCGGAGGAGGGTACCACTGTACCACGTGGCCGGAGGAGGGTACCACTGTACCCCGTGGGCGGGGGTAACAATGTGCCACGAGGCCGGTGGAGGGTGTCACTGTACCACGTGGCTGGGTGGGGTACCATGGGCCAGGCTTCCCGCCAACTCTCGTAGGCTCGGTACGCCAAATTTTTCCCGCGCTGTGTGACGTCACGGCGTCATCTCCCGTCCACCAATCAGCAGAATAGGCGGGAAATGATAACCAGCATCAGTCTGGGTTCAACTGTCAGTCTGTGAGGTTGTGGGTTGACGTCTGTCCTAGGTTGTGGGCGGCCTGACGTCTCAATAGTCCCGTTGTAGGTGGCCTGACGTCACTTACTCTGTACACCAGACTAAAGCAAGTGTGTACACCCACAGCCGCCCAACTGTGTACACCCGCAGCTGCCCAACTGTGTACACCAGCAGCTGCCCAACTGTGTACACCAGCAGCTGCCCAACTCTGTACACCCACAGCCGCCCACTGTGTACACCCACAGCCGCCCACTGTGTACACCCACAGCCGCCCAACTGTGTACACCCATAGCCACCCAACTGTGTGCACCCACAGCCACCAACTGTGTGCACCCACAGCCACCAACTGTGCACCCAAAGCCGCCCAACTGTGTACACCCACAGCCGCACAACTGTGTACACCCACAGCCGCCCAACTGTGTACACCCACAGCTGCCCAACTGTGTACACCCGCAGCTGCCCAACTGTGTACACCAGCAGCTGCCCAACTGTGTACACCCACAGCCGCCCAACTTGTACACCCACAGCCACCCAACTGTGTACACTCACAGCCACCCAACTGTGTACACTCACAGCCACCAAGTGTGTACACCCACAGCCACCAACTGTGTGCACCCACAGCCACCAACTGTGCACCCACAGCCGCCCAACTGTGTACACCCACAGCCGCCCAACTGTGTACACCCACAGCCGCCCAACTGTGTACACCCACAGCCGCACAACTGTGTACACCCACAGCCGCCCAACTGTGTACACCCACAGTCGCCCACTGTGTACGCCCACAGCCGCCAACTGTGTACACCCAAAGCCACCCAACTGTGTACACCCACAGCCGCCCAACTGTGTACACCCACAGCCGCCCAACTGTGTACACCCACAGCCGCCCAACTGTGTACACCCACAGCCGCCCAACTGTGTACACCCACAGTCGCCCACTGTGTACGCCCACAGCCGCCAACTGTGTACACCCAAAGCCACCCAACTGTGTACACCCACAGTCGCCCAACTGTGTACACCCACAGCCGCCCAACTGTGTACACCCACAGCCGCCCAACTGTGTACACCCACAGCCGCCCAACTGTGTACACCAGCAGCTGCCCAACTGTGTACACCCACAGCCGCCCAACTGTGTACACCCACAGCCGCCCAACTGTGTACACCCACAGCCGCCCAACTGTGTACACCCACAGCCACCCACTGTGCACCACCCTGTGAACGCCGCCGCCCGCAGCGTGTACATAACCTGGTGTAACATTCAGGCAGTGGTACTGCCCACTGTGCACCCATACCTGCCCACTGTCTACACCTCTTATTTAAAAGTGCCCACACCTGTTACTTAAAAGTGTCTACACCTGTTATTTAAAAGTGTCAGTGCCTACACCTGTTATTTAAAACAGTGTCAGTGCCTACACCTGTTACTTAAAACACTGACAGTGCCTACACCTGTTATTTAAAACACTGACAGTGCCTACACCTGTTATTTAAAACACAGACAGTGCCTACACCTGTTATTTAAAAACACAGACAGTGCCTACACCTGTTATTTAAAATACTGACAGTGCCTACACCTGTTATTTAAAACACTAACAGTGCCTACACCTGTTATTTAAAACACTGACAGTGCCTACACCTGTTATTTAAAACAGTGACAGTGTCTTCACCTGTTATTTTAAGCAGTGAGTGTCTTACACCTGTTATTTAAAGCAGTTGATCGGTGTCTACACCTGTTATTTGAAGCAGTGATTGGTGTCTGCTTCTGTTAATAACTGTTCTTCAAAACAGTGAACAATGTTTACACCTGTTCTAGTTAATATTTACACCTGTTCTAGTTAATGTTTACATCTGTTCTAGTTAATATTTACACCTGTTCTAGTTAATATTTACCTGTTCTAGTTAATATTTACACCTGTTCTAGTTAATATTTACACCTGTTCTAGTTAATATTTACACCTGTTCTAGTTAATATTTACACCTGTTCTAGTTAATATTTACACCTGTTTAGTTAATATTTACACCTGTTCTAGTTAATATTTACACCTGTTCTAGTTAATATTTACACCTGTTCTAGTTATTTACACCTGTTCTAGTTATTTACACCTGTTCTAGTTAATATTTACACCTGTTCTAGTTAATATTTACACCTGTTCTAGTTAATATTTACACCTGTTCTAGTTAATGTTTACACCTGTTACAGCTAATAAAAACACCTGTTTTAGTTATTTACACCTGTATGTTTGCAACTGTTCCTTACTGCATCTGCAAGGCAGTGATTAATATATACATTTGTTCCAATTGCACCTGTTCTAGAGCGATTGTTATTTACACCTGTTCAAGATAGGGATTGTTTACACCTGTTTGTTGACACTTGCTCTGCTGTTAGAATTTTTTACACTTGTTCTAGTGATTAGTGTTCACATCCGTTCTTCAAGGGAGTGATTACTGTTCGCCTGTTCAAAATTACGTTACATCAAGTGTTCTTATCTTAGTGAAGGAAAGTGACCTTTTGGGTATAACGGGGTGTTAAGTGGTCAGCGTCGGCAAGTGTTAAGTGGTCAGCGTCGGCAAGTGTTAAGTGGTCAGTGCTAGCAATAATACACTAACACACTGACAGCTGTGTCCTTTACACTGACGTTCATTTCGTTATACTGCTTCACTTACACTGATAGTCGTCTCTTACAGTGACGGTTGTACTTACACTGACAGCTCTCTTACACTGACGGTTGTTGTACTGACAGTAGTGGTACTGAAGCCTGGTCAGGATGGTACCATTCAGTGGTGACGCCAGGTACCTGGAGTCGTGGTTGGCTGCCGTGGAAGCCAAGGTTCGCTCTAAGTCCAATTCCCCTACGGACGACATGTACATCTCAGAAGCCAAGCTCTCAGTCGACATGGTCAGAGGTGACGCCATGGAGGTCTTAGACATGCGCGCCTGCGCCAAGATAGTCCGGTGGAAGGACTTCAAGACCCTCTTTCGTAAGCTCTACAGGAGCAACGGGGACCCGTACGAACCTCTGTTCGAACTGATGAACATGGAGAAGGAACGCGACGAGACAGGCATAGCCTACATCGCTAGGGCAGATGCACTCATTAGCGACTTCAAACTAGCGTTGGAGAACAGTCAGTGGGTTGATGCAGACCGCCTGGCTGACGCAGAGTCCATCGCGAAGATGGTCGCTTTCGGGACCATGCTGAGGCGGGCCCCTCAGGACGCCATACCAGCGCTGAAGGCAAAGAACTTTGGCCCGCAGCACGAAATTACGGACGTGTACTTAACAACAGAGAGCGCTAGTGCTTATGGCAACGCCAATCACACCAATTCCAATGCCAATCACGCCAATTCCAATGCCAACCACGCAAATTCCAATGCCAACCACGCCAATTCCAACGCAAATTCAAAGGGCAAGGGCAGGCAGCAGTCTAAGTACAACAGGTCAATTCCCAGCTCTCGGGCCAGTTCAGCCTGCTCTAATTGTGGGAAGAAAGGTCACAGTGAGAGAGAGTGCTGGTACAGACAGACCGGTGCTAAAGCTTGCTCTAACTGTGGAAAGTCAGGCCACAACGAGGAAGACTGCTGGTATAAGCAGTCCAACTACAGAACAGGCAGCAGCTTAACAGGCCCCAGGTCTGAGACCAGCTCCCACTACTCAACAAGACTACCAAGACACAGGGGAGAGACCAGCAGTGTGTCTAGCAGCAGCTCTGTACTAGACGTGACTGTGGTGCCCAAGGAAGTCACCAGGCAAGGCTGCTCCCACTGTGGCAAAAAAGGTCACAGGGAGGAGGAGTGTTGGTTCAGGCCAGATGCCAACAGTGCCAGTGCCACTCACACAGAACACTACTGCTCCTACCACAGGATGATAGGTCATAGCACCTCCTCTTGTAGGGCCAGGCGTAGGTACTATCAGTATAACCATTCCTATCGTAGGCACTAGGTGAGACGCCTTACTCCTACTGCCCAGTCTAATTAATCTTACACGTTAAGCTCAATCTCTTAGTCCTATCTTCCATTTTGGTTAATCTTCTACACTTTGAATGGGAAATGTACACGAAAGCGTCCACTTGGGTTTATGAATACTTTTCGTTCTCCGGACCTTTTTCACTTCCAATATTTTACGTCACCAAGGTCCGGAGACCGAAATTCCTTCATTAAAGGTGTCCTGGGACCTTGTTCACTTCCAATATCTGAAGTTGTCAAGGTCCCAGGACCGAAATGCTTTGAATGAAGGTTGTGAGTAGTCACATGACCTTTTACTACGAACTTTTGCAAACTCACACGAAACCATAAACCCTATCAAAACCATTTTTAAATCCACACGAAACTACCGAGAATAAACCTAGACTGCCTCATCCTCTTAAAACCCAGAGTTACTAACGAGGCGAGAAACACTGAAATGCTAAGATAGTCAATGTGTCAAAAGTAGACATGTCTACTGTGGCCTCAGACACTTTCATTACATGATTACACAAGCAAGGTATACTCGGGTACCTAATTACCGGTTCACCTAAATTTTAATGAGTGTTTAAGAATGACTTCTGACAAATTATATATACTATAATTCCACTCTGAACGATATCATACCCTGAAGTGTTTATATCAAGCACTGAAGTGTTTATATCAAGCCCTGAAGTGTTTATATCAAGCCCTGAAGTGTTTATATCAAGCCCTGCAGTGCTTATATCAAGCCCTGAAGTGTTTATATCAACCCCTGAAGTGTTTATATCAAGCCCTGCAGTGCTTATATCAAGCCCTGAAGTGTTTATATCAAGCCCTGAAGTGTTTATATCAAGCCCTGCAGTGCTTATATCAAGCCCTGAATTGTTTATACCATATCCTGAAGTGTTTATATCAACCCCTGAAATCTTTTTCACTTAACGCTTAAAGCAGTTACTAGGCCCCTATTTTAAAGTTAACTTGTCACGCCCACCACCAGCCTGTGGCCGCCCTGCTTACCGTAAAGTTAACTTGTCACGCACACCACCAGCCTGTGGCCGCCCTGCTTACCGTAAAGTTAACTTGTCACGCCCACCACCAGCCTGTGGCCGCCCTGCTTACCGTAAAGCTAACTTGTCACGCCCACCACCAGCCTGTGCCCGCCCTGCTTACCGTAAAGTTAACTTGTTCATGCCACCACCAGCCTGTGGCCGCCCTGCTTACCGTAAAGTTAACTTGTCATGCCCACACCAGCCTGTGGCGCCCTGCTTACCGTAAAGTTAACTTGTTCACGCCCACCACCAGCCTGTGGCCGCCCTGCTTACCGTAAAGCTAACTTGTCACGCCCACCACCAGCCTGTGCCCGCCCTGCTTACCGTAAAGTTAACTTGTCATGCCCACCACCAAGCCTGATGGCCGCCCTGCTTACCGTAAAGTTAACTTGTCATGCCCACCACCAGCCTGTGCCGCCCTGCTTACGTAAAGTTAACTTGTCATGCCCACCACCAGCCTGTGGCCGCCCTGCTTACCGTAAAGTTAACTTGTCATGCCCACCACCAGCCTGTGGCCGCCCTGCTTACCGTAAAGTTAACTTGTCACGCCCACCACCAGCCTGTGGCCGCCCTGCTTACCGTAAAGTTAACTTGTCACGCCCACCACCAGCCTGTGGCCGCCCTGCTTACCGTAAAGTTAACTTGTCACGCACACCACCAGCCTGTGGCCGCCCTGCTTACCGTAAAGTTAACTTGTCACGCCCACCACCAGCCTGTGGCCGCCCTGCTTACCGTAAAGTTAACTTGTCACGCCCACCACCAGCCTGTGGCCGCCCTGCTTACCGTAAAGTCACTACGCCTCTATCTAACTTGCATATAAGCGTTCTGAAGTTTTACAAGACACACTCCAACAACGCCACAATTAATACAACCATGGTCACGACACGGGACCACTAATACAACCATGGTCACGACACGGGACCACTAATACAACCATGGTCACGACACGGGACCACTAATACAACCATGGTCACGACACGGGACCACTAATACAACCATGGTCACGACACGGGACCACTAATACAACCATGGTCACGACACGAGACCACTAATACAACCATGGTCACGACACGGAACCACTAATACAACCATGGTCACGACACGGAACCACTAATACAACCATGGTCACGACACGGACCACTAATACAACCATGGTCACGACACGGGACCACTAATACAACCATGGTCACGACACGGGACCACTAATACAACCATGGTCACGACACGGGACCACTAATACAACCATGGTCACGACACGGGACCACTAATACAACCATGGTCACGACACGAGACCACTAATACAACCATGGTCACGACACGGAACCACTAATACAACCATGGTCACGACACGGAACCACTAATACAACCATGGTCACGACACGGGACCACTAATACAACCATGGTCACGACACGGGACCACTAATACAACCATGGTCACGACACGGGACCACTAATACAACCATGGTCACGACACGGGACCACTAATACAACCATGGTCACGACACGGGACCACTAATACAACCATGGTCACGACACGGGACCACTAATACAACCATGGTCACGACACGGGACCACTAATACAACCATGGTCACGACACGGGACCACTAATACAACCATGGTCACGACACGGGACCACTAATACAACCATGGTCACGACACGGGACCACTAATACAACCATGGTCACGACACGGGACCACTAATACAACCATAGTCGTGGACCGGGCCGCGGGGACGTTGATCCCCGGAATGCCCTCCAGGTATGGTCACGACACGGGACCACTAATACAACCATAGTCACGACACGGGACCACTAATACAACCATAGTCACGACACGGGACCACTAATACAACCATGGTCCCGACACGGGACCACTAATACAACCATGGTCACGACACGGGACCACTAATACAACCATGGTCACGACACGGGACCACTAATACAACCATGGTCACGACACGGGACCACTAATACAACCATGGTCACGACACGGGACCACTAATACAACCATGGTCACGACACGGGACCACTAATACAACCATGGTCACGACACGGGACCCCTAATACAACCATGGTCACGACACGGGACCCCTAATACAACCATGGTCACGACACGGGACCACTAATACAACCATGGTCACGACACGGGACCACTAATACAATCATGGTCACGACACGGGACCACTAATACAACCATGGTCACGACACGGGACCACTAATACAACCATGGTCACGACACGGGACCACTAATACAACGATGGCCAGTACACTAAGACCCCTATCACAATCTTGGCCAACACTACCTGGAGGGTATTCCGGGGAACAACGCCCCCGCGGTCCGGTCCATGACCAGGCCTCCTCCCGGTGGATCAGGGCCTTATCAACAAGGCCGTTACTGCTGGCAGCACGTAGTCCAACGTACGAACCACAGCCCGGCTGATCCGATATCTGTCCAGCTCCCTCTCGAAGACAATCAGGGGTCTATTGGTAGTTCCCCTTACGCTGGTGGGAGGCTGTTGAACAGTCTTGGGTCCCAGACACTTATTGTACTAATGGCGCCCCTACTTTTCACCGAGGATGAAAAGACCACTACCATAACCATGGCCAATACACTAAGACCACTAATACACTGTTGTAGGGCAGTGTAGTTATGGGCCGACTGCATACACATTCACTTTATACCTAAATATACTTAAGGAGATACAGTGTTGATACTTATAACTTAGATGAGTTTTGAGTTTTTTTTCGCCCAGAGCCCGGCCTTGGACCAGGCTTGTCTGGTGCTTGCCTGGTCAACCAGGCTGTTGACCACGATATGACAGATATTCACGTACATAAGACTACAATATCACGTACACACGACTACAATATTCACGTACATACGACTACGATATTCACGTACACACGACTACGATATTCACGTACAAGTGACTACAAATATTCACGTACACACGACTACAATATTCACGTACATACGACTACGATATTCACGTACACACGACTACGATATTCACGTACAAGTGACTACAAATATTCACGTACATACGACTACGAGATTCACGTACAGTTATAAAAAAAATATATCCTATATACTATACGTATATACTTCCATATAAAATAAAAGTTATAACACTTGAATAACTGAAGAACATTCGTGGAATCAATGTTATACATTTTTAGATTATACCTTATAAATGTTATACTCTGAAGAACAATGTTAGGTCTAGTGAATGTTATACTCTGAAGAACATTGTTAGGTCTAGTGAATGTTATACTCTGAAGAACAATGTTAGGTCTAGTGAATGTTATACTCTGAAGAACATTGTTAGGTCTAGTGAATGTTATACTCTGAAGAACAATGTTAGGTCTAGTGAATGTTATACTCTGAAGAACATTGATAGGTCTAGTGAATGTTATACTCTGAAGAACATTGTTAGGTCTAGTGAATGTTATACTCTGAAGAACAATGTTAGGTCTAGTGAATGTTATACTCTGAAGAACAATGTTATGTATAGTGAATGTTATACTCTGAAGAACATTGTTAGGTCTAGTGAATGTTATACTCCTGAAGAACATTGTTAGGTCTAGTGAATGTTATACTCTGAAGAACATTGTTAGGTCTAGTGAATGTTATACTCTGAAGAACAATGTTAGGTCTAGTGAATGTTATACTCTGAAGAACATTGTTAGGTCTAGTGAATGTTATACTCTGAAGAACATTGTTAGGTCTAGTGAATGTTATACTCTGAAGAACATTGTTAGGTCTAGTGAATGTTATACTCTGAAGAACATTGTTAGGTCTAGTGAATGTTATACTCTGAAGAACAATGTTAGGTCTAGTGAATGTTATACTCTGAAGAACAATGTTATGTATAGTGAATGTTATACTCTGAAGAACATTGTTAGGTCTAGTGAATGTTATACTCCTGAAGAACATTGTTAGGTCTAGTGAATGTTATACTCTGAAGAACATTGTTAGGTCTAGTGAATGTTATACTCTGAAGAACAATGTTAGGTCTAGTGAATGTTATACTCTGAAGAACATTGTTAGGTCTAGTGAATGTTATACTCTGAAGAACATTGTTAGGTCTAGTGAATGTTATACTCTGAAGAACATTGTTAGGTCTAGTGAATGTTATACTCTGAAGAACATTGTTAGGTCTAGTGAATGTTATACTCTGAAGAACATTGTTAGGTCTAGTGAATGTTATACTCTGAAGAACATTGTTAGGTCTAGTGAATGTTATACTCTGAAGAACATTGTTAGGTCTAGTGAATGTTATACTCTGAAGAACATTGATAGGTCTAGTGAATGTTATACTCTGAAGAACATTGCTAGGTCTAGTGAATGTTATACTCTGAAGAACAATGTTAGGTCTAGTGAATGTTATACTCTGAAGAACAATGTTAGGTCTAGTGAATGTTATACTCTGAAGAACATTGATAGGTCTAGTGAATGTTATACTCTGAAGAACATTGTTAGGTCTAGTGAATGTTATACTCTGAAGAACATTGTTAGGTCTAGTGAATGTTATACTCTGAAGAACATTGTTAGGTCTAGTGAATGTTATACTCTGAAGAACATTGTTAGGTCTAGTGAATGTTATACTGAAACAATGTTAGGTCTAGTGAATGTTATACTCTGAAGAACATTGTTAGGTCTAGTGAATGTTATACTCTGAAGAACAATGTTAGGTCTAGTGAATGTTATACTCTGAAGAACATTGATAGGTCTAGTGAATGTTATACTCTGAAGAACATTGTTAGGTCTAGTGAATGTTATACTCTGAAGAACAATGTTAGGTCTAGTGAATGTTATACTCTGAAGAAACAATGTTAGGTCTAGTGAATGTTATACTCTGAAGAACAATGTTAGGTCTAGTGAATGTTATACTCTGAAGAACATTGTTAGGTCTAGTGAATGTTATACTCTGAAGAACAATGTTAGGTCTAGTGAATGTTATACTCTGAAGAACATTGTTAGGTCTAGTGAATGTTATACTCTGAAGAACATTGTTAGGTCTAGTGAATGTTATACTCTGAAGAACATTGTTAGGTCTAGTGAATGTTATACTCTGAAGAACATTGTTAGGTCTAGTGAATGTTATACTCTGAAGAACAATGTTAGGTCTAGTGAATGTTATACTCTGAAGAACATTGTTAGGTCTAGTGAATGTTATACTCTGAAGAACAATGTTAGGTCTAGTGAATGTTATACTCTGAAGAACAATGTTAGGTCTTCTGAAGTGTTCAACCTTTGAAGAACAATGTTATACATCTTGAACAATGTTATACATCTTGAAGAACAATGTTATGTTCCTTAAATAAATGTTCCACATCTACTTTGAATATATTTATTAGTAAGTTAAGTCTCCTTGGAGTGTTATATATCCTTTGTATAACACAAAAACAACGTTATATATCCCCTGTATCACCCTTGTTTAAGTGAACAGTGTTATATCAACTTGTATATCCCCTGTATAACAGTGTCATATCTCCTTTGAAAAACAAGAACATGTCAGCACCACCAACGATCTTTCTCAATAAAAAATAAAAATAAATGTTTATATTTTTCCCATATATATTTATTATATATATATATATATATATATATATATATATATATATATATATATATATGTCGTGCCGAATATGTAAAACTGGTCAATTAACAAGAACTCATTTAACATTAAGTCCTTTCTAAAATTTTCTCTTATACGTTTAAATATATTTTTTTTTCATTAATGTTAATGTAAAATTTTTTAATTTTGCTCCAAAAGAATCTTAGAAAACTTACCTAACCTTATTATAACAAGAACAATTTATTTTAGCCTAACCTAACTAAATATATTTTAGAATTCTTTACAATAATTTAATACTAAATAAACACAGTAAAATATATTTTTTTCGTTAGGTTCAGAATGATTTTGGCGAAATTATTGCATACACAAATTTTCACTTGTCCTATATGGCAAGATGAGCGTTGCTATTTAAGCCAAGATGGCAAGTTCTGCCTATTCGGCACGACATATATGTGTGTTACCTGGAGGTTATTCCGGGGATCAACGCCCTCGCGGCCCGGTCCACGACCAGGCCTCCCGATGGATCAGGGCCTGATCAACTAGGCTGTTACTGCTGGCCGCACGCAGTCCGACGTACGAGCCACAGCCCGGCTGATCCGGCACCGACTTTAGGTATCTGTCCAGCTCTCTCTTGAAGGCAGCCAGGCAGTGTGTGTGTTGTGTGTGTGTGGTGTGTGTGTGTGTTGTGTGTGTGTGTGTGTGTGTGTGTGTGTGTGTGTGTGTGTCTGTGTCTGTCTGTCTGTCTCTTTCGTGCTGAATAGGTATAACTTGCTATTTTGGCTTAACTAGCAAAGCTCTTCTTGCCGAATAAGGAAAGCTAAAATTTGTGTATGGGATAATTTCGCAAAAATCATTCTGAACCTAACGAAAAGAGTAGTTTATTATTAAATAATTGCAAACTTGCCTAAAATATATTTAGTTGGCTTAGGCTAAATTAAATTACGCTTGTTATAGTAAGGTTAGGTAAGTTTTCTAAGGTTTTTTTGGTACAAAATGATTAATTTTTACATTGACATAAGTGAAAAAATATATCTTTAATTAAACATACAATAGAAAATTTTGGAAAAGACTTAAACATGTTCTTGCTAATTGACCAGT
Organism: Cherax quadricarinatus; assembly: GCF_026875155.1. Taxonomy (NCBI): domain Eukaryota; kingdom Metazoa; phylum Arthropoda; class Malacostraca; order Decapoda; family Parastacidae; genus Cherax; species Cherax quadricarinatus. The sequence goes on from NC_069487.1 coordinate 5,363,892, forward strand.
TTTACCTATTCGGCACCATATTATATATATATATATATATATATATATATATATATATATATATATATATATATATATATATATATATATACACACACACACACACACATGTACCGTATATGCCACCTTTATATCAACAATGTATCTCTTAAATCTTCTGTACCATGTGTGGTTGTCGTACAGCCGGTGGCGTGGTTGTGACGCAGCTGGTAGTGTGGTTGTCGTACAGCCGGGCGTGTGTGACGCAGCTGGTAGTGTGTTGTCGTACAGCCGGTGGCGTGGTTGTGACGCAGCTGGTAGTGTGGTTGTCGTACAGCCGGTGGCGTGGTTGTGACGCAGCTGGTAGTGTGGTTGTCGTACAGCGTGGGGGTGTGACGCAGCTGGTAGTGTGGTTGTGTACAGCCGGTGGCGTGGTTGTGACGCAGCTGGTAGTGTGGTTGTCGTACAGCCGGTGGCGTGGTTGTGACGCAGCTGGTAGTGTGGTTGTCGTACAGCCGGTGGCGTGGTTGTGACGCAGCTGGTAGTGTGGTTGTCGTACAGCCGGTGGCGTGGTTGTGACGCAGCTGGTAGTGTGGTTGTCGTACAGCCGGTGGCGTGGTTGTGACGCAGCTGGTAGTGTGGTTGTCGTACAGCCGGTGGCGTGGTTGTGACGCAGCTGGTAGTGTGGTTGTCGTACAGCCGGTGGCGTGGTTGTGGCGCAGCTGGTAGTGTGGTTG
>NC_069487.1:5367107-5417107 GCF_026875155.1 Cherax quadricarinatus
GGAGATGTTAATGTACAGCAGTATTCCAGCCTAGAGAGAACAAGTGATTTGAAAAGGATCATCATGGGCTTGGCATCTCTCGTTTTGAAAGTTCTCATTATCCATCCTATCATTTTCTTTGCACGTGCGATCGTGGCACTGTTGTGATCCTTGAAAGTGAGATCCTCAGACATTACTACTCCCAGGTCCCTTACATTATTTTTCCGCTCTATTGTATGGCCGGAGTCAGTAGTATACTCTGTTCTAGTTATTATCTCCTCCAGTTTTCCATAACGGAGTATTTGGAATTTGTCCTCATTGAACATCATATTGTTTACCGTTGCCCACTGGAAAACTTTGTTTATATCTTCTTGGAGGTTAACCGCGTCCTCAGCAGATGACAGCCTCATGCAGATCCTAGTATCATCCGCAAAGGATGATACGGTGCTGTGGTGTATATCTCTGTTTATGTCTGATATGAGGATAAGGAATAAGATGGGGGCGAGTACTGTGCCTTGTGGAACAGAGCTCTTCACTATGGCAGCCTCCGATTTAACTGGGCGTGTTTCTTTATATCAGTTGTATCTTCACCTATCAGTACAATGGGTACCTGGGAATTAGTCGACTGGTGTGGGTCGCATCCTGGGACAAGAACCTAATTTGCCCGAAATGCTCTGCATAACAAGCGGCTGTCTGAATAGTAGTATGTCACTGATGTCAATTAGGACTGTATACCTTGTACATGTACTTGTAGAAATAAATATAATATACACGTGTGTGTGTGTGTGTGTGTGTGTATGAGAGAGATCAGACAGGGTAGGACTGGATCTTGTACGTTCTGCATCAACGCGTTCACAGTACCACATGCAGAGTGCAGTGCACAGGTTCCAGTCCTCCAAGAATTGTTTGCAGATAATTTCGCTCGTTCGTTGTGGTACAGTCACCCCTCAAGGAAGGTTCCTTGATGTTGGTGAGGGGCTCTTGATTTATGGAATTGGATCTGTGCTCCAGTTCCCCGAATTAAGCCTGAATGCCTTCCACATCCTCCGCCCAGGCGCTGTATAATCCTCTGGGTTTAGCGCTTCCCCCTTGATTATAATAATAATAATAATGTGGTACAGTCAGCGAGTCACTCTTTCTCCCCCGGGGTAAAGCAAGGGTTCTCCCCCCCGGGGTGAAGAAAGGGTTCTCCCCGGGGTGAAGCAAGTGATTCTCCCGAGGGTGAAGCAATGGTTCTCCCCCCGGGGTGAAGAAAGGGTTCTCCCCGGGGTGAAGCAAGTGATTCTCCCGAGGGTGAAGCAAGGGTTCTCTCCCCGGGGTGAAGCAAGGGTTCTCCCCCGGGGTGAAGCAAGGGTTCTCCCCCGGGGTGAAGCAAGGGTTCTCCCCTCGGGGTGAAGCAAGGGTTCTCCTCCGGGGTGAAGCAAGGGTTCTCCTCCGGGGTGAAGCAAGGGTTCTCCCCCCGGGGTGAAGCAAGGGTTCTCCCCCGGGGTGAAGCAAGGGTTCTCCCCCGGGGTGAAGCAAGGGTTCTCCCCTCGGGGTGAAGCAAGGGTTCTCCTCCGGGGTGAAGCAAGGGTTCTCCTCCGGGGTGAAGCAAGGGTTCTCCCCCCGGGGTGAAGCAAGGATTCTCCCCCGGGGTGAAGCAAGGGATTCTCCCGAGGGTGAAGAAAGGGTTCTCCCCCCTGAGGTGAAGCAAATTCTCCCCCGGGAAGAAACAAATGTTCTCTACCGGGGTGAAGGGTTCTCCCCCGGGACGAAGCAAGGGCTCTCTCCCGGGGGTGAAGCAAGGGTTCTCCCCGAGTGAAAAGGGTTATCCACTCGGTGTGAAACAAGGGTTTTTCCCCCTGGGGTGAAGGGCTTAAGTGATCAATCAGGTCCAGAATCTGGTTAGCTAGTATTAACTAGCAAGCCTCTTCCTTACCCTGGTGTTACACCAGGCTGTGCTAGCACGCAGAATGCATGCTAAAGGAATAACTGGAAATAGTAAACAGTCAGAGGTTGTAAGGGTATACAACAGTGTTCCTCAAGGTACAGTACTCGCCCCACTTCCGCCATTAACTCAATACCGTAACATTCATTGCTGGTATACCTTTGATGAGTTCTGATATTTTCTTCTACTCCCAGAACCCGCTCCTGGGCCAGGTTCGTCTGGTGCTTGCCTGGTCAACCAGGCTGTTGTTGATGGTCTCCTAACCCGTATATCCATCGCAGGCTGTGAAGACCAGATAACAGTAGTGACTAGCTTGGGCCAGTGGCTTAGGCCGGTAAGTGACTTGGAATTGCCTCGCATGGGCCAGTAGGCTTGCTGCAGTGCTCCTTTCTTATGTTATGCATCCTTAGTGAACACTGCAGGTCTGAAATGTTCCAGACCAGCAGCCGAACTCTCTTCCAAGCTGAGGGACTGACCACTTCAAACACTTTTTCTCCAAGGTTGATGGATTGATTACATCATTTCACTACTACTGTTGCCTCTATATTTGACTGAAGAAGTTACTGTGTAGACGAAATATTTCATCAATAAAAATACCCAACTGTTGGTACATCTGTCTTGATCTTCAACGTGTCGGTATTTTATACTAATTTCAACAACAGTAGTAAAGTCAGGTAATCTGAGTGTGACTTGGGTCTGGTCAGGTCCCCAGGGAATTGTGGTTTTGTGGTGGTGACTCTCACAATACCTGCCACAATACTTGCTACAACACCATTAACTAAAATTTCCTCTCACTCAACCACAACACCAAAGCATAAGTCTTGAAGAAGTGGTAAAAAGTATCTGGACATACAAATCGTTCCCTGTTTTACTAAAATACCACTAAAAACACCACAATACACCACTAAAACACCACAATACACCACTAAAACACCACAATACACCACTAAAGCACCTCAATACACCACTAAAACAAAATACACCGATAAAACACCATATGTGCCATACAAAAAAAAAATACCATCAATGTTTTAAGAGAGAGACAAAGTACCACACTTGGCTCCCGCTTCTATACCACAAGTCGGGCAGCCAACAGTAACTATACACTGGCTGTAACCATCAACCCCTCATGGAAGGTTCCTTGATGTTGGTGAGGGGCTCTTGATTTAGTGAATTGGATCTGTGCTCCAGTTCCCCGAATTAAGCCTGAATGCCTTCCACATCCCCCCCCTGGGCGCTGTATAATCCTACGGGTTTAGCGCTTCCCCCTTGATTATAATAATAATGTAACCATCAAGAACATCACTTCATATGACATCATTCACACCTAAAATGACTCGAGTCTGGTACATGTTTGTACAGCACAAAATCAGTGAAATGAAGTCGGATGACAAAATAATCACTGGCCCACAGATGGCTGCAACTTCACCCTGCTCCCTATCTGTATGTCTCTTAATAAAAAGGCTTTAAAATTAAATAACAGGTCTTAGCTTGTACATAAAGTTAGGAAGTCTTATCCCAACCTTGTAAAACCATACATGTGATATACCTTCGTTGAGTTACGTCAGCGTCTGTACTCCCAGAACCCTGGCTACGGGATATTGTGTGAACACAAGCTACGGGATATTGTGTGAACACAAGCTACGGGATATTGTGTGAACACAAGCTACGGGATATTGTGTGAACACAAGCTACGGGATATTGTGTGAACACAAGCTACGGGATATTGTGTGAACACAAGCTACGGGATATTGTGTGAACACAAGCTACGGGATATTGTGTGAACACAAGCTACGGGATATTGTGTGAACACAAGCTACGGGATATTGTGTGAACACAAGCTACGGGATATTGTGTGAACACAAGCTACGGGATATTGTGTGAACACAAGCTACGGGATATTGTGTGAACACAAGCTACGGGATATTGTGTGAACACAAGCTACGGGATATTGTGTGAACACAAGCTACGGGATATTGTGTGAACACAAGCTACGGGATATTGTGTGAACACAAGCTACGGGATATTGTGTGAACACAAGCTACGGGATATTGTGTGAACACAAGCTACGGGATATTGTGTGAACACAAGCTACGGGATATTGTGTGAACACAAGCTACGGGATATTGTGTGAACACAAGCTACGGGATATTGTGTGAACACAAGCTACGGGATATTGTGTGAACACAAGCTACGGGATATTGTGTGAACACAAGCTACGGGATATTGTGTGAACACAAGCTACGGGATATTGTGTGAACACAAGCTACGGGATATTGTGTGAACACAAGCTACGGGATATTGTGTGAACACAAGCTACGGGATATTGTGTGAACACAAGCTACGGGATATTGTGTGAACACAAGCTACGGGATATTGTGTGAACACAAGCTACGGGATATTGTGTGAACACAAGCTACGGGATATTGTGTGAACACAAGCTACGGGATATTGTGTGAACACAAGCTACGGGATATTGTGTGAACACAAGTCTTTCTCTAAAGACTTAAGCCATTTTAAGTCTTGGTCGTTCTAAAAAGGCTGAGTACAGTGTTAATAAGATTTGCTAAAGGCTGAACTCGTTTAATTCTTTAATTACCTGAAGGACGCTTTCGGAGGTCAGCGCCCCCGCGTGCCCCAGAGCAGGTCATAATTGATATTATTACCGAAGGCAGGAAGGGGGGCGTCTGAATTATGATGACTGCGTACCTGTGACCCAGTGACCTGTGAATATGACCCGTGACCTATGATCCGTGAATCTCTAAAGCTATCAACTGTGACCTGTGAATACATCACATGAGACTTTTGAATCTATCACCTGCGAACCTGTTTAGAGAGAATGCTAACTCTCACAGCCCTGGGTCAGGCCACTAGCAAGACAGCTATTGAAAGAATGATGGAGAATGTGATTCCTCCCCTCCCCTCAGAGGAGGGGAGGGGGAGACAGGTGTTGTGACAACCGTAACATTACTCCCAGATAAGCAACGACAGGCCCAATGTGTGCACGATATTCCTAAATGCAAGTTCAGGAATCTAAGCCCATAAAAATGAAAGAGGCACTGCCGTAGGCCTACCGGTCCATGCTAGGAAGGTCCAACTCTCTCAACCTTCCCATTCCCCCCGTAATAATATATATATATATATATATATAAAATATATATATATATATATATATATATATATATATATATATATAATATATATATATATCTGTGTGTGTGTGTGTGTGTGTGTGTACGTGTGTGTGTACACACATAAGTTATAACTGCGTTCTTGTAGTTATTCAACTTGACAAGTCATCAACTTGTAAAAAATTTCCACAGTCTTGTAGACGTGGTTAATACCTAACTTTCTCTACAAGTAACTTATCAAAACACAAACGAATGCCACGAATTTCACTCATTTTTTCTCTTCTTCCTCCACCCTCCCATTTTTGAGCAGTTTCTGCACGAACGGCCGTCCGTGAAGAAAAATGACTTGTTCGTGTGTCTAATTGAGGAGGAAGGAAGAAATAGATGGTCCGTTGTGGTCATGGAGAAAGTCAGGTCTGTGGGGGAATCTGGAGAAAACATAACAGAAATATTAATTGTAGTGGACAAGTGTATGGTACAGGTTTTAACAAGTTATACAAGTGTAGTACAAGTGTACTACACAAGTGTACGTACACAGAGTACAGTGTACTACACAAGTGTACTACACAAGTGTACTGTACAAGTGTACTGTACAAGTGTACTGTACAAGTGTACTGTACAAGTGTACTACACAAGTGTACTGTACAAGTGTACTTACAAGTGTACTGTACAAGTGTACTAACAAGTGTACTGATACAAGTGTACTGCACAAGTGTACTGTACAAGTGTACTGTACAAGTGTACTACACAAGTGTACTACACAAGTGTACTACACAAGTGTACTACACAAGTGTACTGTACAAGTGTACTAACAAAGTGTACTACACAAGTGTACTGTAACAAGTGTACTGTACAAGTGTACTACACAAGTGTACTACACAAGTGTACTGTACAAGTGTACTGTCACAAGTGTACTGTACAAGTGTACTGTACCAAGTGTACTGTACAAGTGTACTGTACAAGTGTACTACAAGTGTACTACACAAGTGTACTGTACAAGTGTACTTACACAAGTGTACTGTACAAGTGTACTGCACAAGTGTACTGACACAAGTGTACTGTACAAGTGTACTGTACAAGTGTACTACACAAGTGTACTACAAGTGTACTGTACAAGTGTACTACACAAGTGTACTGTACAAGTGTACTTACACAAGTGTACTGTACAGGTGTACTACACAAGTGTACTGTACAAGTGTACTCACAAGTGTACTAACAAGTGTACTACACAAGTGTACTGCACAAGTGTACTGTACAAGTGTACTGTACAAGTGTACTACACAAGTGTACTACACAAGTGTACTGCACAAGTGTACTGTACAAGTGTACTGTACAAGTGTACTGTACAAGTGTACTACACAAGTGTACTGTACAAGTGTACTGTACAAGTGTACTACACAAGTGTACTGTACAAGTGTACTACACAAGTGTACTGTACAAGTGTACTGTACAAGTGTACTACACAAGTGTACTGTACAAGTGTATGGTACAGGTGTACTACACAAGTGTACTGTACAAGTGTACTGTACAAGTGTACTGTACAAGTGTACTGTACAAGTGTACTACACAAGTGTACTGTACAAGTGTACTGTACAAGTGTACTGTACAAGTGTACTGTACAAGTGTATGGTACAGGTGTACTACACAAGTGTACTACACAAGTGTACTGCACAAGTGTACTACACAAGTGTACTGCACAAGTGTACTGTACAAGTGTACTACACAAGTGTACTGCACAAGTGTACTACACAAGTGTACTACACAAGTGTACTACACAAGTGTACTGCACAAGTGTACTACACAAGTGTACTGCACAAGTGTACTGTACAAGTGTACTACACAAGTGTACTGCACAAGTGTACTACACAAGTGTACTGTACAAGTGTACTACACAAGTGTACTGTACAAGTGTACTACACAAGTGTACTGTACAAGTGTACTACACAAGTGTACTGTACAAGTGTACTGTACAAGTGTACTACACAAGTGTACTGTACAAGTGTACTGTACAAGTGTACTGTACAAGTGTACTACACAAGTGTACTGTACAAGTGTACTGTACAAGTGTACTGTACAAGTGTACTACACAAGTGTACTGTACAAGTGTATGGTACAGGTGTACTACACAAGTGTACTACACAAGTGTACTACACAAGTGTACTGCACAAGTGTACTACACAAGTGTACTGCACAAGTGTACTGTACAAGTGTACTACACAAGTGTACTGCACAAGTGTACTACACAAGTGTACTACACAAGTGTACTACACAAGTGTACTGTACAAGTGTACTACACAAGTGTACTGCACAAGTGTACTACACAAGTGTACTGTACAAGTGTACTACACAAGTGTACTGTACAAGTGTACTACACAAGTGTACTGTACAAGTGTACTACACAAGTGTACTGCACAAGTGTACTGTACAAGTGTACTGCACAAGTGTACTGCACAAGTGTACTACACAAGTGTACTACACAAGTGTACTGCACAAGTGTACTGTACAAGTGTACTACACAAGTGTACTGTACAAGTGTACTACACAAGTGTACTGTACAAGTGTACTGTACAAGTGTACTACACAAGTGTACTGTACAAGTGTACTACACAAGTGTACTGCACAAGTGTACTGCACAAGTGTACTGTACAAGTGTACTACACAAGTGTACTGTACAAGTGTACTACACAAGTGTACTGTACAAGTGTACTACACAAGTGTACTGCACAAGTGTACTGTACAAGTGTACTGTACAAGTGTACTGTACAAGTGTACTGTACAAGTGTACTACACAAGTGTACTGCACAAGTGTACTGTACAAGTGTACTGCACAAGTGTACTACACAAGTGTACTGCACAAGTGTACTGTACAAGTGTACTGCACAAGTGTACTACACAAGTGTACTGTACAAGTGTACTGCACAAGTGTAATACACAAGTGTACTGCACAAGTGTACTGTACAAGTGTACTACACAAGTGTACTGTACAAGTGTACTACACAAGTGTACTGCACAAGTGTACTGTACAAGTGTACTGTACAAGTGTACTGCCCAAGTGTACTGCACAATTGTACTGCACAAGTGTACTGTACAAGTGTACTGCACAAGTGTACTGTGAAAATGTACTGCACAAGTGTACTGTACAAGTGTACTGCACAAGTGTACTGCACAAGTGTACTGTACAAGTGTACTGCACAAGTGTACTGTACAAGTGTACTGTACAAGTGTACTGCAAAAGTGTACTGTACAAGTTTACTGCACAAGTGTACTGCACAAGTGTACTGCACAAGTGTACTGTACAAGTGTACTGCACAAGTGTACTGTACAAGTGTACTACACAAGTGTACTGTACAAGTGTACTACAAAAGTGTACTGCATAAGTGTACTGCACAAGTGTACTACACAAGTGTACTGTACAAGTGTACTGCACAAGTGTACTACACAAGTGTACTGTACAAGTGTACTGCACAAGTGTACTACACAAGTGTACTGTACAAGTGTACTGTACAAGTGTACTACACAAGTGTACTGTACAAGTGTACTGCACAAGTGTACTGCACAAGTGTACTGCACAAGTGTACTGTACAAGTGTACTGCACAAGTGTACTGCACAAGTGTACTGCACAAGTGTACTGCACAAGTGTACTGCACAAGTGTACTGCACAAGTGTACTGTACAAGTGTACTGCACAAGTGTACTGCACAAGTGTACTGTACAAGTGTACTGCACAAGTGTACTGTACAAGTGTACTGTACAAGTGTACTGTATAAGTGTACTGCACAAGTGTACTGCCATAGTGAAGAGCTCTGTTCCACAAGGCACAGTACTCGCCCCCATCTTATTCCTTATCCTCATATCAGACATAAACAGAGATGTACACCACAGCACCGTATCATCCTTTGCGGATGATACTAGGATCTGCATGAGGCTGTCATCTGCTGACCCCTCAAGGAAGGTTCCTTGATGTTGGTGAGGGGCTCTTGATTTAGGGAATTGGATCTGTGCTCCAGTTCCCCGAATTAAGCCTGAATGCCTTCCACATCCCCCCCCCCAGGCGCTGTATAATCCTCCGGGTTTAGCGCTTCCCCCTTGATTATAATAATAATAATAATGTCATCTGCTGAGGACGCGGTTAACCTCCAAGAAGATATAAACAAAGTTTTCCAGTGGGCAACGGTAAACAATATGATGTTCAATGAGGACAAATTCCAACTACTCCGTTATGGAAAACTGGAGGAGATAATAACTAGAACAGAGTATACTACTGACTCCGGCCATACAATAGAGCGGAAAAATAATGTAAGGGACCTGGGAGTAGTAATGTCTGAGGATCTCACTTTCAAGGATCACAACAGTGCCACGATCGCACGTGCAAAGAAAATGATAGGATGGATAATGAGAACGTTCAAAACGAGAGATGCCAAGCCCATGATGATCCTTTTCAAATCACTTGTTCTCTCTAGGCTGGAATACTGCTGTACATTAACATCTCCATACAAAGCAGGTGAAATCGCAGATCTAGAGAGTGTACAGAGATCCTTTACTGCACGTATAAGTTCTGTCAAGCACCTTAACTACTGGGAACGCTTGGAAGCACTTGACTTGTACTCGTTGGAACGCAGGAGGGAGAGATATATCATAATCTACACTTGGAAAATCCTGGAAGGAATGGTCCCAAATCTGCACACAGAAATCACTCCCTACGAAAGTAAAAGACTGGGCAGGCGATGCAAAATGCCCCCAATTAAAAGTAGGGGCGCCACTGGTACACTAAGGGAAAACACCATAAGTGTCCGGGGCCCAAAACTGTTCAACAGCCTCCCATCAAGCATTAGGGGAATTGCCAATAAACCCCTGGCTGCCTTCAAGAGAGAGCTGGACAGATACCTAAAGTCAGTGCCGGATCAGCCGGGCTGTGGCTCGTACGTTGGGCTGCGTGTGGCCAGCAGTAACAGCCTAGTTGATCAGGCCCTGATCCATCGGGAGGCCTAGTCATGGACCGGGCCGCGGGGGCGTTGATCCCGGGAATAACCTCCAGGTACAAGTGTACTGTAAAAAATGTACTGCACAAGTGTACGGTACAAGTGTATTGTACAGGTGCATGGTACAAGTGTACGGTACAAGTGTATTGTACAGGTGCATGGTACAAGTGTACGGTACAAGTGTATTGTACAGGTGCATGGTACAAGTGTACGGTACAAGTGCACGACATAACTGCGCGGTACAAGTGCACGGCATAACTGCGCGGTACAAGTGCACGGTACAAAAGTACGGTACAAGTGCGCGGTACAAGTGTATGGTGCAGGTGCACGGTACAAGTATACGGTAAAAATGTACTGTACAAGTGTACTGTACAAGTGGACGGTATAAGTGTACGGTACAAGTGGATACTACAGTAGTGGCTGAGGAGACGAATAAGACACTTGGGTATCTTTAATGAGATGTTTCGCCCACCAGTGCCTTTATCAATCCAGCATAGTAACTAAATGACGGAAGACATGAAATAGTAATAGCAGTTTGAGGAGATCAGTCCCTCAATCTTGATAGGAAGTGTTCAATCCATCAGCCAGGGTAAATTTATAGCAGAAGACCGAGGATGCTGCCTTGCATCCAAGAGACAGGAGATGAGAAGCAGTTAGAGACAGCATCACATGTGGACAGATCACACTGCTGACAACAATACATTAGACAAAGTATTAAAATAATTCCTGCGTTTGGATTCCTTGAAGTTGCTGCCTTAAGTATTGTAATAATTTATAAAACTAACTTCCACTAGCAGGCCCTGCCCACTTGTGAGGCTGTCTCCAACCTGCTGGTGGTGCACCCATGCTGCTGGTGGCAGTGTACCATTACTGCTATTGGTGGCGTACCATCACTACCTACCGGCGTCTACCATCAAGTACTGTTCATCCTCACTGACATCAGGAACTAAACAAAGGCCTATTTAAAACCCAATTATAGTGTGGAGACGGATTGGGCAAGCAGGGGCAGGCAGGACCATGCCAAAAAACGGCTAGGCCATCCCTTTGATTGCTGGCTAGCTTCCCAGACGGCTAGCCACATGCCAAACGGCTAGACAGCCGAACCATGACACACACACACACACACACCCACACACACACACACACACACCCACACACCCACACCCCCCCACACACCCCCACACACACCCCACACACACACCCCCACACACACCCCCACACACACCCCACACACACCCCACACAACCCCCACACACACCCCCACACACACCCCCACACACACACCCCACACACACCCCACACACACACCCCACCACACCCACACCACACCACACACACCCACACACACACCCACACACACCCACACACACACCCACACACACACACCCACACACACACACCCACACACACACCCACACACACACCCACACACACACACCCACACACACACCCACACACACACCACACACACACACCCACACACACACCCACACACACACCCACACACACACCCACACACACACCCACACACACACCCACACACACACCCACACACACACCCACACACACACCCACACACACACCCACACACACACCCACACACACACCCACACACACACCCACACACACACACACCCACACACACACCCACACACACACCCACACACACACCACACACACACCCACACACACACCCACACACACACCCACACACACACCACCCACACCCACACACACCCACACCCACACACACCCACACCCACACACACCCACTGGCCGGTCCATGACCAGGTTTCCCGGTGGATCAGGATCTGATCAGCCAGGCTGTTACTGCTGAAGGCACGTTGTCCAACATACTAACCACAGCCCGGCTGGTCAGGCACTGATTTCAGGAATCTATCCAGTTCCATCTTGAATACAGACAAGGGTCTTGAAGACAGACAAGGGTCTTGAAGACAGACAAGGGTCTTGAAGACAGACAAGGGTCTTGAAGACAGACAAGGGTCTTGAAGACAGACAAGGGTCTTGAAGACAGACAAGGGTCTTGAAGACAGACAAGGGTCTTGAAGACAGACAAGGGTCTTGAAGACAGACAAGGGTCTTGAAGACAGACAAGGGTCTTGAAGACAGACAAGGGTCTTGAAGACAGACAAGGGTCTTGAAGACAGACAAGGGTCTTGAAGACAGACAAGGGTCTTGAAGACAGACAAGGGTCTATTAATAATCCGCTTTATATATAATGAGATGTAGTTGAACAGTCTTGGGCCGCTTACACTTATTATTCCTATTCTCAGGGCACCCCTGCTTTTTATTGGCAGACACACACATAAAGCTCACGGTTCAGGGAGAGTGAACTAGTAGCGACCAGTGAAGAGGCGGGGCCAGGAGCTTGGACTCGACCCCTGCAACCTCAACTAGGTGAGTACACACACACACAGTCAGATGACTTGGAATAAACATGACTTGCTCAGGTTGCCACACACTATACACAATTTTCACTACAGAGGTTAACGGCACCATTCTAACAAGACAGATCACTGCAGTGGGCCTACTGGCTCAGGTCAAGATATTCAATAACATGTTAGGACATGAAATAGCACCTCAGTAGGCCTATTAGCCCATGCTAGTGTGATGCATAGAGATTGTTCGAATATTCTGCCAATAAAAAGCAGAGGTGCCCTGAGAATAGGAATAATAAGTGTAAGCGGCCCAAGACTGTTCAACTACCTCTATTATATATAAAGCGGATTATTAATAGACCCTTGTCTGTCTTCAAGATGGAACTGGATAGATTCCTGAAATCAGTGCCTGACCAGCCGGGCTGTGGTTAGTATGTTGGACAACGTGCCTTCAGCAGTAACAGCCTGGCTGATCAGATCCTGATCCACCGGGAAACCTGGTCATGGACCGGCCAGTGGGTGCACTGACCCCTGCGGCCTGGGGGTTCAACACCCTCTGTACCAGCCGAGGGATCAGTGTTAATCACTGGGTTCCAGTACCTTGTTGATTAACCTCAGAGATACTGGTAATTTTGTTCTTTCTCTTATCTGTGAGAGATCACAGACGGTAGGAAAGCACTTATATATTCTTCCCGTGGGAACACATGTTCCTGTCAGCCACAGAAGGCACAGCGAGCCTCCAGGTTGATAGAAACCAAGTCTTCCAAACCTGCCCACTGAAATTACTACTTATAAATACAAGAGGCTTGGCAGAAGGTGCAGGATACCTCCAGTGATAAGCAGGGGAGCAATGAGTACACAGAAAGAACTCTATAAGTGTTAAGGGATCGCGACTCTTCAACACTCTTCCTTAATGCATTAGAGGAAATACCAACATACTCATAGCTATCAACAGGAAACTCGACAGATTCCTTAAAACAGTTCCTGATCAGCGGGGTTGTGATGCCTACGTTGGGCGGCGGCCACTAACAGTTTGACTGATCAAGCTAACAACCAGTAGGCCTGGTCTGGGACCGGGCCTAGTTGTTAGTAGTCTTTATATTATCTTGCATCATCCCGTCATCCCTACATTCCTTCTTTTACTGTTACTCCTCCCTTGTTTACCCATATCAATACCTAATTAGAATGCCGGGGACCTACTCCCATATGTATGGTAATTAGGTACCTCTGCTGAGTATTAAGATGTATATACCTGTCAGTCGGTACATACACACCAACTAGCCGCTTTAAGAATGCAATGTTTGATGTATTTTATGGCTGATGGAACGAAGAGTGCAGGTGACTATGGTATAGGTAGTAGGTAGGAAATTTTTAGGTAAGACCCATGTGGGTAAAAAGGCAGATCTGGACAGAGGAAGATAAGTGGGTGAGAGGAAGTGATAAGAAAATGGAGGAAAAGTGCCAGGGCTAAACCCAGCTGTGCAGCGTTGGTTGGCAAGGTAGAGGGAACAGAGGCTGGCCGTGCTGACTGCAAGAGCGTGTTTGGCGCAATGGAAGTACTGGAGTTTATCTGGAGAGAGTTCCGGGGGTCAACGCCCCCGCGGCCCGGTCTATGACCAGGCCTCCTTAGGTCAGTGTCCCAGGATGCGACCCACACCAGTCGACTAACACCCAGGTACCCATTTTACTGATGGGGAACATAGACAACAGGTGGAAAGAAACACGTCCAATGTTTCTACTCTGGCTGGGAATCGAACCCAGGCCCTCACCGTGTGAGGCGAGAGCGTTAACCACCAGGCCACCAGAGCCACTGGACTGGGTTTGGGAGGCAAAGGACATTCACACAGGTGTTGGCGCAACGTCAAGGCTGGTTTACTACTGTCTGCTTCTTAAATGCAATGGATTGGAGAGAGAGAGACATGGAAGATGGCTTGGTAAAACGGACGTCTTTTAAAGGTCCACCCCTGCGGAGAGCAGGGTAAGAAGGTTAATAGTTAGAAGTTGGAGAAATGTTTAGGAATAACGAGGAGGAGCAGTCTTTTTTATGGAATGGAAGAGGATTAGAGTGACGTATGGCCGTCTAATGACTTCGTCAGGGAAGGTTGTCGAAGTGTCTTGGTGGGTTTCTAGTTGGTCTAACTGTCTGTTACCGAGTTCTTGTCCAGACGACATATTGGGCCAGAAGTGGAGGCGTCTGGAAGACGATATATATGAATGTTTTGCCAGTATTATCATCAACTGCAACTCTTGCTATTGTTATGTTACACTCTTGTGTTCTTACATGTGATAAGTGTTCTAGGGGCTATCACGCGCGCGCGCACACAACCCACCCACACACACACACACACACACACACACACAACCCACCCACCCACACACACAACCCACCCCCACACACACAACCCACCCCCACACACACAACCCACCCACACACACACAACCCACCCACACACAAACCCACCCACACACACAACCTACCCACACACACAAACCCACCCACCCACCCACCCACACACAACCCACCCACACACACACAACCCACCCACACACACACAACCCACCCACCCACACAACCCACCCACCCACACAACCCACCCACACACACAACCCACCCACACACACACACACAACCCACCCACACACACACACAACCCACCCACACACACAACCCACCCACACACACAACCCACCCACACACACAACCCACCCACACACACAACCCACCCACACACACAACCCACCCACACACACAACCCACCCACACACACAACCCACCCACACACACAACCCACCCACACACACAAACCCACCCACACACACAACCCACCCACACACACAACCCACCCACACACACAACCCACCCACACACACAACCCACCCACACACACAACCCACCCACACACACAACCCACCCACACACACAACCCACCCACACACAACCTACCCACACACACCCCACCCACACACACAAACCCACCCACCCACACACACACACACAACCCACCCACACACACAACCCACCCACACACACACACAACCCACCCATCCACACACACACACACACAACCCACCCACACACACACACACACACACCAACCCACCCACACACACACACACACACAACCCACCCACACACACACACACACACACACACACACAACCCACCCACACACACGCAACCCACCCACCCACACACACACACAACCCACCCACACACACACACAACCCACCCACACACACACAACCCACTCACACACAACCCCCCCCCACACACACACACACAACCCACCCACACACACACACACACACACACACACACACACACACACACACACACACACACACACACACACACTGAGATGTCCCTGTTTGCAGATGACGTGAAGTTGATGAGAAGAATTCACTCGATCGAAGACTAGGCAGAACTACAAAGGGATCTGGACAGGCTGCAGACCTGGTCCAGCAATTGGCTCCTGGAGTTCAATCCCTCCAAGTGCAAAGTCATGAAGATTGGGGAAGGGCAAAGAAGACCGCAGACGGAGTACAGTCTAGGGGGCCAGAGACTACAAACCTCACTCAAGGAAAAAGATCTTGGGGTGAGTATAACACCAGGCACATCTCCTGAAGCGCACATCAACCAAACAACTGCTGCAGCATATGGGCGCCTAGCAAACCTCAGAACAGCATTCCGACATCTTAATAAGGAATCATTCAGGACCCTGTACACCGTATACGTTAGGCCCATATTGGAGTATGCGGCACCAGTTTGGAACCCACACCTAGCCAAGGTGCAAAGGTTTGCAACAAGACTAGTCCCAGAGCTAAGAGGTATGTCCTACGAGGAGAGGTTAAGGGAAATCAACCTGACGACACTGGAGGACAGGAGAGATAGGGGGGACATGATAACGACATACAAAATACTGAGAGGAATTGACAAGTTGGACAAAGACAGGATGTTCCAGAGATTGGACACAGTAACAAGGGGACACAGTTGGAAGCTGAAGACACAGATGAATCACAGGGATGTTAGGAAGTATTTCTTCAGCCACAGAGTAGTCAGTAAGTGGAATAGTTTGGGAAGCGATGTAGTGGAGGCAGGATCCATACATAGCTTTAAGCAGAGGTATGATAAAGCTCACGGCTCAGGGAGAGTGACCTAGTAGCGATCAGTGAAGAAGCGGGGCCAGGAGCTCGGAATCGACCCCCGCAACCTCAACTAGGTGAGTACAACTAGGTGAGTACAACTAGGTGAGTACACACACAGGAAAGGACACTTCAGATACTGACAGACTTGAGAGGACACAGGTGGAAGACGGTAACACATGCAAACAGCTGCAAGCTTGAACATAACAGCTCTGAGGCTGAACATAACAGCTGTGAGGCTGAACATAACAGCTGTGAGGCTGAACATAACAGCTGTGAGGCTGAACGTAACAGCTGTGAGGCTAAACGTAACAGCTGTGAGGCTGAACATAACAGCTGTGAGGTTGAACGTAACAGCTGTGAGGCTGAACGTAACAGCTGTGAGGCTGAACGTAACAGCTGTGAGGCTGAACATAACAGCTGTGAGGCTGAACATAACAGCTGTGAGGCTGAACATAACAGCTGTGAGGCTGAACATAACAGCTGTGAGGCTGAACATAACAGCTGTGAGGCTGAACATAACAGCTGTGAGGCTGAACATAACAGCTGTGAGGCTGAACATAACAGCTGTGAGGCTGAACATAACAGCTGTGAGGCTGAACATAACAGCTGTGAGGCTGAACATAACAGCTGTGAGGCTGAACATAACAGCTGTGAGGTTGAACATAACAGCTGTGAGGCTGAACATAACAGCTGTGAGGCTAAACATAACAGCTGTGAGGCTGAACATAACAGCTGTGAGGCTGAGCATAACAGCTGTGAGGCTGAACATAACAGCTGTGAGGCTGAACATAACAGCTGTGAGGCTGAACATAACAGCTGTGAGGCTGAACATAACAGCTGTGAGGCTGAACATAACAGCTGTGAGGCTGAACATAACAGCTGTGAGGCTGAACATAACAGCTGTGAGGTTGAACATAACAGCTGTGAGGCTGAACATAACAGCTGTGAGGCTAAACATAACAGCTGTGAGGCTGAACATAACGGCTGTGAGGCTGAACGTAACGGCTGTGAGGCTGAACGTAACAGCTGTGAGGCTAAACATAACAGCTGTGAGGCTGAACATAACAGCTGTGAGGCTGAACATAACAGCTGTGAGGCTGAACATAACAGCTGTGAGGCTGAACACTGAAACAAGCTTAAAAAGCAACAGACAGCTGGTACAAGTGTAAACAGCAGCCCAGAACAGGCGTAATTACAGTATTCAGAAAGTTCCCGAGTCTTCCTGGAGGTTACCTGGAGGTTATTCCGGGGATCAACGCCCCCGCGGCCCGGTCCATGACCAGTGAAAGATGGAAAGTAATTACCCTGTGTGAACCAAGACTTGAGGAAGGTAGGGAAATTTTGACGAGTTAGAGAGAGAGTAAGAGAGAGAAGGAGAAAGAGAGGAAGAGGAAGAAAAAGAGAAGGAAGAGATTGAAGGGGAGAAAGGGGAATAGAGGGAAGATAAGGAAAAAGATAGACAAAGAGGAAGACAAGAACAGAAAAATGAAGAAAGAAAAAGGGGGAAAAAAAAGAGGGAGAGAGTAAGACAGATACCGGAACTGGAGGTCCATATCGAGACTATCTGAAAAAAATAACTATCTACATCTCAGTAAAGAAGTATTGTGTACTATCTAGGTGTACGAGACGAGGACGGACAGTGTTACTCACTCACTCTCATTCACTCTCTCCACCAGTAACAAAGTCTTAAAGAAGTTAAGTGTACCTCGCTGCCGAAGACTAATCAAGTAACGTCTGACTTAACAAGTCTTAGTAAACACGAGAGACTTACTGACCCAGCCTTGAGTAAGTCTTCCCGGCCTCTCCTGACCTCCCACACCACCCATCTTCCCGGCCTCTCCTGACCTCCCACACCACCCATCTTCCCGGCCTCTCCTAACCTCCCACACCACCCATCTTCCCGGCCTCTCCTGATCTCCCACACCACCCATCTTCCCGGCCTCTCCTAACCTCCCACACCACCCATCTTCCCGGCCTCTCCTAACCTCCCACACCACCCATCTTCCCGGCCTCTCCTGACCTCCCACACCACCCATCTTCCCGGCCTCTCCTAACCTCCCACACCACCCATCTTCCCGGCCTCTCCTGATCTCCCACACCACCCATCTTCCCGGCCTCTCCTGACCACCTACACCACCCATCTTCCTACTTGCTTCTACTACCCATTATCTCATCATCTACCCATTCTCCCCTCATCTACTAATTTCTAATACCCATTCTCTCCCTCATTATCTAATTCTACTCCCCATTATCTTTCATTATTCACTTCTCCCCATTCTCATTCACTTCTCCCCAAACGAGAACACGATAGTACCAGGTCGGGGAGATGAGATGATCAGGTCACCAGGTCGGGGAGATGAGATCAGGTCACCAGGTCGGGGAGATGAGATCAGGTCACCAGATCAGGCTGTTAGTGTACTGTACACTAACAACCCCTTTCAAGGCAGGCGGAACTGCAGATCTAGAGAATGTACAGAGAACCTTCACTGCACATGTAAGTTCCATCAAACACCTTAATTACCGGGAACATTTGAAGTCCCTTGACATGTACTCCTTGGAACTCTGATCGAACATTAAAATGGTATAAAATACCGACAGGTTGTTAGGTAAGACACATATGCAACAGTTAGGTATCTATTTCGAAACGTTTCGCCTACACAGTAGGCTTCTTCAGTCGAGTTCTATCAACTTTTCTGAACTCGACTGAAGCAGCCTACTGTGTAGGCGAAACGTTTAGAAATGAAGATACCTAACTGTTGCATATGTGTCTTACCTAACAACCCTGATCGAAGTGATCAAGACCCCAGGACCAAAACGTTTTCTAACACGTCCTAGTGTTTGCTCTTGTCTTTCTAACCTAACTTGTCTGTATCCAGTACCAAGGTCTGAAATATCGTAATTTACACCTGGAAAATCCTAGAGGGACTGATCCCAAATCTGCACACAGAAATCACTCCCTACGAACACAAAAGACTTGGTAGACGATGTAACATTCACCCAATGGAAGGCAGGGTTGTCGCGGGTATATTAAGAGGAAAAACAGTAAGTGTAAGGGTACCAAGATTAGTACATCATAAGCTTATGGATAAGCTCCATAAGTCAGTTCCCGATCAGCTAGGCTGCGGTTCGTACGCTGGAATGCGTGTGGCCAGCATCGACAGACTGACTGATCAGGTCACCCATAGGCGGCCTGGTGTGGGACCATGTTCCTGGTAGATCAAGACTTGGTCCGGTCAGAAAGGGGGGGGGACATTATACCGCTGCAAGGGTCACACAGGTCAGTTCACATGTAGGTCACCAGCGGCAGAGATGACGTGACCTGATAACTCCTCCTCCATCCCCCCCCCATCTCTTGCTCTCCATCCCCCACAAACTCCCTCTCTTCCTCTCCCCTCCACCGACCGCACCTCTCTTTCAAGACTTTACCACCAATAACAAACATCCTTCTTCACCACCAAAACCTCTCCCCACGCCAACAGCCACACCCCCACCCCCATCATCAGCCACACCCCACCCCCACAACAGTCACACCCCACCCCCACCAACAGCCACACCCCCCCCCCACCAACAGCCACACCCCACCCCCATTAACAGCCATCCCCCATCCCCACCAACAGCCACACCCCACCCCCACCAACAGCCACCCCCCCCCCCACCAACAGCCACCCCCACCCCCACCAACAGCCACCCCCCACCCCCACCAACAGCCACCCCCCACCCCCACCAACAGCCACCCACCACCCCCACCAACAGCCACAACCCCACCCCACCAACAGCCACACCCCACCCCCACCAACAGCCACACCCCACCCCCACCAACAGCCACACCCCACCCCACCAACAGCCACACCCCACCCCCACCAACAGCCACACCCCACCCCCACCAACAGCCACACCCCACCCCCACCAACAGCCACACCCCACCAACAGCCACACCCCACCAACAGCCACACCCCCCCCAACAGCCACACCCCACCAACAGCCACACCCCACCAACAGCCACACCCCACCAACAGCCACACCCACCCCCACCAACTCGTGACAGACATGACCATGAACACACGCACACAACACACGCACACAACACACGCATGAGTAAACACGTGTACACACAATTTGAATGCCCGCACGCGCGAGCATTTCCACAAGTAAACACACACAGATTCAAGAGTAGGCACGCCACTGCAACAAGAAGCCAGAGGGAGGGTGAGAAGTTCAGCCAGGAGCAGTGACTCGACCCAAAGTAACAACCAAGAACACAAGCGCGACACTGAACACTTTGGAAGGGAGAATTTGCATATGCAAAGTTTATCCTTGTTCAGGCACCGTGCCAGCCAGAGCCAGCCAGAGCCAGCCAGTCAGCCAGCCAGGTGATCGATGGAGTGCCATCCACAACAGTCTGCTCGATCATGTTACCCGCAGATCTATTCTTAGAGTCTTAAAGTAGCGGTCACTGTCTTGCTATCTTGGTGTTTCAGCCTCGCTATCTTAAGAACATAAAGGAGGAACACTGCAACAGGCCTACTGGCCCATACTGGACAGATCCTTATCAAATTCAACAAAGCTGTATAGTCCTTGTGGCTTAGCGCTTCTTTTTGATTATAATAATATCAAATTCAACCTAAGAAAAATATTTACCCAACTCATTTTCAATGCTACCCAGGCAACAAGCTTTGATGAGGAAATGGTATGGTGATATGAGTGATAAGAAGCTTGCAAGTTTTGACGTGACTGCCTTATTCACCAATGTCCCAGTTGATCAAGCCATTGATCTTCTTCGCAGGGTGGTTAAAGATGATACAGAATTACCTGTACCCCGCCAAGATTTTGTGAGCCTTGTCGAACTTTGTGTTCGTTATAACTGTTTTAGGTTTGAGGACAAGAAATATAAACAACTCTTCGGACTAGCCATGGGATCCCCCCTTAGTGCAGTTCTTGCCAATTTATATATGGAGGACCTGGAATCAAGAAGGATCCTCAGTAACATCCCTCGCTCAGTTACATGGATGCGGTACGTAGATGATATTTTGGTCATTGTACCCAAAAATCTTGACGTACGGGGCATCCTCAACACCATCAACACTCTGGAACCTACTATTAAACTTACACTAGAGGAGGAGAAGGACAACCAATTACCTTTTCTCGACGTTCTCTTACGCACAGGGGAAAATAAACTTTCTTTTAAAGTCTACCGGAAGCCTACCTACAAGAACGATCTTCTACATTTCTTCTCTCACCATGACACAAGACTAAAAGAGGGTAGTTATTGGCTTCTTTCTGAGAGCCTACAGAATTTCCAGTCCACAGTTCCTCAAAGAAGAATGTACATACATCACCAACTCTTTTAGTTCACTGCACTTTCCCCTACACTTCATACGTAACTGCAGGAAACGTGCCACACGTATCCTCAGCAAGACCAACACCTATCAAATTGAAGAAAAGCCTCCAAGTTACATCGTTTTACCGGTCAGCAACGTTGCCACTAATGTTTCAAAAATGTTTGACAGAAAACTGGCTAAAATATCTACCAGCTCTTCAACTACTATTAGGAACCTGATACAAAAACCCAAGCATGATTCTGGCACAAGTGCAGGAATCTACACTATCTTTATTGTACAATAAAGATATCCAGATGTTGCACATGTGTCTTAACTTTCAATCTACACTATACCATGTGGGGGGTGTGACAAAGCATATGTAGGGGAAACAGCCAGAACTCTGGACATTAGAATAGCAGAACACAAAAATGCTTGCAGAAATGATGACCGCAAAAACGCATGTGTTCAACATAGAGACGATGTTGGACACCTCATGAAATTCAATGAAGCTAAACTAGTTATTAAAGAAGACGACTTAAGACAGAGAAAATGCATTGAAGCTGCACTAATTTCTGTCAGTAACACTATAAAGCAAAAATCCGGTAGTTACAGTATTTCAAAATTACTAAGCAAGAGGATATTACCCATCCTGGGAACTGGTGTTACTTGATGCCAGCAGGTCCCTCTCTAGCCTCACCTCCTTAAGTTCCATTACTACTACTACTACCACTACCACCTCTACCCACGCGTCACCTCACCTGACTCCTGCCACTATATATATAAATGTATTCTTAGTTTTCTCTGTATTAGGACTGAAGAAGCCACTCGTGGCGAAACGTTTCCTTTAAATAAATGTCCTGAACTGTCTCAGTAGTAGTAACCAGTTACCAGTAACCAGTGTACCAGTAGTTGACTCGCTACCAACCGTCTCTGCCTGAGTCACTGTCTGAATTCATATTGTGCTGACCATAGCAGTATTCAAAGACACCCTCACATATGGGTACTGTGGGCGGCAGTCAGTGTTACGAGAGTGAGCAAGGAGACAAGGTTACGGCTGTAAGGGCGCTCCCCACATTATCTGTAATTATACGTACTACCAGCCTACGTGAGTATTACTTTACCAAATCCACGTGTTCGAACTCCCACATGATAACTGTACATAAGTGTCTTTTTCCACAATAAGCTTTGATAACTCTTAATTTGTGTGTAAGTCCCGCTTAAATCCAACCCGTCTCACTCGTGTATTTAACCAACCTAAATATAAAGCTACCCAAAGTTTTAGCTTGAATTACCCTACCAGGCAGACTGTTCCATCCATCGACTACCCTATTTCCAAACTAATACTCTCAGATAGCCTTTCTAAATCTAAACATATAATTTGAATCCATTATTGCGGGTTCTCTCTTGGAGAGATATCCTCAAGACATAAGAACATAAGAAAGAGGAACACTGCAGCAGGCCTGTTGGCCCATACTAGGCAGGTCCTTTACAATTCATCCCACTAACAAAACATTTGCCCAACCCAATTTTCAATGCCACCCAAGAAATAAGCTCTGATGTGAAAGTCCCACTCAAATCCAACCCCTCCCACTCATGCACTTATCCAACCTAAATTTGAAACTACCCAAAGTCCCAGCCTCAATAACCCAACTAGGTAGACTGTTCCACTCATCAACTACCCTATTTCCAAACCAATACTTTCCTATGTCCATTCTAAATCTAAACTTATCTAATTTAAATCCATTACTGCGGGTTCTCTCTTGAAGAGACATCCTCAAGACCTTATTAATATCCCCTTTATTAATACCTATCTTCTACTTATACACTTCGATCAGGTCTCCCCTCATTCTTCGTCTAACTGTTGCATATGTGTCTTACCTAACAACAAATGAATGTAACTTAAGAGTCTTCAATCTTTCTTCATAAGGAAGATTTCTAATGCTATGTATTAATTTAGTCATCCTACGCTGAATGTTTTCTAACGAATTTATGTCCATTCTGTAATACGGAGACCAGAACTGAGCTGCATAATCTAGGTGAGGCCTTACTAATGATGTATAAAGCTGCAGTATGACCTCTGGACTTCTGTTGCTTGGAAATAAATGGTATAAAATACCGACACAATGGAAATATAAACACACATGCAGCACAATGTGATCCTTCATTGACAACGCCTCACCCACACAGTGGGCCCCCCCAAGTCACACACAGATCCACCTGGGGTACGGGAGTATTCACAGTCATGTTCAGAATGTTGAGGTCAGGTGGAGAATGCTGCATCTGATGATCTACCGGTTGGGGTTATAGAGTCTTGGGTAGCTTGGCAGGGGTATTGGACAAGTTGTGAGTAGACCTTCTGCAGTGTTCTATGTTCTTAAGTGGGATAGCGATGAAGAAGTTTCTTGGCGAGTGGTTCAGCTATGTTATATTATTATTATTATTATAATCAAGGGGGAAGCGCTAAACCCGGAGGATTATACAGCGCCTGGGGGGGGGGGATGTGGAAGGCATTCAGGCTTAATTCGGGGAACTGGAGCTCAGATCCAATTCCCTAAATCAAGAGCCCCTCACCAACATCAAGGAACCTTCCTTGAGGGGTCAGCTATGTTATAGAAGCCGTTGTTCTGGTTGAAATTGTTGGTTATAGAGATAAGCGATGATTCCAGGATTCTTCGGTATTGAGTGTTGTCTTCTGTGGCGATAAGTCTTGAGTTTCTGTAGTTAATGAAATGGTTGTGTGAATTGCGATGTTGTACACAGGCATTCCTTGTATCGTCAGTCCTGCTTGCATATAGGTCATTCTGAACATGACTATAAATACTCCCGTACCTTCCACCGCAGGTAGATCTGTGTGTGACTTGAAAAAGCCCACTGTGTGGGTGAAACGTTGTCAATAAAGGATCACATTATACTGCATATGTGTTTATATTTCCATTCTGTTGCTTACACTTCTTGATATAAATCCCAGTAATCTATTTGCCTTATTACGTACGCTTAGGCATTGCTGTCTTAGTTTAAGGTTGCTGCTCACCATAACCCCCAAGTCCTTTTCGCAATCTGTATGGCTAAGTTCTACATCATTTAACTTATAAGTACTAGGGTTATGGGCACTCCCAAGCTTCAGAACCTTGCATTTATCTACATTGAACTGCATCTGCCACTTTTCTGACCAAGAATGGAGTTTGTTTAAATCCTCCTGAAGTTCCCCTAACATCTACGTTTGAATCAATTATCCTACCTATCTTTGTGTCATCGGCGAATTTGCTCATATCACTAGTAATTCCCTCATCAAGATCATTGATATATATTATAAACAACAACGGGCCCAAGACTGATTCCTGTGGAACGCCACTTGTTACAGATCCCCACTCGGATTTAACCCATTTATGGACACACTCTGCTTCCTGTCAGTGAGCCATGACTCGATCCACGAGAGCACTTTTCCCCCAATGCCATGAGCTGCCACTTTCTTTAACAGTCTATGTGGCGGAACTCTATCAAAAGCCTTACTAAAATCTAAGTAAATAATTT
Source organism: Cherax quadricarinatus (assembly GCF_026875155.1). Lineage (NCBI taxonomy): Eukaryota > Metazoa > Arthropoda > Malacostraca > Decapoda > Parastacidae > Cherax > Cherax quadricarinatus. The sequence goes on from NC_069487.1 coordinate 5,392,518, forward strand.
CAAATTCTTTATCGTGGTCAACAGCCTCAAAAGCTTTACTGAAGAAAGTTAATAAATTAGTTAGACAAGACCGGCCTCTGTGAATCCATGCTGAGTATCATTAACCAAGCTATGCTTATCGAGATGGCTTTCTTATAATCTCAGCTATAATTGACTCTAGTAATTTGCCTACAATTGAGGTCAGGCTTATTGGGCGGTAATTTGACGGTAACAACTTGTCCCCTGTTTTTAAAAATAGGAATTACATTAGCCATCTTCCACATATCAGACACTACACCTGTTTGAAGAGATAAATTAAAAATATAGTTAATGGTTCACAGAGTTCCATTTTGCATTCCTTAAGAACCCTTGAAAAAAACCTCATCAGGACCCGGCGACTTAATTTGCTTCAGTCTGTCTATCTGCTTCCCAACCATTTCACTAGTGACTGTGATGTTACATAATTTATCTTCTTCTAGCCCACTATAAAAATTAATTACTGGAATATTGTTAGTGTCTTCCTGTGTAAAAACCGAGAGAAAATAATTATTAAAAATCGAGCACATTTCATTTTCTTTGTCAGTAAGGTGCCCATAGTTATTTTTAAGGGGACCTATCTTATCTCTAACTTTTGTTCTATAGACCTGGAAAAAACTTTTTGGGTTAGTTTTAGAATCCCTAGCAACTTTAATTTCATAGTCCCTTTTAGCTTTTCTTATCCCCTTTTTAATGTCCCTCTTAATGTCAATATACTGATTCATAAGATGACCCTCACCTCTTTTGATATGCCTATAAATTCCTTTCTTATGCCCTAGTAGATATTTGAACCTATTATTCATCCATTTTGGGTCATTTCTATTTGATTTAATTTCTTTATATGGGATAAACGTTCTTTGAACAGCATGTATAGTGTTCAGAAAACTGTCATATTGATAGCTCACTTCGTTACCCCAGTCAACAGATGATAAGTGTTCTCTAAGCCCATCGTAATCTGCTAAGCGAAAATCTGGGACTGTTACTGAGTTATCGCTACTATCGTACTTCCATTCAATGCTAAATGTAATTGATTTGTGGTTCCTAGCACCCAGTTCCTCTGAAATTTCTAAATTATTAACAAGGGATTCATTGTTTGCCATAACTAAGTCAAGCAGGTTATTTCCCCTTGTAGGTTCTGTCACAAACTGCTTCAAAAAACAATCCTGAACTACTTCTAAGAAGTCGTATGATTCTAAATTCCCAGTCAAGAAATTCCAATCAATATGACTAAAGTTAAAGTCTCCTAGAATTACTACATTATCGTGCCTTGTGGCCTTAACAATTTCCTCCCATAGTAGTCTCGCTTGGTCCCTATCTAAGTTTGGGGGACGGTATACACTCCTAAAATCAGTTTTTCATGCCCCTCTGAAAATTCTATCCAAACAGACTCTGTATGTGTTACTTCAGACTTAATACCCGTTTTTATGCAACAGTTCAAGCGATCTCGGACATACAATGCCACCCCACCCCCCTTCCCGATACTTCTATCTACTTGGAACAATTTAAAACCCTGAATATGACATTCTGCAGGCATGTCCCGACTTTTTGAATTAAACCACGTCTCAGTTAAGGCAAATACATCAATGCCACCCGCACCAGCAACCACTCTCAACTCGTCCATCTTATTCCTAGCACTACGGCAATTAACATAATAAACATTGAAAGACTCTCCTTTCTCTTTACCCTTCCTGCTCATTTCTGTTTTTCTACTAAACCTATTACTGTCCTTATCACCCAAAGTCCCTGGCTTTTCAATATCTACCTCATTCTGCTTATTACTAGTTCCCCTAGAACTCGTAATATTACTACACTGGGACTTCACTGTTTTCCTGCCAAAACCCATACCACTAACTATTCCTAGTTTAAAGTCCTAACTGCTCCCTCCACTGCAGTTGCCAGTGCTACCACCCCAGACCTAGATAAGTGAACCCCATCCCTGGCATACATGTCATTTCTGCCATAGAAGAGGTCCCAGTTGTCAATGAATGTTACCACATTTTCCTTACAGTATTTGTCCAGCCAGCAATTGACACCAATTGCCCTGGACAACCATTCATTTCCAACTCCTCTCCTTGGCAAAATACCACATATGACAGGGTTCCCACCCTCACTCCTAATTATTTCTATTGCTGACCTATACCTGCTAATCAGGTCTTCACTCCTACGTCTGCCAACATTGTTGCCTCCAGCACTGAGACAGATAATAGGATTGCTCCCATTACCTTTCATGATGTCATCCAGACGGCTAACAATATCCTCCATCCCAGCCCCAGGAAAGCAAACTCTCTGTCTCCTACTCCTGTCCTTCAAGCAGAACGCCCTATCCATATACCTAACTTGGCTATCCCCAACAACAACAATATTCTTACCTTCTTTGGTGTCGTTCCTCGTGTTGTTCCCAGTAGTCGACTCACATTCGTCGGGTAGCACTGAGAATGTATTAGATGTTTCCACAACAGTTTCCATGGCAGTCTCTTTCTTCTCCATCGTTTCTACCTTTCCATTTGTCTTCTTGATCGTCAGCTTCGTTCCCTGCTGTCCAGCCACTAACCAGTTTCCCTTCTTGACCTGAGGACTCAAAACAGGAGGACTACTACGAATCTTCTTGTTTTCCTCGGTCAGTCACCAAATCTCCAACTTTGCCATCCTCAATTCTTCCTTAAGCTGTTGGTAAAGTTGCTCGATGGAGGGCATCTTGCTTCAATTCGTAGAGTGCGCGCAAACAGGTCTTCACAGAGCTAAGTACACGTCAACACTAAGTACACGTCAACACTGAACTTTAGACAAGAACTTTGTCTAAATCCTCCTGAAGTTCAATAACATCTTTCCCTGAATCAATTATCCTATCTTCGTGTCATTAGCGAATTTGCTCATATCACTAGTGATTCCCTCGTCAAGGTCACTGATATATATGATAAACAACAACGGGCCTATAACTGATCCCTGTGGAACGCCACTTTTTACAGATCCCCATTCCGACTGTACCCCATTTATGCACTCTCTCTGCTTCTAGTTGGTGAACCTTGACTCGATCCGTGACACCACTTTATCCCCAGTGCCATAAGCTGCCACTTGGTATCTTGTACCGAGGATCACTGTGCTAACAAGTTCGCTATCTTGGTGTCAGGTAACAGGCTGACATCTGCTGGTAACAGGTTGACATCTGCTGGTAACAGGTTGACATCTGCTGGTAACAGGTTGACATCTGCTGGTAACAGGTTGACATCTGCTGGTAACAGATTGACATCTGCTGGTAACAGGTTAACATCTGCTGGTAACAGATTGACATCTGCTGGTAACAGGTTAACATCTGCTGGTAACAGATTGACATCTGCTGGTAACAGATTGACATCTGCTGGTAACAGGTTAACATCTGCTGGTAACAGGTTGACATCTGCTGGTAACAGATTTGACATCTGCTGGTAACAGATTTGACATCTGCTGGTAACAGGTTGACATCTGCTGGTAACAGGTTAACATCTGCTGGTAACAGATTGACATCTGCTGGTAACAGGTTGACATCTGCTGGTAAGAGGTTGACATCTGCTGGTAACAGGTTGACATCTGCTGGTAACAGGTTGACATCTGCTAGTAAGAGGTTGACATCTGCTGGTAAGAGGTTGACATCTGCTGGTAAGAGGTTGACATCTGCTAGTAAGAGGTTGACATCTGCTAGTAAGAGGTTGACATCTGCTAGTAAGAGGTTGACATCTGCTAGTAAGAGGTTGACATCTGCTGGTAAGAGGTTAACATCTGCTAGTAAGAGGTTGACATCTGCTGGTAAGAGGTTAACATCTGCTAGTAAGAGGTTGACATCTGCTAGTAAGAGGTTGACATCTGCTGGTAAGAGGTTGACATCTGTTGATAAATTCCTTAGTCTTATTTTCAATATTATTTACAAATTCTTTATTTACAGTTTCTTATTTACAGTATGTGTATCTAATTTTATCTGCCATCTCCCTTGGCCATCTCTCGTAAACCACATCATCTGCACCGTAAACTAGGCCGGTGGATGGCCGGTAGACGTGTGGGAGGCCAGGGAGATCATCTGGGAAGCCAGGCATCCTGGCCAGGGAGATCAGGCAACCTGGCCAGGGAGATCAGGCAACCTGGCCAGGGAGGCCAGGCATCCTGGCCAGGGAGGCCAGACATCGTAATGTAAGGTTATGTTGATCAGTGTATATAACACCAAGTTTGTTGCCGCTGGTCACTGTTACTACTGCAGCTGGTGCTGCTACTACTGCAGCTGGTGCTGCTACTACTGCAGCTGGTGCTGCTACTACTGCAGCTGGTGCTGCTACTACTGCAGCTGGTGCTGCTACTACTGCAGCTGGTGCTGCTACTACTGCAGCTGGTGCTGCTACTACTGCAGCTGGTGCTGCTACTACTGCAGCTGGTACTGCTACTACTGCAGCTGGTACTACTACTGCAGCTGGTACTACTACTACTGCAGCTGGTACTACTACTACTACTGCCGCTGCCGCCGCAGCGTGGTGGTGGTAGCAGGTTGGCATCTGCTGGTAGCAGGTTAAACAGTCTGGGACCACGGATGCTGATACAGTGTTCTCTTACTGTGTCCACGGCGCCCCTGTTTTTCACTGGGTTTACCTTACACTTCCTCCCACACACTTCTCACTCCACTAAGTTGCTATGGCAGTGCATGGGCGAAACGCTGTCGACAAAGCACCGCATTACACTACAGCTGTGTCCTCCAGTATCTGAACGACTCATATGGGTTTAGCGCCTCTCATGCCCTCTCCTCCGTTACACTAAGATCTGCACGAGTGTCATCCACTGAGGACACAGCAAAGCTCCAAGAAGATATAAACCAAGTTTTCCAATGGGAAACAGAGAACATATGATGTTCAATGAAGACAAATTCCAACTACTCCGATATGGAAAACTGGAGGAAATAATAACTAGAACTGAGTATACTACAAACTCCAATCACACAATAGAACGGAAAAGTAATGTAATAATGTCCGAAGACCTCACCTTCAAGGACCACAACACTGCCACTATCACATCTGCGAGGAAACTGATAGGATGGATAATGAGAACATTCAAGACAAGAGATGCTAAGCCAATGATGATCCTTTTTAAATCACTTCTCTCTAGGCTGGAATACTGCTGTACATTAACATCCCCATTTAAGGCAGGTGAAAATGCAGAACTAGAGAATGTACAGAGAACCTTCACTGCACATGTAAGTTCCATCAAACACCTTAACTACTGGGAGCGCCTGGAAGCACTTAACTTGTACTCACTGGAACGCAGGCGAGAGAGATATCATAATCTACACCTAGAAAATCCTAGAGGAACTGGTCCCTAAGCTGCACACAGACATCACTCCCTACGAAAGCAAAAGACTTGGCAGGCGAGGTAACATACCCCCAGTGACAAGTAGGGGCGCCATTAGTACACTAAGAGAAAACACAATGAGTGTCCGGGGCCCAAGACTGTTCAACAGCCTCCCACCAGCAATAACAGAAATTACCAAAAGACCCCTGGTTGTCTTCAAGAGGGAGCTGGGCAGATACCTAAATTCAGTGCCAGATCAGCCGGGCTGTGGTTCGTACGTCGAACTACGTGCGGCCAGCAGTAACAGCCTAGTTAATCAAGCCTTGATCCGCCGGGAGGCCTGGTCACGGACCGGGCCGCGGGGGCGTTGATCCCTGAATACCCTCCAGGTAGACTCCAGGTAGACTCCAGGTAGACTCCAGGTAGACTCCAGGTAGACTCCAGGTAGGTAGACACTCAGCACTTTCAAGATGTACTTCTCCCCCCCCTTCCCCCTCCCTCGAGTGCTCGTCCCCAGACCGAAAACTTGGGGGGTAGGGGTCTCAGACCAAAGTTTAAATCCCCGGTTATGGGAGAACTTTATTGGTTGAACTCTAAGAGACTTCCTCAGTGTGTAAGTGTGGTCTCAAACCTGTGTGAGAGGATCAAATAAAAAAAGAGAAAAAGAGCGAGAGAGGGGGAGAGAGAGAGGGGGGAGAGAGAGAGGGGGGGAGAGAGGGAGGGGGAGAGAGGGGGCGAGAGAGAGGGAGCGAGAGAGAGCTAGAGAGGGAGCGAGAGAGAGCTAGAGAGAGAGAGAGAGAGAGGGGGGCGAGAGAGAGAGGGGGGGGCGAGAAGGGAGAGGGGGGGCGAGAGAGAGAGGGGGGGAGCGAGAGGAGAGAGAGAGAGAGAGAGAGGAGAAGAGAGAGAGAGAGAGAGAGAAGAGAGAGAGGGGGGGGGGGAGCGAGAAGAGAGAGGGGGGGAGAGAGAGGGGGGGAGAGAGAGCGAGAGAGAGAGAGAGAGAGACGAGAGAGAGAGAGAGAGAGAGCGAGAGAGAGAGAGAGAGAGCGAGAGAGAGCGAGAGAGAGCGAGAGAGAGAGAGAGAGAGAGAGAGAGAGAGAGAGAGAGCGATGTGCGGCAAACCACAACAAATTCTATGTGACAAATTTTGACCAGAAAATAGTCAAATTCAACATCAAAGAACATGAAGAACAGAAAGAAAGTGAGATAAGAACATAGCAGGATAAAGAATAACAGGCAAACACATGATAACTCACGACACAGTCTCATGGCGGCTCCATAATTACTAAAAAACTAAGTAGATTAACTTAAAAAAAGGCATTTAGACAAGTCTACTACAGGAGGTCTACTGGCCCAGGTTACACAGGTCCAAGCCACGTGGCTTTGATGGGTTAGAAGAATCTTGAGTAAAATAAGCCCTGAAGTACCGAGATGTGGGCTTGCGGGCTGCTGACAGCAACAGCCTGATGGACGTGACATATGCGCTACTCTTAGCTTTAAGATGACGGTTCAACAACCAGTGACTTCATTTTTTTTCCTAAGACTGGTTGGGTGCAGAACATCGGGCCCTAAGCTGGAGTTCAACCCGGTAATCTCAGCTGGGTAAACACACACACGATCTCTGTATACACACAGTTATATGAGGTCGCAGGGGTCGTGTGTGTGTGTGTGTGTGTGTGTGTGTGTGTGTGTGTGTGTGTGTGTGTGTGTGCGCGCGCGCGCGCGCTCACCTAATTGTACTCATCTAATTGTGGTTGCAGGGGTCGAGACTCAGCTCCTGGCCCCGCCTCTTCACTGATCGCTACTGGATCCTCTCTCTCTCTCTCTGCTTCCTGAGCTTTGTCATACCTCTTCTTAAAACTATGTATGGTTCCTGCCTCCACTACTTCACTTGCTAGGCTATTCCACTTGCTGACAACTCTATGTATGTATGTATGTATGTATGTATGTGTGTGTGTGTGTGGTGTGTGTGTGGGTTTGTGTGTGGTGTGGGGTGTGTGTTTCTAAATTTTAAGAGTGAAATCAATACTTAACACAAAAGAACCGAAAAGGTCGGCAAGACACGCACCACGACCCCCCCCCCCCCCCCCCCGGAAACACAGCCCAAAAACATTTATATGAATATTCCCGGAACCATTTTAAATAGCCGCTAGAAAATCTCCAAAACCCACTTAAATACCCGCGATAATCCCCCGAACACTTAGAAAGCCTCCACTTAGATAGTGCAACAACTCAGAAAATTGATAATCGTCAAAACCCCCTCAGACACCCAGATAATCGTCAAAAACCCTCGAAGCCAGAAAATCGTCAAAAACCTCAGACAGCCAGATATGTCAGAACCCCTCAACACCCAATAATCGTCAAAAACCCCCAACAGCCGAAAATCGTCAAAACCCCTCACCCAGATAATCTTCAAAACCCCCCAGCCGATAACGTCAAAACCCCCTCAGACAGCCAATAATCGTCGAACCCCTCAGACACCCAATAACGTCAAAACCCCCTCAGACAGCCAGATAATCGTCAAACCCCTCAGACACCCAGATAATCTCAAAACCCCCTCAGACAGCCGTAATCGTCAGAACCCCTAACACCAGATAAGGGGGGCGGAAAACCCCTCAGACACCCAATAACGTCGAACCTCTGACACCAGATAACCAATTTCAGAACCAGATAATCGTCAGAACCCCTCAGAAGCCAGATAATGTCAGAAAACCTCAGAACCCGATAATCGTCAGAACCTCTCAGCGCCAGAATCGTCAGAACCCCTCGACAGCCAGAAATCCAAAAACCCCTGGGACCCCAATAATCGTCAAAACCTCTCAACAGCAGAAATCGTCAGAACAAGTAGAAAGGATAATAACAGAGTTCATATAAAGAAAATTCCCAGAAACAGGAACATCCTTACTTTTGGGAAGTCCCGTTGAGTCCCCGGGGTGTTGATGTCACTGCTACACTACGCCCGCATTCACTTCCTTGGGAAAAAAACAGAAAAAAATTAAAACATAGGGAAAAACGAAAAAAAAATAGATAGAAATAATTATGAAAATAGATAGAAAAATAATTATTTTGGTAATAAAAAAAAGTTTTTCCCCAAAGTAATTATTTTTAAATTAACAAGTTTTTTAGTAATGATTTCAGGTAATAGTTACATTACGGGGAGAGCGGGAAAAAGCCGTTTCTACGCACGTTTGACCTCTTAATTTTTTGATAATTTAAGCAGTTGTTAACATTTGGTATCTTTTTTAAAGGAAACGTTTCGCCCCACACAGTGGTACATCAGTCCTTACAAAGAAAATGGTGAAGTTTGGGAGGAGTGGGGGAATCAGTCCCTCAATCTTGTGATGGATGATGTACGACCCCAGGCTGAGGGATGATTACCTCTTTCCCCTTTTGTCGTCACCTTTCTTCTTTGAAAGGACTGAGGGAAACGTTTCGCCACCAGGGGCAAAAACGTTTCTCAATAAAGATACCCAAGTGTTGCAATTGTTAATTTATAATTTGTCGGTTCAGAACGTTTGTCTACTTCTTTTTTTTTTTTACACTGTGTTAAAGTGATAAAGGTGCCACGAGCAAAAACGTTTTTTAAATAAACACCCCAAGGTTTGTTAAAGTGTCTCTTAAACAATTTTTGCTGTAGGTTTTAAATTTTCCCAAAGGTTTAGGTTCATGTCTTTATTTAAAACCCTTTAAGTGTGACATTCTGCAGAATGCCCCCATTAAACACCTCTCAATTATAGAAAATACTCATTAAAATTTTTTTTAATAATAATAAATAATAATAAAAAAATAAAAATTTAAAATTTTTACATGCTAGGGTTTGCAACTTGTACAGCCCTAGCTGACATCAAGACCCCGGTTATTCAGAGCATTTTGCAAATTTAGGTTTTGTCCACAGATCGACCCACACCGTCGAATGACACCCAGGTACCCACTTGCTACTGGGTAAAAGGGCAGCAGGTTTCTTTAAGGGAAAACACCCTCCCCCAGTATTTTCCCCCCGCAACTACTACTGACTTATCATCCCCTTTCTTTCACTAGATAGACACTTTTTCATTGTATTAAATGATTCACTCATGTCGACTCGCCCCCGATTCGCCCCCCGATTGCCCCGACTCGCCCCGATTTTGTTTTTATGTCCACAAAAATCAAATTCTTTCCTAGTATGAAACTTGACAGCTATGCCACTGAGCTACCTACCGGAGTCTCCTGAAAGGGATTCCGGGGGCAAAAGCCCCCCGGCCCGGGCCCCGACCAGGCCCCCGGTGGACAGGGCCCCGATAAAAGAGGCTGTTATGCTGGCCGACGTATCCCAAAATAGAACCACAGCCCCGGGTATCCGGGACCAAAATTTAGTATTGCCAAACTCCCTTGAAGACAACCAGGGGTCTATTGGTAAAGCCCCCTTTTTGCGGTGGGGGGGCCCTGGAAAAATTTGGGCCCCGGGCCTTATCGGTTTTATTTTAGTTACCCTGACGCTAGCTTTTGCCTTTAAAAAATATTTTAAACTTCTTGAACTAGCTAATGTTTCTGGGAGCCAATCTTTTTGGGACTAGCCCCAAACTTTCTGGTCTAGCCAAGCTTTGATACTAGCCAATGTTTTGGGACTAGTTAATGTTTCTGGGGTAGCATTTGTTCTGTCCCCTTATATTGTTGTATAGGTACATAGTACCATCCATGTGGCCCTTTTTTTTTAAAAAGATCCCCGGCCGAGTGACTGTATACGTCCCCGGGATACAGCATGAGTGTGAGCAACGCCTCCCTCTCATCGACGCATAGGATAGAAGAAGGGAACACGGAGGCGGGCTACCCCCATCTCCATTCCACGTCTACAATATACGTTTCCATCCCCAAAAAGTGATTTACCTTATCCATCCTCCCTTCCGAACACCCCCACACATTTGGGATAATAATATTTCTTGAATTAATGTTCTTGAAAATAGCTAAGTAGGAAGATAAGGTCCCCGGGCTGGAAGGAGTGAATCTGGCAAGCGGGGAAATTCAGAGGCGGGGCCCGGAGCGAGACTCGACTCGTGCAATCGCAACAGGCGATATAACATACATACGCTTTAAAAGTATTTGCGACCGTGAAGAAGCAGGGCCCGGGGCTGTGAATCGACTCCCGAACCAAAAATTAGGTAGGTACACACACACAGGAAATAACAGTGATCCCCAGAGCGGGAAGCGGGGCTGACACCTCACACGGTGGTGAGACCCTGACCTGTGACCTAACACACCCCCACCACAACCACACACACACACACACACACAAAGTCACAGTGCGGACCCCCCTCCAGGGCACTTTTAAAACAATTAAAACTTTTGAAGTTGTTTCCCCACTGCAACTTTTTAAACAAGAAAAGTGACCCACTCACAACCGAACACAAAAAGTAAGAGGAAAGCAACGCGGGAACACCACCACCGGAACCCCCACTGGAACACCCCCACTGGAACACACCCCGGAAAACCCCCACCCGGGAAAACCACCCTGGAACAACAATTAAGAACTAAGAAAGAAGGAACAGCGTAGGCCACTGGCCCAGCGGGGAGGTCCAAATCTCCCCGCCGGGGCCCTTTAACCAATGCCCCCAACCAGTCAGGTCAGGGCACATTCCTTAAAGGAAAAGGGAAAACGGGAAACGACCTAAGCACCATTAATCAGGTTTAACTCACACTCATTATTTATTAACCTATTTTTTAAACACACAACGTTTTTGCCTCAATAATGTACTTGGGGGTTTGTTCCACTCATCCACAACCTATTACCAAACCAGTGCTTCCTGTATCCTTCCTGAAACTGAATTTTCCAACTTAAAACCATTTCTGACGATAATAAAAATATATATATAAATAATATATATATATATAATATAATTAATATATATTAATATAATATAATTTAATATATATTATTACATTAAATTTTTTATTTATTTAATTAGGTGTAGGTTGGTAACGCAACCACCCAGGGAAGATACCGTCCTCCCAAAGATGTGAAACAAAAAACCCGTAATGTTTTGCATGAAGGTAGGTTTTCTGGTTTCTTTTTCTGTCTCATAAACCGCTAAGATAACAGGGATATCTTGCTACTCCTACTTACACTTTGGTCACACTTCATAGACACGCACATGCATATATATATATACATACATCTAGGTTTTTCTCCTTTTTCTAAATAGCTCTTGTTCTTTTTATTTCTTCTATTGTCCATGGGGAAGTGGAAAAGAATCTTTCCTCCGTAAGCCATGCGTGTCGTATGAGGCGACTAAAATGCCGGGAGCAATGGGCTAGTAACCCCTTCTCCTGTATACAATTACTAAAAAAGAGAAGAAGAAAAACTTTATAAAACTGGGTTGCTTAAATGTGCGTGGATGTAGTGCGGATGACAAGAAACAGATGATTGCTGATGTTATGAATGAGAAGAAGTTGGATGTCCTGGCCCTAAGCGAAACAAAGCTGAAGGGGGTAGGAGAGTTTCAGTGGGGGGAAATAAATGGGATTAAATCTGGAGTATCTGAGAGAGTTAGAGCAAAGGAAGGGGTAGCAGTAATGTTAATGATCAGTTATGGAAGGAGAAAAGAGAATATGAATGTGTAAATTCAAGAATTATGTGGATTAAAGTAAAGGTTGGATGCGAGAAGTGGGTCATAATAAGCGTGTATGCACCTGGAGAAGAGAGGAATGCAGAGGAGAGAGAGAGATTTTGGGAGATGTTAAGTGAATGTATAGGAGCCTTTGAACCAAGTGAGAGAGTAATTGTGGTAGGGGACTTGAATGCTAAAGTAGGAGAAACTTTTAGAGAGGGTGTGGTAGGTAAGTTTGGGGTGCCAGGTGTAAATGATAATGGGAGCTCTTTGATTGAACTTTGTATAGAAAGGGGTTTAGTTATAGGTAATACATATTTTAAGAAAAAGAGGATAAATAAGTATACACGATATGATGTAGGGCGAAATGACAGTAGTTTGTTGGATTATGTATTGGTAGATAAAAGACTGTTGAGTAGACTTCAGGATGTACATGTTTATAGAGGGGCCACAGATATATCAGATCACTTTCTAGTTGTAGCTACACTGAGAGTAAAAAGGTAGATGGGATACAAGGAGAATAGAAGCATCAGGAAGAGAGAGGTAAAGGTTTATAAACTAAAAGAGGAGGCAGTTTAGGGTAAGATATAAACAGCTATTGGAGGATAGATGGGCTAATGAGAGCATAGGCAATGGGGTCGAAGAGGTATGGGGTAGGTTTTAAAATGTAGTGTTAGAGTGTTCAGCAGAAGTTTGTGGTTTCAGGAAAGTGGGTGCAGAGGGAAGAGGAGCGATTGGTGGAATGATGATGTAAAGAGAGTAGTAAGGGAGAAAAAGTTAGCATATGAGAAGTTTTACAAAGTAGAAGTGATGCAAGGAGGGAAGAGTATATGGAGAAAAAGAGAGAAGTTAAGAGAGTGGTGAAGCAATGTAAAAAGAGAGCAAATGAGAGAGTGGGTGGATTGTTATCAACAAATTTTGTTGAAAATAGAAAAAGTTTTGGAGTGAGATTAACAAGTTAAGAAAGCCTAGAGAACAAATGGATTTGTCAGTTAAAAATAGGAGAGGAGAGTATTAAATGGAGAGTTAGAGGTATTGGGAAGATGGAAGGAATATTTTGAGGAATTGTTAAATGTTGATGAAGATAGGGAAGCTGTGATTTCGTGTATAGGGCAAGGAGGAATAACATCTTGTAGGAGTGAGGAGGAGCCAGTTGTGAGTGTGGGGGAAGTTCGTGAGGCAGTAGGTAAAATGAAAGGGGGTAAGGCAGCCGGGATTGATGGGATAAAGATAGAAATGTTAAAAGCAGGTGGGGATATAGTTTTGGAGTGGTTGGTGCAATTATTTAATAAATGTATGGAAGGGGTAAGGTACCTAGGGATTGGCAGAGAGCATGCATAGTTCCTTTGTATAAAGGCAAAGGGGATAAAAGAGAGTGCAAAAATTATAGGGGATAAGTCTGTTGAGTGTACCTGGTAAAGTGTATGGTAGAGTTATAATTGAAAGAATTAAGAGTAAGACGGAGAATAGGATAGCAGATGAACAAGGAGGCTTTAGGAAGGTAGGGGTGTGTGGACCAGGTGTTTACAGTGAAACATATAAGTGAACAGTATTTAGATAAGGCTAAAGAGGTCTTTGTGGCATTTATGGATTTGGAAAAGGCGTATGACAGGGTGGATAGGGGGGCAATGTGGCAGATGTTGCAAGTGTATGGTTGTAGGAGGGAGGTTACTGAAAGCAGTGAAGAGTTTTTACGAGGATAGTGAGGCTCAAGTTAGAGTATGTAGAAAGAGGGAAATTTTTTCCCCAGTAAAAAATAGGCCTTAGACAAGGTGTGTGATGTCACCGTGGTTTTTTTAATATATTTATAGATGGGTTGTAAGAGAAGTAAATGCGAGGGTCTTGGCAAAAAGGCGTGGAGTTAAAAGATAAAGAATCACAACAAAGTGGGAGTTGTCACAGCTGCTCTTTGCTGATGACACTGTGTCTTGGGAGATTCTGAAGAGAAGTTGCAGAGATTGGTGGATGAATTTGGAAAGGGTGTGCAAAAGAAGAAAATTAAAGGTGAATACAGGAAAGAGTAAGGTTATGAGGATAACAAAAAGATTAGGTGATGAAAGATTGAATATCAGATTGGAGGGAGAGAGTATGGAGGAGGTGAACGTATTCAGATATTTGGGAGTGGACGTGGTCAGCGGATGGGTCTATGAAAGATGAGGTGAATCATAGAATTGATGAGGAAAAAGAGTGAGTGGTGCACTTAGGAGTCTGGGAGACAAAGAACTTTGTCCTTGGAGGCAAAGAGGGGAATGTATGAGAGTATAGTTTTACCAACGCTCTTATATGGGTGTGAAGCGTGGGTGATGAATGTTGCAGCGAGGAGAAAGGCTGGAGGCAGTGGAGATGTCATGTCTGAGGGCAATGTGTGGTGTGAATATAATGCAGAGAATTCGTAGTTTGGAAGTTAGGAGGAGGTGCGGGATTACCAAAACTGTTGTCCAGAGGGCTGAGGAAGGGTTGTTGAGGTGGTTCGGACATGTAGAGAGAATGGAGCGAAACAGAATGACTTCAAGAGTGTATCAGTCTGTAGTGGAAGGAAGGCGGGGTAGGGGTCGGCCTAGGAAGGGTTGGAGGGAGGGGGTAAAGGAGGTTTTGTGTGCGAGGGGCTTGGACTTCCAGCAGGCATGCGTGAGCGTGTTTGATAGGAGTGAATGGAGACAAATGTTTTTAATACTTGACGTGCTGTTGGATGGTAGGAGCAAAGTAACATTTATGAAGGGATTCAGGGAAACCGGCAGGCCGGACTTGAGTCCTGGAGATGGGAAGTAAGTGCCTGCACTCTGAAGGATGGGTGTTAATGTTGCAGTTTTAAAATGTAGTGTAAAGCACCCTTCTGGCAAGACAGTGATGGAGTGAATGATGGTGAAAGTTTTTCTTTTTCGGGCACCCTGCCTTGGTGGGAAATCGGCCGGTGTGATAATAAAAAATAATAATATACATATATATATATATATATATATATATATATATATATATATATATAATATTAAATATTATATATATATATATATATATATATATATATATATATATATTTTATATAATGTCGTGCCTAATAGGTAAAACTGGTCAATCAGCAAGAACTCATTTAATATTAAGTCTTTTCTAAAATTTTCTCTTATACGTTTAAAGATATATTTTTTCATTTATGTTAAAGTAAAAATTAATAATTTTGTACCAAAAGAACCTTAGAAAACTTACCTAACCTTATTATAACAAGTGTAATTTAATCTAGCCTAATCCAAACATATATTTTTTTTAGACAAGTTTACGATAATTTAATAATAAACACTGAAATATATTTTTTTCGTTAGGCTCAGAATGATTTTTGCGAAATTATTGCATGCACAAATTTTCCCCTTGCCTTATTCGGCAAGAAGAGCTTTGCTATTTAAGTCAAAATCGCAAGTTTTACTTATGCGGCACGACTTATACAGAGGTATATCAGTGTATGTATATACTGGGAAAGGGGGAGAGAGGGAGGGAGGGGGAGGAGAGAGAGAGGGGAAGAGGTGGAGGGAGAGGGGGAGGAGAGAGAGGGGGAGAGAGGGGAAGATTGAGGGGGAGAAAGGGGAAGATCGAGGGGGGAGAAAGGGGAAGATCGAGGGGGAGAAAGGGGAAGAAGAGAGGGGAAGAGAGGGGAAGAGAGGGGAAGAGAGGGGGAGAGAGGGAGGGAGAGGGGGAGAGCGAGGGGGAGGGAGAGGGAGAAGGGGAGGGAGAGGGAGAAGGGGAGGGAGAGGGAGAGGGGAGGGAGAGGGAGAAGGGGAGAGAGAGAGAGAGAGAGTGAGAGAGAGAGTGAGAGAGAGAGTGAGAGAGGAGGAGGGGATAGATAGATCTCATGTGGGGTTCGAAACTGGTTACTAGGAACTGGTACTACTACTGAGGAGAGAGAGAGAGAGGGAGAGAGAGGGGAGGAGGGAGAGAGAGAGAGAGAGGAGGAAGAGGAGAGAGGAGAGCGAGAGAGAGAGAGAGAGGAGAGAGAGAGAGGGAAGAGAGAGAGAGGGAGAGGAGATGAGGAGAGCGAGAGAGAGGGGAGGGAGAGGTGGAGAGAGAAGAGCGGGAGAGAGAGTAGAGGATGAGAGAGAGTGAGAGAGAGAGAGTGATGAGAGAGAGAGAGGAGAGAGAGAGAGAGAGAGAGGGAGAGAGAGTGAGAGAGAGAGAGAGTGAGAGAGAGAGAGAGATGAGGAGAGGAGAGAGAGAGGGGAGAGAGGGAGAGGAGAGAGAGAGAGAGGTAGAGAGAGAGAGGAGAGGAGAGAGAGGAAAAGAGGGAGGAGAGAGAGGGGAGGAGAGAGAGAGAGAGGAGGAGAGAGAGAGAGAGAGAGAGAGAGAGGAGAAGAGAGGGGAAGGGGAGAGAAGAGAGAGAGAGAGAGGGGAGAGAGGAGGGGAAGGAGAGAGAGGAGGGAGGGGAGAAGAGGAGAGAGAGAGAGAGGTGAAGAAGAGAGAGGGGAGAGGGGAGAGGGGAGAGGAGAGGTGAGAGGGAGGAGGGGAGAGAGAGGGAGAGAGAGAGGGAGAGAGAGAGGGGGGAAGAGGGGGGAAGACAAGAAAGATAACAATAACCATCCGCCATCACACACCAATTTCTCCATCATGATAAAGAACTCCCTCCCTCCTCTTGTTCCCTCCTTCTCTCTCCCTTAACCATTTATCTTCCTTTCTCCAAGTTCCGCCCCTTCTCTTCTAAGACAGGTGTCAAGGCCACAGAAGAGTATGGACCAAAGGAGGAAAAATGTCGACCAACAGAAATGTGGACCAGGGTGAGGTGGCCTGGTGGCTAAAGCTCCCGCTTCACACACGGAGGGCCCGGGTTCGATTCCCGGCGGGTGGAAACATTTCGACACGTTTTCCTTACACCTGTTGTCCTGTTCACCTAGCAGCGAATAGGTACCTGGGTGTTAGTCGACTGGTATGGGTCGCATCCTGGGGGACAAGATTGAGGACCCCAATGGAAATAAGTTAGACAGTCCTCGATGACGCACTGACTTTCTTGGGTTATCCTGGGTGGCTAACCTCCGGGGTTTAAAAATCCGAACGAAATCTTATCTTATCTTGAAGTGTGGACCAGGGTGAGGGGACGAAGTGTGGACCAGGGTGAGGGGGACGAAGTGTGGACCAGGGTGAGGGGGACGAAGTGTGGACCAGGGTGAGGGGAACGAAGTGTGGACCAGGGGGAGGGGGACGAAGTGTGGACCAGGGTGAGGGGGACGAAGTGTGAACCAGGGTGAGGAGAGGAGTGTGAACCAGGGTGACGGGAACAGAAGTTGAATAGGAAGTACACTGACTTTTTTTCGCTAAGGTATGTGTGGAGGTGGATCATGGTAACATGACAGTGTATATTGACTTAGTAAAGCTTTTGATAAAGTTCCACATCAGAGGTTACTGAGGAAAGTTGAGGCACACTGTATAGGAGAGAAAATTTTCTCTATGATCGAGGCGTGGTTGACAGATAGGCAACAGAGAGTTTGCAAAAAATGGGGAGAAATCAGAGTAGGGGCGCTTCACGATCGGTGTTCCACAGGGGTCAGTGTTGGGCCCCTTGTTGTTCACAGTATACATAAACGACATAAATGAGGGAATAAATAGCAACATAAGCAAGTTTGCCGACGACACCAAAACAGGCCGTCGAATTCATTCTGACAAGGACACTAGAGAGCTCCAGGAAGATCTGAATAGACTGATAAGAACATAAGAAAGAAGGAACACTGCAGCAGACCTACTGGCCCATGCGGGGCAGGTCCATGTCAACCCCTGTCTTAGACCAATGGCCCACCCAGTCAGGTCACCTCCACTTAAGGAAGGAGCACGGCTTCTGACACAGTAGCACCAGCCAGTCATGTCCAACTCACTCCCACCCACACCCACTCATGTATTGCAGTGGTCGGAGAAGTAGCAGATGCAGTTTAATTTAGACAAATGAAAAGTTCTAAGCACTATAAAAAAAATATCCATGCCACATACAAACTAAATAATATAGATCATAACATTACTAATTGCGAAAAAGATTTAGGAGTTCTGGTCAGCAGTAATCTGAAACCAAGACAACAGTGCATAAGTGTTCGCAATAAAGCTAATAGAATCCTTGGCTTCATATCAAGAAGCATAAATAATAGGAGTCCTCAGGTTGTTCTTCAACTCTATACATCCTTGGTTAGACCTCATCTAGATTATGCTGCTCAGTTTAGGTCACCATATTACAAAACGGATATAAATGTTCTGTAAAACGTACAGAGAAGCATAACAAACTTGATCCCATGTATCAGAAATCTTGTGATGAATGGTTTGAAAAACCGACAAGTTGAAGATTGAGATACTTATGCAGCATATGGGAATCTTTATTCAGGAAACGTTTCGCCACACAGTGGCTTCATCAGTCCAATACAAAGAGGAAGGCTTAAGGAAAGGAGGAGTATGAGGTAATCAGTCCCTCAGCCTGGAGTCGATGTGTTCAGTCCATCATTCTACAAGATTGATGGACTGAAATCTTTCATCAGAAATCTTCCCTACCAGGATAGACTGAGGGGCCTGAATTTGATATGATTGACGTGTATAAATGGAAAGTAAGAATAAAGGGATGTAAACAAAGAGCTAAAATATCTAACCAAGACAAAAATCGCAGTAATAGTTCAAGGTGAAGAAAATAGATTTAGAAAGGATATAGAAAAGCCTTGGTTTGGTAATATAGTTGTAGGTGAGTGAACAGTCTCCCGAGTAGCGTCATCGAAATGAGAACCTTGTGTAGCTTTAAAAATATGTTAGAAAATTGCATGAATGGGTGTGTTGGACTGCTAGCAGGGCCAGTAGGCCTGCTGCAGTGCTCCTCCTGTCTGTGTTAATTTGCAAGTGAGGGGAAAAGTGTGGACCATGATGAGAAAGTGTGGACCAAGAGAAGAGAGGAAGTGTGAACCAAGCGAAGAGGGAAGTGTGAACCAAGCGAAGAGGGGAAGTGTGGACCACGAGAAGAGGAAGTGTGGACCACGAGAAGAGGATGTGTGGACCACGAGAAGAGGATGTGTGGACCACGAGAAGAGGAAGTGTGGACCACTGGACAATCAATAGACCTGACTGGTACACCAGGCCGGCTTTAAGCAAGCTCTTCCTCTCTTTCATGTCCGGTACACGATCCATCCCACTGAGGGAGGGAGGGAGGGACAGAGGAGGGAGACAAAGAAGGAAATGGAGAGGTGAAAGAGAGGGGCAGGTCAGCGTGAGGACCTAAACAAAGAGGTCACCCGTGGGTCCGTGGGAGAGAGGTCGCTCATGGGTCCGTGAGGTCACTCATGGGGTCCGTGGGAGAGAGGTCACTCATGGGTCCATGGGAGAGAGGTCACTCATGGGTCCGTGGGAGAGAGGTCCCTCAAGGGGTCCGTGGGAGAGAGGTCCCTCATGGGGTCCGTGGGAGAGAGGTCCCTCATGGGTCCGTGAGGTCACTCACGGGTCCGTGAAAGGTCACTCATGGGTTCGTGGAAGAGGTCACTCATGCGTCATCACACAAACGCACCATCTACATGCTAAACCCCATCCTCCACCCCATGTAAAACCCGTTCATTGGTTGTTTGCTGCTCAAAGTATTGAGATGACAACTTATAGGTCCAGGGTAAGATACCCGGGCGTGCAAAATGTATGGACAAGTCTCCTCACGCCCACCTGCCATGCCCACCTAGCAGTGTATAGGTACCTGGGTGTTTCTCTAAGGGGAGGGGGAACTGGTATGCAACGTTGGTTGGTTACCATTTTGTCCGTGTGTGTGTGTGTGTGTGTGTGTGTGTGTGTGTGTGTGTGTGTGTGTGTGTGTGTGTGTGTGTGTGTGTGTGTGTAGACACACACAAGATGGACAGTGACAATGTTCCGGAGATGGGACACAGGAACAAGGGGTCACGACTGAAAGTTGAAAACTCAGAGGAGTCACAGGGATGTCAGGAAGTATATCTTCAGTCACAAAGTTGTCAGGAGGTGGAACGGTCTGGAGAGTGATGCAGTGGAGGCAGGAACCATACATAGCTTTAAGAAGAGGTATGACAAAGCTAATGGGACAGAGAGAGAGTGAACTTAGTAGCGACCAGTGAAGAGGAGGCCAGGAGCTATGAATTGACCCCTGCAACCACAATTAGGTGAGTACACACATAGGTGTTAAACATTTTCCCAGTATACACGAGACCCAACCTTCTTTCAGGTATTAAAATATTCTGACGGTACAGAAAAAGTTAAAACGAAACCCCATAAGACCCTCTGTAGTCGAGGGGCTTAAAACCCCCAAAAAAATTTAAAAACAAACCCGGAAGCCCCCACCCAAAAACCACACGGGTCCGCTAGAGAGTGAAAGTGGTACACTGACAGAAAGGGGGTTTACAAATGGACCACAGTTGGGGAAAGCGAAAACGGATGGAAAAGGGCGGAACAGAAATAAAAATCCCGTGTTTCTAAACAAGACGTTTTTTTTTTCCACGTTAAATACAGAAATTAAAATGCCCAAAAGGGGGTTAAAATCGGAAATTGGGGAATCGGTAATAGGGAAGGGCAATGCTTAAAATTCCCGTGAGGGGCTTAAGGTACTGCTTTAAATTACCGGGGTTAATTCGGGTTTGGTTTAAATTGGGTTTTTTGGGGGCTATCCGGGCCGGGAGGGCCCCTGATCACCAAAAGGCCGTCACCAGGACGACCAGGCCGCAGCCGGGACGACCAGGCCTCAGCCAGTATAATCGGGCCATAAACCCCAGTTTTAACCCAGCCGCACCCAGTATGATGAAATTTAGAAACTGAAGCCCCTCAATTACCAAAAACTTTAGAAATTTGTCAAATTTTGTTTGAATTTTGAAGACCCTAGAGAACCCTTTTTGTATATAAGGGAAAATTTTGAGAAGCCCTTGGTCCCACTACACTTTTAAATTTAAACCCTTAGCGCACCGCACCACGATCCCAAAATTCTGGGTTTTTTTCGGGGGAGTCCTCTCAGTGTGAAGATATGGACTAAATCCCTCAGAATTTTCCCAGTACAGGCGGGGCCCTCACCTTTTTTTACAGTCCTCTCTCACTATAAAAAAACCCATAAACATTAACCTGGGGGTTACCTGGGGGTAAAATTTGGGTCTGGGTTGGTCTGTGCTCCACCCCTTTTAGGACAGCGATATACCTTTTGATACACTTGCCTGGGCACTAGGGTGTTTCTGGGCCCTCAACACGCTGGCCCATATATCCCCACAGCCTGGTTGACCTGGCAACTGCTGGGGGTACATAATGAATTTCGTGGGAAATGTTTGAACAGGGCTAGGGCCACGCATGGTTTTATACCTTATGTGTCCACGGCGCCCTCTGCTTTTTCCAAATGGTTTTTTTTTGCTCTGGGAACCCCCCTGTCTCCCCCATATGTTGTTTTTGGCATGTGAAGCGACCAAACCCCCCCAAACACCCCCCAGGTAAATTGTGTGCGTCCTCCGCTCTACGATCACACAAAGGACACACGAGTCCTGTTAAATCAAACCCCCACTACCAGTTTATATCACCACCACTGCCAATTTATGAACACCACCACGCCAGCTGATCACCAACCCCCACCAAACCCGTCATGATCACCACCACCACCACCCCGTCAGATCAAAACCCCCAAACCCCCACCAGTCATGATCACCCCCACGGGCCCTCATATCACCACCACTGCCCTTTATGATCCCCCACCACTGCCCGCATGAAAAAAACCCCCACTGCCATTTATGATCAAACCCCCAAATAACCCTCATGATCACCCCACTACCATCCCGATCACCACCACGCCATCCCTGCACCACCCCTGCCAGTCAAGATCCCCCAAACCCCCACCATCATGATCACCACCACCACCCCGTCAAAATCACCACCACCACCGCCCATGAAACACCACCACCACCGGGCCAAAGACACCAAACCAAACCCCCAGCATGATCACCACCACGCCCGTCATGAACACCACCACTACCATCAGGGCCCCCACCACTACCATCATATCACCACCACCACCAGTTTATGATCACCACCACCACCATCAAAGACACCACCACCACCACCAGTCCCGACACCCCCACGCCAGTCATGGAACACCCCACCACCCGTCCGATCACCCCCCACTGCCAATTTATGATCACCACCACCCCCCATCCCTAAACACCACCACTACCATCGAATTTACCACCACCAAACCCGTCATGATCACCACCCACTACCGTCAGGATCCCCCACCACTACCAAATCATATCACCACCACCAACCCCCAGTCAAGATACCAAACCCCATGATCACCACCAGTCCCTATCACCCCCAGTCATGATCACCACCATCATGTCACCACCACCATCATGATCACCACCACCACCATCCCTGACCACCACCACCATTTAGATCACCACCAAACCCCCAGGGCATGAAAAAAACCCCCATCATGATTTACCACCAGTCATGGGTCACCACCAGTCATGATCACCAAACCCCCACCAGTCATGAACAACCACCATCATGATCACCAGTCATGATCACCCCCACTACCAGTCATGAAACCACCACCATCATGATCACACCACCACCAGTCCTATCACCACCAGTCCAAAAAAACCCCCACCAGTCATGATCACCACCACCAACCGTCCCGTTTTAAAAAACAAAAAAAGGCACAATACCGTGACTGGGGAAAGATACCCAAAAAACCCCCACATAAAAGACCGAAGCTTACGGGCAAAGTTTTTGGTTTGACTTGGACCATTTACCCAAAACACAAATAACAGAGAGGGGCAGGACGGCTATAAAAAGGGAGGAAGAGGTGGAGGGGAGTGTAAAAGGGAGTAGTAGAAAAGTATATTTGTAGTAAGTAGTAAAAAGAATTGTATAAAATACCGACAGGGTAAATGACACACCACAACACCCGGGGATCCCCACCGTAGAAAGTTCGCCATCCGCCCGCCACGGGTTGGGGAAAAAGTCTACAACAAAGACAACCAGAAAGCTGCCATGTTTTCTTAATTTTCAGAAAATGAAATGAAAAAGAAGAGGTAGTAAATAGTTAGGGTTAAAATGGGAAAAAAGGGAAGGGCGAGCCAGTCCCAAATTTCAAAGGAAGGGGGGCACTGCAAGAGAGCAGAAACCCACAGAGGGAGAGCAAACGCACAGAGGGGCGTGAAAGGTTAAGTGGTGAAATAAAATAAATGAAGAAGGAACAGAAACACGAGACAGGAGAGAGAAAGACAACCCAGAGGAGAAAAGGAGAGAGGAAAGGGGGAAGAGGAAGAAGAAAAAGAAGAAGAAGAAGAAGAAGAAGAAGAAAAAATGAGGATTCAGGTTAAGTCACGGGTGTTCTGAAGTTTGGAGCATTTTACAATGTAGTGGGAGAGGAAGGCATCTACAGAGACGAAGCCAGGGCTAAGGTTCATACAAGGAAAGTTGTGTATAAGAGAGGATTCAACTAAACGGCGACTGTTCGAGTTGGAAGTAGGGAAGACAGTTTTAGCAGAAGACCAGGCGGCGTCTGGTTGTCTTTGTTGTGGACGTTTCGCCATCCAGTGGCTGGCTGGATGGCGAAACGTCTACGGTGGGGATGCCCGGGTGTTGTGCGTGTCATTTCATCCTGTCGGTATTATATACAATTCTTGTACTACTACTACTACTACTACTACTACTACCACTACTACTACCTCCACCTCTTCCTGCCTATATATAGCCGTCCTGCTCCTCCTCTGTTAGTGTGACTTTGTCAATGGTCCAAGTCGGACCGAAACGTCGTCGTAAGCTTCTGTCTTTTATGTGCGGGTTATTTGTGTACCAGTCATGATCACCACCAGTCATGATCACCACCACCACCAGTCATGATCACCACCACTACCAGTCATGATCACCACCACCAGTCATGATCACCACTACCAGTCATGATCACCACCACTACCAGTCATGATCACCACCACCACCAGTCATGATCACCACCAGTCATGATCACCACCAGTCATGATCACAACCACCACCAGTCATGATCACCACCACCACCAGTCATGATCACCACCACTACCAGTCATGATCACCACCACCACCAGTCATGATCACCACCAGTCATGATCATCACCAGTCATGATCACCACCAGTCATGATCACCACCAGTCATGATCACCACCACCAGTCATGATCACCACCACCACCAGTCATGATCACCACCACCACCAGTCATGATCACCACCACTACCAGTCATGATCACCACCACTACCAGTCATGATCACCACCACCACCAGTCATGATCACCACCACTACCAGTCATGATCACCACCAGTCATGATCACCACCACTACCAGTCAGGATCACCACCACTACCAGTCATGATCACCACCACTACCAGTCATGATCACCACCACTACCAGTCATGATCACCACTACCAGTCATGATCACCACCACTACCAGTCATGATCACCACCACTACCAGTCATGATCACCACCAGTCATGATCACCACCAGTCATGATCACCACCACTACCAGTCATGATCACCACCACTACCAGTCATGATCACCACCACCACCAGTCATGATCACCACCAGTCATGATCACCACCACTACCAGTCATGATCACCACCAGTCATGATGACCACCACTACCAGTCATGATCACCACCACTACCAGTCATGATCACCACCACTGCCAGTCATGATCACCACCACTACCAGTCATGATCACCACCACTACCAGTCATGATCACCACC
>NC_069487.1:5419803-5468852 GCF_026875155.1 Cherax quadricarinatus
GACAAGGTTTCCTGAAGCACCCCTTAGTCTACGTGACCCGTTTGGAATTTTTGGGTCATTGACCGAGGCCTTCCGCTAGCTTACGGTCAACCCTTTTAAAAATTTTTTCATAAGTAAAACCCCTGTTAAAAACAGCTGTTGGAGTGTGGTGAGGTAGCTTTTATGAAGGGATTCAGGGAAACCAGATGACCAAACTAGAGACCAGGAGGTAGGAAGGGCAGTGCCTGCACTCTGAAGGAGGGGTGGGAATACTGTAATTGGAAGGTAATCTAACTGTGATGTCAGAACACTTTTGGAAAGATGGTGACTGAACGAATGTTGGTGAATGAGTTTTCTTCTTTGGGCCACCTGCCTTGGTGGGAGATGGCCACTGAGTTATAAATAATAATAATAATAATCAATAATAATGATAATAATAATCCATCAAAGAATTTTTTTTTTTATTATTATTATTATCACACTGGCCGATTCCCACCAAGGCAGGGTGGCCTGAAAAAGAAAAACTTTCACCATCATTCACTCCATCACTGTCTTGCCAGAAGGGTGCTTTACACTACAGTTTTTAAACTGCAACATTAACACCCCTCCTTCAGAGTGCAGGCACTGTACTTCCCATCTCCAGGACTCAAGTCCGGCCTGCCGGTTTCCCTGAACCCCTTCATAAATGTTACTTTGCTCACACTCCAACAGCACGTCAAGTATTAAAAACCATTTGTCTCCATTCACTCCTATCAAACACGCTCATGCATACCTGCTGGAAGTCCAAGCCCCTCGCACACAAAACCTCCTTTACACCCCCTCTCTCCAACCTTTCCTAGGCCGACCCCTACCCCCCTTCCTTCCACTACAGACTGATACACTCTTGAAGTCATTCTGTTTCGCTCCATTCTCTCTATATGTCCAAACCACCTCAACAACCCTTCCTCTCAGCCCTCTGGACAACAGTTTTGTAATCCCGCACCTCCTCCTAACTTCCAAACTACGAATTCTCTGCATTATATTCACACCACACATTGCCCTCAGACATGACATCTCCACTGCCTCCAGCCTTCTCCTCGCTGCAACATTCATCACCCATGCTTCACAACCCATATAAGAGCATTGGTAAA
Source organism: Cherax quadricarinatus (assembly GCF_026875155.1). NCBI lineage: Eukaryota > Metazoa > Arthropoda > Malacostraca > Decapoda > Parastacidae > Cherax > Cherax quadricarinatus. Next base: position 5,420,913 of record NC_069487.1, read on the forward strand.
AACTATACTCTCATACATTCCCCTCTTTGCCTCCAAGGACAAAGTTTCTTGTCCTCCACAGACTCCTAAGTGCACCACTCACTCTTTTTCCCTCATCAATTCTATGATTCACCTCATCTTTCATAGACCCATCCGCTGACACGTCCACTCCCAAATATCTGAATACATTCACCTCCTCCATACTCTCTCCCTCCAATCTGATATTCAATCTTTCATCACCTAATCTTTTTGTTATCCTCATAACCTTACTCTTTCCTGTATTCACCTTTAATTTTCTTCTTTTTCACACCCTACCAAATTCATCCACCAATCTCTGCAACTTCTCTTCAGAATCTCCCAAGAGCACAGTGTCATCAGCAAAGAGCAGCTGTGACAACTCCCACTTTGTGTGTGATTCTTTATCTTTTAACTCCACGCCTCTTGTCAAGACCCTCGCATTTACTTCTCTTACAACCCCATCTATAAATATATTAAACAACCACGGTGACATCACACATCCTTGTCTAAGGCCTACTTTTACTGGGAAATAATTTCCCTCTTTCCTACATACTCTAACTTGAGCCTCACTATCCTCATAAAAAACTCTTCACTGCTTCAGTAACCTACCTCCTACACCATACACTTGCAACATCTGCCACATTGCCCCCTAGCCACCCTGTCATACCCTTTTCCAAATCCATAAATGCCACAAAGACCCTTTAGCCTATCTAAATACTGTTCACATTATATGTTTCACTGTAAACACCTGGTCCACACACCCCCTACCTTTCCTAAAGCCTCCTTGTTCATCTGCTATCCTATTCCTCCGTCTTACTCTTAATTCTTTCAATAATAACTCTACCATACACTTTACCAGTATACTCAGCAGACTAATCCCCCTATAATTCTTGCACCTCTTTATCCCCTTTGCCTTATAACAAAGGAACTATGCATGCTCTCTGCCAATCCCTAGGTAACCTTACCCTCTTCCATACATTTAATTAAATAATTGACAACCAACCACTCCAAAACTATATCCCCACCTGCTTTATTAACATTTCTATCTTTATCCCATCAATCCCGCTGCCTTACCCCCCTTTCATTTACCTACTGCCTCACGAACTTCCCCCACACTCACAACTGCTCTTCCTCACTCCTACAAGATGTTATTCCTCCTTGCCCTATACACGAAATCACAGCTTCCCCTATCTTCATCAACATTTAACAATTCCTCAAAATATTCCCTCCATCTCCCAATACCTCTAACTCTCCATTTAATAACTCTCCTCTCCTATTTTTAACTGACAAATCCATTTGTTCTCTAGGCTTTCTTAACTTGTTAATCTCACTCCAAAACTTTTTCTTATTTTCAACAAAATTTGTTGATAACATCTCACCCACTCTCTCATTTGCTCTCTTTTTACATTGCTTCACCACTCCTTTAACCTCTCTCTTTTTCTCCATATACTCTTCCCTCCTTGCATCACTTCTACTTTGTAAAAACTTCTCATCAGCTAACTTTTTCTCTCCTTACTACTCTCTTTACATCATCATTTCACCAATCGCTCCTCTTCCCTCCCGCACCCACTTTCCTGTAACCACAAACTTCTGCTGAACACTCTAACACTACATTTTTAAACCTACCCCATACCTCTCGACCCCATTGCCTATGCTCTCATTAGCCCATCTATCCTCCAACAGCTGTTTATATCTTACCCTAACTGCCTCCTCTTTTAGTTTATAAACCTTCACCTCTCTCTTCCCTGATGCTTCTATTCTCCTTGTATCCCATCTACCTTTACTCTCAGTGTAGCTACAACTAGAAAGTGATCTGATATATCTGTGGCCCCTCTATAAACATGTACATCCTGAAGTCTACTCAACAGTCTTTTATCTACCAAACATAATCCAACAAACTACTGTCATTTCGCCCTACATCATATCTTGTATACTTATTTATCCTCTTTTTCTTAAAATATGTATTACCTAAACTAAACCCCTTTCTATACAAAGTTCAATCAAAGGCTCCCATTATCATTTACACCTTGGCACCCCAAACTTACCTACCACACCCTCTCTAAAAGTTTCTCCTACTTTAGCATTCAGGTCCCCTACCACAATTACTCTCTCACTTGGTTCAAAGGCTCCTATACATTCACTTAACATCTCCCAAAATCTCTCTCTCTCCTCTGCATTCCTCTCTTCTCCAGGTGCATACACGCTTATTATGACCCACTTCTCACATCCAACCTTTACTTTAATCCACATAATCTTGAATTTACACATTCATATTCTCTTTTCTCCTTCCATAACTGATCATTAACATTACTGCTACCCCTTCCTTTGCTCTAACTCTCTCAGATACTCCAGATTTAATCCCATTTATTTCCCCCCACTGAAACTCTCCTACCCCCTTCAGCTTTGTTTCGCTTAGGGCGAGGACATCCAACTTCTTTTCGTTCATAACATCAGCAATCATCTGTTTCTTGTCATCCGCACTACATCCACGCACATTTAAGCATCCCAATTTTATAAAGTATTTCTCTTCTCTCTTTTTAGTAAGTGTCTACAGGAGAAGGGGTTAACTAGCCCATTGCTCCCGGCATTTTAGTCGCCTCATACGAACACGCAGGCTTACGGAGGAAAGATTCTTTTCCACTTCCCCATGGACAATAGAAGAAATAAAGAAGAACAAGAACTATTTAGAAAAAGGAGAAAAACCTAGATGTATGTATATATATATGCATGTGCGTGTCTGTGAAGTGTGACCAAAGTGTTAGTAGGAGTAGCAAGATATCCCTGTTATCTAGCGTGTTTATGAGACAGAAAAAGAAACCAGCAATCCTACCATCATGCAAAACAGTTACAGGTTTCTGCTTCACAGTCATCTGGCAGGACGGTAGTACTTCCCTGGGTGGTTGCTGTCTACCAACCCACTACCTCGAATTTTTTTTACTTTTATATATAAAATATGTCATCACTGCTTTCTATACTGAAGAATGAGTCACTGAAATACATACAGGCTACTAAGCACCTGAATTTTTACAAAAGGAATAAAAAAGCATTAAGACAATTGTGTGAGGGAGGGTTTTTGATCCAAGTGATTGGAACAACTCTTCCCTTCCTTGAATCAAATCTGATTACCTTCCATTGTCCAGGTGCTGTATAACCCATACAGGTTTAGTGCTTTCCCATGAATTTAATAATAATAATTACCATTGAATCCTGGTTCACCCTTGAAGCCTGGTAGACCTTGAAGGCCAAGTCGTCCTGGGAAACCTGGCTCTCCTTTAGGTCCCTGAAGACCTGGAAGACCTCTGCGACCTGCCTCACCCTTGGGACCTGGAGGTCCTGGAAGGGCATATGCTGCTTCACCCTTGTCACCTTTAACTCCTGGCACTCCAGGCGTGCCTGGCACACCCTACACCAAAAAAAGACTTATTATAAGGAATTCAAATACATTATAAGATTTTTATAACATACTGGTTGTCTCCCACAGAGGTAGGGTGACCTGAAAATGAAACACTTTCACCATCACTTATTCCATCACTGTCTTCCCAGAGGTATGCCAATATCACAGTTCAGATGACCCCCAAACTGTAAATATCTCCACCCTTCCTCAGTAGGGTGGCTAACTGGTTTCTCTGAATCCCTTCATAAAAATGTTACCTTGCTCACACTAACAGCTCATCAAGTCCCAAAAATCATTTGCCACTATTCACTCCTATCTAATATGCTCAAACATGCCTTCTGGATATCCAACATATCCAGCAGGCACATAAAACTTCCTTTATCCCCTCCCTCCAACCTATCCTACGATGACTCCTACCCTGCCTTCCCTCCACTATAGATTTATACACCCTCCGAACTAATCCTGTTTTGCTCCATCCTCTCTCAATGTCCAAACCACCTCAACAACCCCTATTCTCAGTCTTCTGGATAATACTTTTAGTAACTCCACGCCTCCTACTAATCTCCAGGCTATGAATTCTCTGCCTAATCTTTAAGATGTAAGATATAGGGTATTACTAGATGCACGTATATACCTCTGCTTGTTTCTGCATTGTGCATTGATATAAAAATCACTTGTGTAGTCAGAATATACAGGAGGCAAATGAAAAAGCTTGAAACCATGCTTGAGGTCCACTGGTGTGCCTAGACTAGAAAGAAACATGGCTTGTAACCAGGCTGCCTAGCTTCTGAGGCATCTGAGGCCGAATGGTCAAAAGCGTCACTTGGGGAGCCTTGCCACTCTCTGATGTGGTTTTGAATCCTGCTGGCAGCAATCTTTCTCTGTGTATATATGTATTAAACCCCTTCATTTATTCTAAACATTTACACAGTTCCCTTCTACCTCCATTAAAATAAAAAAAAGGATTAAAACAATGGTGATACTGTGGAAAGGTTGGAAATTCTGTTTATTGAAAACCTAGACTTGTGTTTCTCTCTGTAGCAATATGATAGATTCAAACATTTTTCTAATACCTTAATTACTAACCTCTTTTCCTGGTAGACCTGGTACTCCTGCTTGGCCATCCTCACCCCTCTCTCCTGTGTAACCGATCGAGCCTGGTGGTCCTCGTGGGCCCTGAATTCCTGGCAATCCTTCAGGTCCAGGTTGGCCTTTTTCACCTTTCTCACACTGGTCACATTCACAGTCTAGACCCCTGTCACCTTTTGCTCCATCACGACCTGTATGATTTATATATTTATGTAAACACTGCAATCACAGACATTAATACACAGCTTTATACCAATTACTCTACTATTTTCTATGGTGGATTTTTATACAGTAATCCCTTTTATAAAGTGACATCCCATATTGTAATTTCATGTAAACACAATGAAAGAGTACATCAAGAATTTCACAGTGGAAAAAACCTTGATATCATATGCCATAAATCTAACAAAAATTAAATATTTTAATGTGCTAAATTTGGGTAGTACCCTTCAAAGACTCAGTCTGCTCAGGCCACAAGTGGTGTCGCTCCTCCCCAGCCTTCTACTGTTTTTGCTGAATGAGAGGAAAGTAATGTCCAAAATTTACATAATTTATAGATTTTTTCTTATACAATACAGTATGTTTCTGAAAGCTTGTTTGCTTGTGTGTTTCTTTTAACTCAACCCTGTGAATGCCAATGCAGCCAAAATTTGTCCAAGGCTTCTTTATCCTGGAGAAGGTTTTAGGCTATATTATAGTCTAAAATTTTAATTTAAGGGGCAGTGCCCCTTGGAAGTGGCATTTTTTTGGCTGTATTATGATGTGTGGCACATCATTTTAAGCTCTTTTTATACTGACTACAAAACATATACATTTCCAACCTAACATGATCAGCTTTAATACAAAATTTGGCCTAATAGAAATCAATATTTTTTCTCTGATATGGCTTCATCAAATGCGTATCTTTGGTGTTTATGTTTCTCTGGTACAGGCATTGTTATTTCTTATATGTTTGGTACAATTTGTTGAGGAAATGTGGCTTTTATTTTAACATTGTTGACATGTACCAAGTGTGGGTCAGCTAATAAACTGTGCTACAATGAACTTGGCCCAGTACAACCATGTTAAGTCTACTTACACTCTTCAAATGCTTCAAGTAATAACTAACAGAGTAAGTTATAGTGTCATAATTTCAACCTAGTAAAATAACAGTATTGTAACAAAAGAAAACTGTCTGGTATATATGGAGGTATCTCGAACGTAACTATTTTTCCATTTGTTCATCACTTCACGTAATAGATTTTTCAAGAATGTATCCCACATGTTACGAGAGAGTATATTTTATATGATTTTATTTACACTGATGTTTACATTCAAATATTCATTGGTAAAGTATAAGTTCAATTTTAAAAACTTCAGGATTCAAAAGAGACTTTCAAACATTATTTTTTTATTTTTTTTTTTTTTTTGTAATTCAGGACTACCTGTATCTTCAAAATGGTTTCTAGATAGGACAATGCTGTATGAATAATGAAGAGACTCATAAGACCCCAATGAAGAAAATAACAGTAATACAAGTAATCTTTACTGAATGATAACTTGGTTAATGTAAAATTTTGTAATGACAAATGATACACTTGAAAACAAACTCACATAACGATAAATTTCTGGATCAACTCTACTTTTTCAGTACATCTATTATCTGAAATTAATGTAAAAACAGATTTCTAGTTCTTGTATTTTGACTCTGTCTTGGGTCTTCTTGGCCAAGGCAAATTGTTATCTGTCTAATCCCATAAAATAACTTGCCATATGAATACTGGAGCAAAGTACACAAAGCTGGACTAGACACTGACTTTTTTTTTTTAATGCATTGGCCATCTCCCATTAAGGCAGAGTGACCTAAAAAGAAAAACAAGTTTTTGTTTTTAGGTCACCTATATGTAAAATGAAAAGTGCAAAGTTTTGTTTTTACGTATAGTAATTTATATAAAAGAAGGGGTTACTAGCCTCTTGCTCTCAGCATTTTAGTCACCTCTTATAACACGCATGGCTTAAGGAGGAAGGATTCTTCTCCATTTCCCAATGAAAATACCAAAATTTAAATTCAGCAAAACAGCTTGAAGAGCTTGGATAAGTACAGAATATTTTACTTTTAACTACTGGAATATCTTACTGATAATTACCAATGCTCGACCTTTGGACACTACTTGCTCACTATGAACTTGTAAACTACAATAAATAGTTAACTGCTGTAGAACAATACTGTACTGCATTTTCTGTCTGCCTAGCATCTTTGAGCTGCACCTCAATATAAATATTAGCTTGTAGTTTATATTTTCTTCTACTTTTATTTATTCACTGTCACTTTTAAAACTTTAATAATACTTTTTCTTGTATATTATTTGCTCATATTGTTTTTATCATCTATTTCTTAATTAAGAAAATGTATGTGTGTGTGTGTGTGTGTGTACTCACCTAGTTGTACTCACCTAGTTGAGGTTGCGGCGGTCAAGTCCGAGCTCCTGGCCCCGCCTCTTCATTGATCGCTACTAGGTCACTCTCCCTGAGCCGTGAGCTTTATCATACCTCTGCTTAAAGCTATGTATGGATCCTACCTCCAATACATCGCTTCCCAAACTATTCCACTTACTGACTACTCTGTGGCTGAAGAAATACTTCCTAACATCCCTGTGATTCATCTGTGTCTTCAGCTTCCAACTGTGTCCCCTTGTTACTGTGTCCAATCTCTGGAACATCCTGTCTTTGTCCACCTTGTCAATTCCTCTCAGTATTTTGTATGTCGTTATCATGTCCCCCCTATCTCTCCTGTCCTCCAGTGTCGTGTGTGTGTGTGTGTGTGTGTGTGTGTGTGTGTGTGTGTGTGTGTGTGTGTGTGTGTGTGTGTGTGTGTGTGTGTGTGTGTATGTGTGTATGTGTGTATGTGTGTATGTGTGTATGTGTGTATGTGTGTGTGTGTGTATGTGTGTGTATGTGTGTGTGTGTGTGTGTGTGTGTGTGTGTGTGTGTGTGTGTGTGTGTGTGTGTGTGTGTGTGTGTGTGTGTGTACTCACCTATTTGTGGTTGCAGGGGTCGAATCATAGCTCCTGGCCCCGCCTCTTCACTGACTGCTACTAGGTCCTCTCTCTCCCTGCTCCATGAGCTTTATCATACCTCGCCTTAAAACTATGTATGGTTCCCGCGTGTGTGTGTGTACTCACCTATTTGTGGTTGCAGGGGTCGAGTCACAGCTCCTGGCCCCGCCTCTTCACTGATTGCTACTAGGTCCTCTCTCTCCCTGCCCCATGAGCTCTATCATACCTCGCCTTAAAACTATGTATGGTTCCCGCCTCCACTACGTCACTTTCTAGGCTATTCCACGGCCTGACTACTCTATGACTGAAGAAATACTTCCTAACATCCCTTTGATTCATCTGAGTCTTCAACTTCCAATTGTGACCTCTTGTGTCTGTGTCCCTTCTCTGGAACATCCCGTCTTTGTCCACCTCGTCTATTCCGCGCAGTATTTTATATGTCGTTATCATGTCTCCCCTGACCCTCCTGTCCTCCAGTGTCGTCAGGCCGATTTCCCTCAACCTTTCTTCATAGGACAATCCCCGTAGCTCTGGGACTAGTCTTATTGCAAACCTTTGCACTTTCTCTAATTTCTTGACGTGTTTGACTAGGTGTGGATTCCAAACTGGTGCTGCATACTCCAGTATGGGCCTGACGTAAATGGTATACAGAGTCTTAAACGAATCCTTACTGAGGTATCGGAACGCTATCCATAGGTTTGCCAGGCGCCCGTATGCTGCAGCACTTATCTGATTGATGTGCGCCTCAGGAGATATGCTCAGTGTTATGCTCACCCCCAAATCTTTTTCCTTGAGTGAGGTTTGCAGTCTTTGGCCATCTAAACTATATTGTGTCTGCGGTCTTCTTTGTCCTTCCCCGATCTTTATGACTTTGCATTTGGCAGGGTTAAATTCAAGGAGCCAGTTGCTGGACCAGGCTTGTAGCCTGTCCAGGTCTCTTTGTAGTCCTGCCTGATCCTCATCCGATTTGATTATTCTCATTAACTTCGCATCATCTGCAAACAAGGACACTTCTGAGTTTATCCCTTCCGTTATGTCGTTCACATATACCAAGAACAGCACAGGTCCTAGGACTGACCCCTGGGGAACCCCGCTTGTCACAGGCGCCCACTCTGACACCTCGTCGCGTACCATGACTCGTTGTTGCCTCCCTGTCAGGTATTCTCTGATCCATTGCAGTGCCTTTCCTGTTATGTGTGCCTGATCCTCTAGCTTTTGCAGTAACCTCTTGTGAGGAACTGTGTCGAAGGCCTTCTTGCAGTCCAAAAATATGCAGTCGATCCACCCCTCTCTCTCTTGTCTTACTTCTGTCACCTTGTCATAAAACTCTAGTAGGTTTGTGACACAGGATTTTCCTTCCCTGAAACCGTGCTGGTTGTCAATTATACACTTGTTTCTTTCCAGGTGCCCCACCACTCTCCTCCTGATGATCTTCTCCATGACCTTGCATACTATACACGTTAGTGATACAGGTCTGTAGTTTAGTGCCTCATGTCTGTCTCCCTTTTTAAAAATTGGGACTACATTTGCCATTTTCCATACCTCAGGGAGTTGCCCAGTTTCAAATGATGTGTTGAAGATCTTTGTTAATGGCTCACACAATATCTCTGCTCCCTCTTTAAGGACCCATGGAGAGATGTTGTTTGGTCCCACCGCCTTTGAGGTGTCAAGTTCGCACAGCAGCTTCTTCACCTCCTCCTTGGTTATATGTACCTCATCCAGCACTTGCTGGTGTGCCCCCCTGTTCTGATTTCCAGGAGTCCTACTGCTTTCCACTGTAAATACCAGTCTGATTACCTGGTCCTTGACTGTTGTTTTCCTCCTGATGTGGCTGTACAACAGCTTCGGGTCAGTCTTTACTTTTGATGCTATGTCATTTTCATATTGTCTCTGAGCCTCCCTTCTTATCTGTGCATATTCGTTTCTGGCTCTTCGGCTGATTTCTTTATTTTCTTGAGTTCTCTGTCTTCTGTACCTTTTCCATTCTCTAGTACACCTAGTTTTTGCCTCCCTACACCTTTGGGTGAACCAAGGACTCGTTCTGTTCTTCCCATTATTTCTGTTTCCCTTGGAACAAACCTCTCCCTACCTCCTTGCATTTTGTTGCTACATAGTCCATCATTTCTTGTACTGGTTTTCCTGTCAGTTCCCTCTCGCACTGAATGTCTTGAAGGAAGTTTCCTCATGCCTGAGTAGTTCCCCCTTTGTATTTTGGGTTTTTCCCACCAAATTCCTGCTATTCTCTCCACTTGGAGCTCAACTGTGTAGTCGAAGCACAGAACCACATGATCACTAGCTCCCAGGGCCTTTCATACATGATACCCTCGATGTCCGAACTATTTCATGGTGAATACAAGGTCCAGCCTTGCTGGTTCATCCTCTCCTCTCTCTCGGGTAGTGTCTCTAACCATGTTGATGCATGAGTTTTCCAGTACCACATCCATCAATCTTGGCTCTCCATGTTTCGGGACCCTCATGGGGCTCCAGGTTTTCCCAGTCAATCTCCTTTGATTGAAATCACCCATAACTAGTAACTTTGCTCCCCCCATGTGTGCTCTCCTGGCCACCTCGGCTAGTGTGTCGATCATTGCTCTTTTTGCTCTCATCGTATTCTTCTCTTGGCCTCCTGCAGTTCTGTGGTGGTTGTACATTACTGAAAATTATCCCCTTTATGTCCCTCAGACTGGATTGTTCCAAACTAAGTAGTCCTTTCACTCATGCCAGCCATTCCTTCCATTTTCTCAAAATCCCACTGGTTTTTAATGGCAGTGCAATTCCCCCCCCTTTCCTCCCCCTGTCTTTCCTGAGGATTTGGTATCCGGATGGAAAGATTGAATCTGTTTATTATTCTGGTGAGTTTTGTTTTTTGTGAGTGCTATTATGTCTGGGGATGTCTCTTTGATTCTTTCGGCCACTCCTCATACTTTTTGTTATTCCATCTGCATTTGTATACCAACCTTCAACTTCTTTTCTAAGACTGTGGTCTGGGAGGTATATTTGGGGTTGGGGAAGTGGGGACCTGGTAAGGGAAATATGGGTTGTAGCTGTGGGGGTGGAGTTTTTAATGTAGTGGGTGGGGCATTGGATGTGGCATGGGTGATTTGATTTAGAGTGTTTTGGTTGCACTGGGTTGACCTGGTTGGGAGGCTTCTATAGGAAGTTTGAGGGAGCTGTATTTGATCTTTTTCCTGGGTCTGGGATCTCCTGTCTGTTCTTTTTCCATCCCCTCTCTTTCCTCCTTTCGCCTTTGTACCATCTCTCTCAGTTTCTGCCTTTCTTCTTGTGTTCTGTTGCGGTCGAGATACACCTTCCTGTATGCCGGCATGTCCCTTAATCGTGCTTTCTCCTGTAGGATCCTGGTCCGAGTCGCTTCTGCCTTTAAGGTCACTTTCACTGGCCGGGTTTTTTTTTTTTACAAACCTCCCTATTCACCGAAAATTTTCCAGCTGGGTCATGTCCCTCTTCTCCTATTGCTTTCATGAAAGCTTTTAATTGCTTTTTTTTCCCCTTGTTTTCTTGCTTCATATGTTTCCCCTTCAACTTCCTGGGGCCCATACAAAAAGACTGACCTCACCCTTTCGTTCTCCCACTTCGTTCCCTGTGTATCCCCTCATTAATTTTGGTTTTCTGCACTCAGTTTTCCCTTTTCTTCTTTCAGGGAAATGTACTTGGCTCAGTGGCCTGTCATTTTCCCTTCTCGCTTTCCTTGGCTCTGTTTTTCTGTTGGGGCCCTCCACATAAAGCTTAGCTCTTTCATTTACTACAGTCTCCTCTGACAGAGCTTCCCCCATGCATTTTTGGGCCCCCTTCTTTCCCTACGCCCCCTTTTTTGGGGCTGAGGAGCAGTCTCTTTTTGTCAACCCCCAAAAATGTTCTTTAGTTCTTTAAAGCCTGTTTAGTTTTTTCAGTTCCTCTTCAAAAACTCTGTATCCTAGCCTCTGGTGTGTGTGTTGGTGTGTGTATGTGTGTGGTGTGGTGTGTGTTGTGTGTGTGTGTGTGTGTTGTGTGTGTGTTGTGGTTGGGGTGTGTGTTGTGTGTATTGTGTAGTGTTTTATGTGTGTGTTATGTGTGTGTGTTGGTGTTTGTGTGTGTGTGTTGTGTGTGTGTGGGGGGTTTGTGGGGGGGTGGGTGGGTGTGTGTGTGTGTGTGTGGTGTGTGTGTGTGTGTGTGTGTACTCACCTATTTGTGGTTGCAGGGGTCGAGTCATAGCTCCTGCCCCCCCTCTTCCTGATTGCTACAGGCCCTCTCTCTCCCTGCTCCAGAGCTTTATCATACCTCGCCTTAAAACTATTTGGGTTTCCCCGCCTCCCTACTTCACTTTTGGCATTCCCGGGCTTGACTACTCTATGACTGAAGAAATACTTCCTAACATCCCTTTGATTATCTGAGCTTAACTTCCAATTGGACCTTTGTGTCTGTGTCCCTCTCGGAACATCAGTCTTTGTCCACCTCGTCTATTCCGGCAGTATTTTATATGTCGTTTCATGTCTCCCCTGACCCCCGGCCTCCTGTCGTCAGGCCGATTTCCCTCAACCTTTTTTTGTAGGACAATCCCGTAGCTCTGGGACTATCTTGTTGCAAACCTTTGCACTTTTTTTAAATTTTTTGACGTGCTTGACTAGGGGTTTGGGTTCCAAACTGGTGCTGCAACTCCAGCATGGGCCTACTAAATGGAAAAAGACTTGAACGAATCCTTTCTAGGGATCGGAAAGCTATCTGTAGGTTTGCCCGGCGCCCCTAGCTGCAACACTTACTGATTGATGGCGCCTCGGGAGATATGCTCGGTGTTTTTACTCACCCCCAGATCTTTTTTCCATGAGGTTTGCAGACTTTGGGCCCTCTAAAATATATTTGTCTCGGTCCCTTTTTTGCCCTTCCCCCAATCTTCTGACTTTCATTTGGAGGGTTAAACTCAAGGGGCCAGTTGCTGGACCAGGCTTGTACCGTCCGCCCCTTTTTATCCTGCCTGATCCCCATCCAAATTTTATTCTTCTCATTTAACTTCACATCGTCCGCAAACAAGGACACTTCTGAGTCCTAATCCCTTCCGTTATGTCATTCACATATACCAAGAACAGCAACAGGTTCCTAGGAACTGACGCCCTGTGGAACCAACCCCGCTTGTCACAGGCCGCCCACTCTGACCACCTCGTCACGTACCATGACTCGTTATGCCTCCCTGCAGGTAATTCTCTGATCCATTGCCGTGGCCCTTCCTGTTATGTGTGCCTGATCCCTCAGCTTTTGCAGTAACCTCTTGTGAGGAACTGTGCCAAAAGCCTTCTTGCAGTCCAAAAAAATGCAGTCGATCCACCCCTCTCTCTCGTCTTACTTCTGTCACCTTGTCCATAAAACCTAGTGAGGTTTGTGACAAAAACAGGATTTTCCCTCCCTGAAACCATGCGGTTGTCATTATACACTTGTTTCTTTCCAGGTGCTTCCATCACTCTCATCCTAGATGATCTTCTCCAAGAACTGCATACTATATTCACTTTAGTGATACAGTCTGTAGTTTTTTTAGTGCCTCATGTGCTGTCTCCCTTTTAAAAAATGGGACTACATTTGCCATCTTCATACCTCGGGATTGCACCAGTTTCAAATGATGATGTTGAAGATCGTTGTTAACAGTACACACAATATCTCAGCTCCTCTTTAAGACCCACAGAGAGATGTTGTCTGGTCCCACCGCTATTGAGGTGTCAAGTTCGCTAGCAGCTTCTTCACCTCCTCCTTTGTTATAAGTACCTCATCCACACTTCTGGTTGCAACCCCCTGCTCCTGATTTCCTGGAATCCTACTGATTTCCACTGTAAATACTTCTTTAAATCTTTGTTGAGCTCCTGACATTACCTCTCGGTCCGTTTCTTGTGAATTCCCCCATCACCCTTCTCTCAGTCCTGATTATTACCTGGTCCTTACTGTTGTTTTCCTCCTGATGTGGCTGTAACAACAGCTTCGGGTCAAAGTCTTGACTTCGATGCCTATGTCCATTTTTCGTATTGGCCGCTGTTAGCCTCCCTTCCTTATCCTGTCACATATCATTTCTGGCTCTTCAGCTAATCTCTTTATTTTCCTGAGTTTTCTGTCTTCTGTACCTTTTCCATTTCTCTAGCATAAACCTAGTATTTGCCTCCCTACACCTTTGGGTGAACCAAGGACTCGTTCTGTCTCTTCCCATTATTTCTGTTTCCCTTGGGAACAAACCTCTCCTCTGCCTCCTTGCATTTTGTTGCCACAATAGTCCCCATCATTTCTTGTAACTGGTTCTTCCTGTCAGCTCCCCTCTCTCCCACTGAATGTCTTGAAAGAAGTTCCTCAAGCCCTGAGTATTCCCCCTTTTTTGTAGTTTGGTTTTTTCCCCACCCAATTCCAGTGCTGCTCTCTCCACTTGGAGCTCAACTATTTATCGAAGCACAGAACCACATGATCACTAGCTCCACAGGGCCTTTCAATACATGATATTCCTCCGATGTCAGAACTACCTCAAGGTGGAATCAAGGTCCAGCTTGCTGGTTCATCCTCTCACTCTCTCTCTGGTAGTGTCTCTAACATGTTTGATGCATGAGGTTTTCCAGTACCACATCCATCATCTTGGCTCCCCATATTTCGGGACCCCCCATGGGGCATCCCAGTTTTCCCAGTCAATCTCCTTGTGATTGAAATCACCCATAACTAGTAAACTTTGCTCCCCTCATGTGTCTTGCTGGCCACCCTCGCCTAGTTGTCGGACCATTGCTCTGCTGCTCTCATCCGTAGTCTTTTCTTGGCCTCCCTGCAGTTTCTGTGGTGGGTTGTACATTACATGCATTATCACTCATGTCCCTCAGACTGGATTGTTCCTACTAGGATATTCCCTGTTCACCCATGCCATCCATTCCTTCCATTTTCCTCAAACCCCCACTGGTTTTTAATGAGCAGTGCAACTCCCCTCCTCCCACTGTCTTTCCTGAGGATTTGATATCTGGATGGAAAGATTTGAATCTGTCTATTTTATCTGGTGAGTTTTGTTTTTCTGTGATGCTATTATGTCTGGGTATGTCTCCTTGATTCTTTCATGCCACTCCTCATACTTATTTGTTATTATCTAAACTCCATCTGCATTTGTAACCACACCATTCAACTCTTTTTCTAAGATTGTGGTCTGGGAGGTGTATTGGGGTTGGGGAATGTGAGACCTGATAAGGAAAATATGGGTGGTTTCTGTGGGGGTAGAGTTTTGTAATGCAGTGGGTGGGGGCGATTGGATGTGGCATGGGTGTTTTGGTTTAAGTGTTGGTTGCAACTGGGAGTTGACACTGGTTAGGAGCTTCTATAGGAAGTTGTAGGGAGGCTGTATTTGATCTTCCTTGTCTGGGATCTCCTGTCTGTCTTCCTCCAATCCCCTCTTCCTTTCCTCCTTTCGCGCCTTTGTACCTCTCTCTCTGTTTCTGTCTTTCTGCTTGTTCTGTCGCGGTCGAGATACACCCTCCTGTATGCCGGCATGTCCCTTAATCGTGCTTTCTCTCTCCTCCTGCAGGATCCTGTTCCGAGTCGATTCTGCCTTGAAAGGTCACTTTCACTGGCCGGTTCTTTTTTTTTACAAACCCCCCTATTCTCTGAAAATTTTCCAGCTGGGTCATGTCGTCTTCTCCTATTGCTTTCTGATCTTTCAATTGCTTTTTTTCCCCTTGTTTTCTAGCTTCATATGTTTCCCCTTCAACTTCCCTGGAGCCATACACAAAGACCTGACCACACCCTTCATTTTCTCCACTGCAGATCCCTTAATGTATCCTCTCATTCAATTTGATTTCCTCCATTGCAGCTTTCCTTTCTTTCAGTTTTCCACTAGCTAATGTACTTGGGCTCAGTGCCTGTCATTTTCCCTCCTCGGCTTTCCCTGGGCCTCTGCTGGTGGTCTGTTAGGGCCTTCACATATAGCTTAGCTCTTTTCATTACTACAGTTCCTCCACTGATTGAGCCTTCTACATGCAGTTTTGCTCCTTTCATTCACCTACAGTCCCCTTATTTTGTGGCTGAGGTAGCAGTCCTCTGTTTGTCAATCCCAAAATGTTTCTTTAGGTTCTTTAAGGCTGTTTCAGATTTTTCAGTTCCTCTTCTAAACTCTTGTATCCTGGCATCTGCTGCTTTGACTTGCACCTCCCACTTCCTGCTCTTCCATGTCTATGGCCTTTCCTTCCGATTCTCATGCTAATACTTCAGTTTCTTTCTTTTCCCATCATTGTTTCCCTTTTTGTGAGCTCTGGCCTGCTGTCCAATCTTCCTTTGGCAGTTTCCCTCCTCCTGTCCTTGGTTTTTCTTGTTGCTCTCTGTGCTACCCATTTTTTTGTTGAATCCTGATTGCCTCAGAGTGGGAAACCTATGTAAATCTGTATGTTAGGTTATTATTGTGTATGTCAGAGTGTGGGGGAGGGGAGTAGTGGAGGAACTGTAAGACTATTGGGAGAAGTTAGTGGGAGGGGGAGGGGAAGAGGGAGAACAAGTGGGTGAGTGGGAGAGGGAGAGGGGGAAGGAGGGGAGAGGTAGGGCGGGGGAGGGTGAAAGAGGGGAGGGGAGGGATCAGGTGACGGAGTGAGATGTCGGTGGGGTAGGGGGGAGTGTATGGTTTGAGTCTGGCAATGTGTAGTGTGTGTGTGTGTGTGTGTGTGGTGTGTGTGTGGTGTGTGTGTGTGTGTGTGTGTGTGGTGGTGTGTGTGTGTGGGTGTGTGTGTGTGTGTGTATGTTGTGTGGTGTGTGTGTGTGTGTGTGTGTGTTTGTGTGTTTGGTGTGTGTGTTGTGTGTGTGTGTGTGCGTGATATGTGTGTGTGTATGTGTGTGTGTGGTCGTTGTCGTGTATGTGTTGTGGTGTGTGGTGTGTGTGTCGGTGTGTGTGTGGTTGTGTTGTGTGTGGTTGGTGTGTGTGGTTGTGTGTGTGTTTGTGTGTGTTGGTGTGTGTGTGTGTGTGTACGCGATGTGTGTGTGTGTGTGTGTGTGTCAGTGGTCCTTGACTGGCCGCAACTTCTTGTGACCTGACCCCGCCTGGGGCTTGACCTCCACCTACTTACAATGTTGCCCTTAAAAAGCTGTGTGTTGTATTGTGTGTATGTGTGTATACGTGTGTATCCGTGTGTATTGGAGAGTATGAGGGGTTAGATATACTGTTAATACATACCATAATTCTGGTTGTAAAAAGTGAAATTTGCTACTAGGGTCTAAAGCTTCTATGAGTTCTGCCCTTGGTGTGTGTGGTGTGAGAGAGGGATGGTTAGGGAAGGGGGGGTAGATTGGGGTGGTTTAAAGATCCGTTTATTACCTCTCTGTCCAACTGTCCTTTTTCCTAAAATTCTACTTCTCCACTTATTGCCCTTTCTGGATTTAAGTATCAATTATTGCTGGTTCTTATTCATTCATTGTTCACGTTGAGAGAGGACTTCCTACTCTCCTAAGTATTCTTACTACTAATAACTACTATAATAGCTATGCAGGAGTGAGTGACCAGTATCTAACAGCGATGCAAGGCCCAGAACAAGCCTGCAACGTGCAAACCGACAAAATATGTGAGTGATTACTTGCCCTGGCACGTCGTGATCAGTTGCCAGATGCTGACGAAGTTCCGTCGTACGTAATCCTTATATCCCTAGTTTTGGAGATCCTTCACCCGTGTTGATTAAGCCACATGTGCTCATACATCCCTCGTTCCTCACGCGATTTCATTTTTTCACTTATGATTAGTATACACTTCACTTTATATGCCTTCACTTTATATGTATAATGGCACACAACTTGTCATGACGTCACTGCTTCAGCAGGCCTACTGCTGCCACCTTCCCTTGTTTTATATTTTATTTTTCCTTTTCCCCTTTTTGCTTATTAATTTTTTCCCACTCTCACTGTATGGTGCCCCACATTTTACTTGTTAGCCAAACGCTGATAATTCTTGAACAGCCGTTTCCACACTCATTTGATCTTTGTATTTTTTGAATCTGTGTAGCAACAGCGCCTATAACCCACAAGGGCTTGGCGCTTTGAAATATTGATAATTACAGCTTCCTTCGACAAATTTTTTAACTAATAACTTTATTATAAACTTGTATTATTGTTCACTGACGATGTTCACTACCACTGTTACTGCTAGCATTTACTGCACGCCTTAAAAAAACACCAGGGTTCTCGGAGCCTTGTGCACCCACGTCTGCACCCCCGGACCCACGCGCTAAAGGGTCTATGTGTGTGTGGTGTGTGTGTGTGTGGGGTGTGTGTGTTGTGTGTGTGTGTGTGTGTGTGTTGTGTGTGGTGTGTGTTGTGGGGCGCGTGTGTGTGTGTGTGTGTGCGCGTGTGTGTGTGTGTGTGTGTGTGTGTGTATGTGTGTGTGTGTGTGTGTGTGTGTGTGTTGTGTGTGGTGTGTGTGTGTGTGTGTGTGGTGTGTGTACACATGCATGTATGTGTATGTGTAATTATCTGAGTTTCAGGGTGAACTTTAGCTCTATGAGTGTGTGCCTTTCATTAATTTCTTAATGAATCAGTTTCAGGTACATACCATACTGGATATGTTTGCCAGTAACGACATTTTTCCAGCTATATTACAGAAGATGAGGAAAAGAATTAGGTAACTTACCAGCAATACCATCTACTCCAGGATTACCCGGGATACCAGGAGGTCCAACAAGTCCAGGATCTCCAGGAGATCCAGGGATACCATTTATACTGTCTCCAGGTATACCACGAGGACCCTCAGGACCCATGGGGCCACGGGAACCTGGAATTCCATCACGTCCTGGTGTTCCATCACGCCCGGGCTCTCCCTATTCATGAGTGTGCATGTGGTGAGAAAAATGATCTACATCCAATGCAGCATTTCCAATTGTGTATTTGATTGCAAGTGGAGAATTTTGTGAAAGTGTACCTACCTTAGAGTGCACCCTACCTTAGAGTGCACCCTACCCTAGAGTGCACCCTACTTTAAAGCTAAAATATCAATTTTGATGAAAGGTTGAGAACACTAAAGATGCCCATGGTGGCAGACAGGAGGAGGATAAGGGATATGAAAACCACATATAAAGTCATAACAGAGTTTTTTTTTTTTTGTACCTGCAACAGGGATTACAAGAAGAAACAGTTGTAAACTGAAAAAAAGTGGAGATGCAGACACTAGGAAATTTTTCTTCACAAACAGATTGGTAGATCATTGGAAGGAAATACAAAAGGGTGTAGTTATGCTTCAACCAGTGGCAATTTAAAAAAAAAGTAAGTGATGAACTATTGAAGATGAGATACCATGAGCACAGCTCTGTTCCTGAATAGCTACAAACAGGTACAGTACTGTAATTACAAATAATTACCTGTCATATGGCTACCTAACACAACTCTTGCATAAGTTTTATAGTTTTGAGTTTTTCCTGACCTGATTAATAAGTCAATTCATAAATAATCCACACTTAGGAGAGGAAATTTCAGACAATGTTTCGGTACTTCCTAGATCATTATCAAATCACAACTGTTTTAACTTGATAAAGATCTAGGATGGACTGAAACATTATTTCCTCTCCAAAGTGTGGGTTATTTATTAATTTTCCTGATTTAACCCTTTGACTGTTTTGGTCGTATATATATGCGTCTTACGCGCCACTGTTTTGGACGTATTACTGTGTGTAAATTCTAGCGGCTTCAAAAATCAAGCAGGAGAAAGCTGGTAGGCCCACATGTGAGAGAATGGGTCTGTGTGGTCAGTGTGCACCACATAAAAAAAATCCTGCAGCACGCAGTGCATAATGAGAAAAAAAAACTGACCGTTTTTTTGGATTAAAATGCCAATTTTGAGGTGTATTTTTGTACAGAATTTATCGTTGTATTCCCATTTTCATGGTCTCAAGTGATAAAATGGAAAACATATTACAGAAATAGAGATGATTTTGATTAGTTTCACGATGAAAATGACCTTGAAATTGAGCTCAAATTAGCGGAAATGTTCGATTTTTACTAATGTTCAGGAGTAAGCAAATCACACCACACGTCCAATACACGTCAACTGGGGAGTCTAATGTTCTTTCACTAGTGCACTGATATTATTTATACCATTTTTACAATAATGCATTAGTCTGCATAATAGTAAATTTTGTATTTTTTGTATGAAAAAAAATCACAGTAGAAAGCAATAGTAATATAAGAGGGGCCTAGAGATATGACTAATGAATAGAGGATATGTTATTTTAGTGCCAAGAATGTCTACATTGTTTATTCTGGACCCTATTTTGAAATTGGCATCTTTTTTAATTTGCGTGAAATTGGCCAAATTGCCAATTTCTGACCACTTTATTGGGTAGTTCAAATCGGTAAATGGGCGGTTTCTTGTACTCAACTGATAGAAAAAACAGAGTTCTAAAGAAATAGTTATGAGTTTGGTCAACTGGAACAACAGAATTGGCCAAAAACAGGGCTCAAAGTCGGCGAAATCACCGATGCGTATATGTCGCCGAGACCGCTAACTTTGCGCGAGCGTTATTCCGCGAGTTTTCGACCAAATTTCATACTTTTGGTGTCATTACCATCGGGAAAAGATTCTCTATCATCTCATAAAAAAAAATAATTTTTCTTTTTTCAAAAATTTTGCGACATAGAATGAGTTTCAGAAAGGGGCTTCCAACAGTCAAAGGGTTAACTATGCACTTTATTAAAAAAAAAAATTGTAGGTACAGTGGACCCCCAGTATTCGATATTAATCCGTTCCTGAAGTCATCAAATCCGATAATATCGAAAACCAAAATAAATTTTTTCCTCATAGAAATAAGAAAATCAAATTAATTCGTGCAAAACCCCCAAAAGTAAAAAAAAAAAATTTACTACATAAAAATTTTAAATTTTAAAACCCTTGAGGGTTTCGGACGACAGAAATCTTACGCGGGGGGGTTTTTGACTACATACCACAAATTCAAGGGGCGTCAAATCTCGGGGGAAAAAGGGCTGGTAGGCCACATGTGGGGAAATGGTCTTGTGGTCGGTGTGCGCGTAGAAAAAAAATCGGGGCCCCCAGTGGGCTTGTGGAACGCCATCTTAGTAAACAACCCACCATCCTCGGGTAAAAAGCTCCTCCTCCTCGGGAAATTTGGGGCACTTTTGTTCCCTGAATTTTCTAATACAATGGAATGCCATGAAGATATTTTTCAAGGGTTTTGGGGGGTTTTGGGCCCGAAACTAATGCCCATAAAATGGCAATAGTGGGGAAAACCCAACGACCCTCACCCTTCCCCCTTTGGGGTGCGGGGCCGTCTTGTTCACGTTCATTGTACCAGAATCCAAGAGGAAACTTCTTTTTCCCCCAAACCCCAACCAATAAAGGCAGGGGTGATGAAGTGAAGTGAATATGAACTAAAAGCTCTTAAAACTAGTTCCAGAGTAAATTTAGGGGTGCAATATTCCCCAGTAAAGCGTCAGTATATAGACAAATGCGCTCTGGTAGTGGCCATATCTTTTCCAAGGGGGAAGGAGTGCACTCGTAGTACATCCCGGGGCTGTAAAACGGGAACAACAGTGAAAATGACGATATACGTTCAATTGGGGAGGGAAAATGTCGTGGTGGAGGGGTGCCGGGGGTGGGGCACCACAGGGGGCCAGCTGCCACCCACGCTGCCCCCACGCCGCGCCTCGCTACTACAACAAAGCCACCATCCCCCCCCACCCCCCAAACCCACCCCAAAACCCACAACCTCCACAACCACAACCCCTTCATTGTCCAGTACCCACCAGCAGACCGCACCGGGGGATTGGCAGGAAGCGTCAATTTTTTTCCCCCAAAAGCCCCCAGTTTGAGACGCCAAAGTGGAATACGGCCATTTTGTACACTTGGGAACAAGCCACTGAACGGGAATGTTTCGAGTATTCTTTGACAACCACTGGGAAAAGTATTGTCATGGAAAAAAACACATACAAAAGTCACCATGGAAACCATTACTTTCCCAAAAAACACGCACACCATGGAAGGGGGCAACGTGGCTGAATGTATCTTTTCTTTGCCACAAAAATGCTTTGCCAATGTGAAAAAGACAAAGTAAATCAACGGGTAAACAGCCGCATGATTGCATCCCCGGGTTTTTTCAGGGATAAAGCCAGTGAATCGATTTGTGCTAATGTTAGTATGTTTTCATTTTAGACAAAACCAGGGCCCGACAGAAATGCAGGGTTATATAAGATTTTGGGAAGTGTTTTGGTATCTAAAGAGAAATTCATACGCATTTTTACCCTTCAGGGAACTTGTAATTTACGAGTCCTTTTTTCTGTTCAAAGGAAACTCCTTTAAGCAGAAAACCAAGCAAGAGGAAACCTTTTGGGATAAATTGTTTGTGCTTTGTGATTTTTTACAGTGGTCTGGATTGGATATATTGTTACACTGGAATTATACTTTCAAAATACCAGGGAAATTTTGGGCATCTCAGGGGATGTGGTTTGAACAATTAAAAAACCCAAACCTTTGGGAAGGGCTATATATATCAGATAACGGACACAAACCCCTCCCCAGTGATTTTTTGCGATGAAAAGACAGATGTGTTGGGACAGTGCTGCAAATCGGAAAAATATGCCCAGTTTTACCTGGCACTCGAAGGGGGAGGGCGGTGTTTGTTGCCAATGACACAGCATTTCGGTGGGATGACAAACGAGATTTACACTGTTTCATCAGTTTACTCTAATGAAATGGCAGCAGTGGCAGGCAGCTAGAAAGCAATGAACCCATTCTAAAACCTGCAGCTGGATTTATTACACCTTCAAAAAGCGTTCAGTGGACAAATGTGACACAATTGGGTTTGCTGATTGTGTTCGCAAGATTATAAGTGGTACACAAACTGTTTTTTTTCCCTCTTTTGGACATTTCCATGCTCAAAAGCTTATAAAATAAAAGATAGGACCAGAAACAAACCACAGTATGGCAAAACTGTTTGTCTGCATCAACAAATGATTCAAGTACCAAGGAACAGCACCTCAATTTTACCGCCCACCCAAAAATTTAAAACCCCACCTGCTTGTCTGAAGATTGGGACACTTCCGTAAAACGCCTGCTACGCTTTTAAGAAAAAGGCTCAGATGAGGTGTTATGTCGTGCACAACAAAAAAAACGCCCACAACAAACCCAAAACACTCTTTTTTTGTGTGAGGGGTGTAAAAAAAACCACTGTGCATGACACCTGTTCAAAGATTCCCCAGGCCAGAACTTTTGAAAAATTCCCTTTACGTATATGGTATATAAAATATAGAAAAAAAGTAATAAGCAACATTTCATATCTTTTTTTTGGGTAAATATTTTTTGTAAACAAAAAATGACAAAATTTTACGCCCTTATTTGTAATTTAAAAAGAAATAACTTACAAAATACTGATCATGTGGCCTCAAGGCCATAAAATTTTCAAAAAAAAAAAAATTGAAAAAAATTGAAAAAAGTACAAAAAAAGTAAATAGAAAAATACCGGGTACGGCGCGGGGATGTTACCAATTTGTTTAATTTTGCAAACTTTAGCCTCCATTCTCAGTAAGATTGATGGGAATTTTTTTTGTTTAGCCTATAAAATTTAAAAAAAAAATCCATTTTTCATAAAAAAAATATTTTTTTTTTTTTTTTTTGAAAATTTGGGGGACCCTGAGAACGAGTTTCGGAGGGGCCTGTCGACCCTCAAAGGGTTAATGCAAAAATAAAATTTAAAAACAATAAAAAATTACACCTTTAATGAAATCTGGGGGATGATTTAGGGGTGGGAAAGGGGGGGAGGTGTTAGTGTTTTTGAAGGGGAATCCCCCTTTCCATAGGACTTGAGGTCAAGTCCTTTTCCCGGGTTTCTTTCCCCTTTTTCTTTTAATGCCACTAACCACTTGAGAGTCCTGGACCTCTGTCGCACAACAAATCTGTCCATAAGCCTGTACCCCCCCGTTCCTTTTCGATTTGTCTAAAATGGGCCCAACATTTCATTTTAATAGCGGTTTTTGATTTTCACCATAAAGGGTTTTCACTTCAACCCACTGTGCACACTTTCCTTAATTTTTTAAGTAGGCACAATTATTTTCCCAACTGGGATAGGCTTTAGGGTTACCCCAAACCCTTCAAAAACTTTTTTAATTTCCATACTAATTCTCACTCTTTTTACCACAGGGTTGGCACTAGAAGCTTTCTTGGGGCCCATGGTGACTTATTTTGCAGAAACAAGCACCAAACACAGTGATAATATGGAATGTAACGAATGTATCCTTAGATGCGCGCACACTGGCTGGCTTGTAAACACTGGCACACAAGGGGCAGTTCAGGCCACATGTGGACAGGTCTCGTACGAATCGTATCGAATACCGGGTTTTCAATCGAATACCGAGGAAATTTTTTTGCGATATAATGCATCGAATACCGGGGGTTCACTGTAGTAGGTTGGTAGACAGCAACCGCCCAGGGAGATACTACCATACTGTCATGTGAGTGTAAAATGGAAGCCTGTACAGTGGACCCCCGGTTAATGATATTTTTTCATTCCAGAAGTATGTTCAGGTGCCAGTACTGACCGAATTTGTTCCCATAAGGAATATTGTGAAGTAGATTAGTCCATTTCAGACCCCCAAACATACACGTACAAATGCACTTACATAAATACACTTACATAATTGGTCGCATTGGGAGGTGATCGTTAAGCGGGGGTCCACTGTATTTGTTTTACATGATGGTAGAATTGCTGGTGTCTTTTTCTGTCTCATAAACATGCAAGATTTCAGGTATATCTTGCTACTTCTATTTACACCTAGGTCACAATATTTCAGGTACGTCTTGCTACTTCTACTTACACCTAGGTCACACTACACATGCATGTACACATTTATGTATACACACTCATCTGAGTTTTCTTTGATTTTTTCTTAATAGTTCTTGTTCTTATTACTTTTCCTTTCACATCCATGGGGAAGTGAAATAAGAATCTTCCCTCCATAAGCCTTGCGTGTTGTAAAAGTCAACTAAAATGCAGGGAGCAATGAGCTAGTGACCCCCTTTCCCATATAGCCTACTAAAAAGAAAAAGAAGAAAACTGTCAAAGTGCAATATTTGAATGTGCGTGGTTGTAACGTGAATGATAAGAGATGATTGAGGATGTATGAATGAAAAGAAGCTGGATGTAATGGCTCTAAGTAAAACAAAGTTTAAGGGGGTAGGAGAGTTTCAGTGGGGAGAAATAATTGGGATAAGGTCAGGGGTTTCTAACAGAGTTAGAGCTAAGGAAAGAGTAGCAATAATGTTGAAGGATAAGTTATGGCAGGAAAAGAAGGAATATAAATGTATAAATTCAAAGATTATATGGAGTAAAATAAGGGTTGGATATGAAAAGTGGGTTATAGTGTTTATGCACCTGGAGAAGAGAGAAGTGTAGAGGAGAGGAGAGAGAGAGAGAGATTTTGGGAAATGTTGAACGAGTGCATGGGAAGTTTTGAACCAAGTGAGAGAGTACTTGTGGTTGGGGATCTCAATGATAAAGTGGGTAAAAATGTTTTAGAATGAGTAGTAGGTAAATCTGGGGTGCCAGGAGTAAATGAAAATGGAGATCCTTTAATTGAACTATGTGTAGAAAGAGGTTTGGTAATTAAGTACGTAATACATATTTTACGAAAAAGAGAATAAATAAGTATACAAGATATGATACAGCACATAATGAAAGTAGTTTGTTAGATTATGTATTGGTGACTAAAAGGTTGATGGGTAGGCTTCAGGATATACATGTTTATAGAGGGGCAACAGATATATTGGATCATTATATAGTTGTAGCTACAGTTAGAGTAAGAGGCAGATAAAAGTTTATAAACTAAAGGAAGAGGAAGTTATGGTGAGATATAAGCAGCTTTTGGCAGAAAGGTGGGCTACTGCAAGTATGGGTAGTGGGAGGGGGGGGGAGGGGGAGGTTGAAGAGGGATGGGATAGGTAAGACACATATGCAACAGTTAGGTATCTTTATTACGAAACGTTTCGCCTACACAGTAGGCTTCTTCAGTCGAGTACAGAAAAGTTGATAGAAGCAGAAGATACTTGAAGACGATGTAATCAGTCCATCACCCTTAAAGTTTTGAGGTTAATGGGTGATGGACTGATTACATCGTCTTCAAGTATCTTCTGCTTCTATCAACTTTTCTGTACTCGACTGAAGAAGCCTACTGTGTAGGCGAAACGTTTCGAAATAAAGATACCTAACTGTTGCATATGTGTCTTACCTAACAACCTGTCGGTATTTTATACCATTTTAATGTTCAGGGATGGGATAGTTTTAAAAAGGCAGTATTAGACTGTGAGGCAGAAGTTTGTGGCTATAGGAGGGTGGGTGCAGGAGGAAAGAGGAGTGATTGGTGGAATGATGAGGTAAAGGGTAAAAGAGAAAAAGGTAGCTTATGGATGTTTTTACAAGCAGAAGTGATACAAGAAGAGCAGAGTATATGGAGAGTTAAAAAAACAGAGTACAAAAGGAGAGCAAATGATAGAGTAGGAGAGACACTGTCAAGAAATTTTGCTGAGAATAAGAAAAAATTTTGGAGTGAGATAAACAAGTTAAGAAAGCCTAGGGAACAAATGGATTTATCAGTTAAAAACAGAGTAGGGAGTTAGTAGATGGAGAGCTGAAGGTACTGGATAGATGGTGGGAATATTTTGAGGAACTTTTAAATGTCGATGAAGAAAGGGAGGCAGTAATTTCATGCGCTGGTCAGGGAAGTATAACTTCTTTTAGGAATGAAGAAGAGTTGGATGTGAGTGTGAGGCAGGTGTGTGAGGCACACCTGCCCCACACTCACATCCGGTAAAGTAGTTGGAACTGACGGAATCATGACAAAAAATTTTAAAAGCAGGGGGAGATATAGTGTTGGATTGATTGGTATTTTTGTTTAATAAATGTATAAAAGAGGGGAAGGTACCTAGGGATTGGCAGAGAACATGTATAATTCCTTTATATAAAGGGAAGGGGGACAAAAGAGACTGTAGAAATTATAGGGCAATAAGTTTATGGTAGGGTTATTATTGATTATTATTATTATTATTATAATAAAAAAGAAGCGCTAAACCACAAGGGCTATACAGCGCTGCAACTGGGTTATTATTGAAAGACTTAGAAGACAGAAAGCAGGATTGCAGATGAGCAAGGAGGCTTTAGAATGGGTAGGGAATGTGTAGATCAGGTGTTTACATTGAAGCATATACGTGAACAGCATTTAGATAAAGGTAAGGAAGTTTTCATTGCATTTATGGATTTAGAAAAGGCATATGATAGAGTGGATAGGGGAGCAATGTGGCAGATGTTGCAAGAGTATGGAATAGGTAGCAAGTTACTAAATGCTTTAAAGAGTTTTTATGAGGATAGTGAGGCTCAGGTTAGGGTGTGTAGGAGAGAGGGAGATTACTCCCCAGTGACAGGGATGTGTAATGTCACCATGATTGTTTAACATATTTATAGATAGGGTTGTAAAAGAAGTAAATGCTAGAGTGTTGGGGAGAGGGGTGGGATTAAATTATGGGGAATCAAATACAAAATGTTAGCTGACAGTTACTTTTTGCTGATAATACTGTGCTTTTTTTGGGGATTCTAAAGAAAAGTTACAAAGGTTAGTTGATGAGTTTGGGAGGGTGTGTAAAGGTAAAAAATTGAAAGTGATGAGAGTATCAAATGATTTAGATAAAGAAAAATTAGATATATTGGAGGGAGGGAATATGGAAAAAGTGAATATTTTTAGATATTTGAGAGTTGACTTATCAGCGGATGGGTTTATGAAAGATGAGGTTAATTGATGAAGGAATAATGGTGAGTGGTGCATTGAGGTATCTGTGAAGACAAAGAACATTATCCATGGAGGCAAAAAAGGTAATGTACAAGAGTATAGTGGTACCAACACTCCTGTATGGGTTTGAAGCATGAGTTGTAAATGCTACAGCGAGGAGGAGGCTGGAGGCAGTGGAGGTGTTGCGTCAAAGGACAATGTGTGGTATAAATATTATGCAGAGAATTTGAAGTGTGAAAATTAGGAGGAGGTGTGGAGTTACTAAAAGTGTTAGTCAGAGGGCTAAAGAGGGGCTGTTGAGGTGGTTTGGTCATTTAGAGAGAGAATGGAACTAAGTAGAATGACTTGGAGAGCATATAAATTTGTAGGGAAAGGAAGGCGGGGTAGGGGTCATCCCTGAACAGGTTGGAGGGAGAGGGTAAAGGAGGTTTTGTTGGCAAGGGGATTGGACTTCCAGCAAGTGTGTATAAGCATGTTATATAGGAGTGAATGGAGATAAATGGTTTTTGGGACGTAACGAGCTGTTGGAGTGTGAGCAGGGTTAACCAGACTTGAGTCCTGGAAATGGGAAGTACAATGCCTGCCCTTTAAAGGAGGGGTTTGGGATATTGGCAATTTGGAAGGATGTCTAAGCTGTCGTATCTGAGTGCCTCTGCAAAGACAGTGATTATGTATGAGTGATGGTGAAAGTGTTGAATGATGAAAGTTTTTTCTTTCTTTTTGGGTCACCCTGCCTCGGTGGGAAACGGCCATCGTGTTAAAAAATTCAACAAGACGGCCGTCTCCTATTGAGGCAGGGTGACCCAAAAAAGAGAAACACTTTCACCATCACTCACACAAAATCACTCTTTGCAGAGGTGCCCACACATGACAGTTTAGATGTCACTCCAAACAGCCAATATCCCAATGGCTGTCTCCTACAGTATCCTACCTCATAGACATATATGAGAATATAGGTAATGTAAGACTTTAATGACTAATGAGAGGGATAAGTCATGGTTAAACATGACTGGGGTATACCTCCAGGTATACTCCAGGGTAACATAAGATGTTGAAGGCCATATTGTGAGGGGTTATTTTATAGGCATACATGGGTAATGTATGACTTTAGTGACTATACTGTGAGGGATATCTTATGGACACACAAGGATGACATAACACCTTAGTAACTATACTGTGAGGATATCTTATGGACACACAAGGGTGACATAACACCTTAGTAACTATACTGTGAGGGATATCTTATGGACACACAAGGGTGACATAACACCTTAGTAACTATACTGTGAGGGATATCTTATGGACACACAAGGGTGACATAACACCTTAGTAACTAT
The DNA here is from genome assembly GCF_026875155.1 of Cherax quadricarinatus. NCBI lineage: Eukaryota > Metazoa > Arthropoda > Malacostraca > Decapoda > Parastacidae > Cherax > Cherax quadricarinatus. The sequence goes on from NC_069487.1 coordinate 5,449,502, forward strand.
ACTGTGAGGGATATCTTATGGACACACAAGGGTGACATAACACCTTAGTAACTATACTGTGGAGAAGTCTACTGGTAAAACTAAATCACTTTCATAAATACTACTGCAGATCTGATCCAGACACATGAGCTTTAAGGAGAAAACATTAGGAGAGAGAATAAAATTAAAAAGGATACTGTTGAAGGCCTACTGATCCCAAAGCAGCTATTTACACCATCATCATTATTATTACATATCTTGGCATATACACATATTCATCAATATGAGCTACACTACAGGCACTGTATAAGCCCTACAAGTTAAGTATTTCTCATGAATATGATATTAAATATCATTGCACTCAATGTTCAGAAACTTGAAATAATATAACTCGGGTGATAATTTTTTAATAAACATTACAAATCAGAAAATAAATGACAAATGAACAGAGTAGTTAATGAGCAACTTCATATTGCATTAATCAGGTTTCTTTGAGAAGAAATAAATTCCTAAATATCTGATGCTTGAATATTTCAATAATGAACTTACAGGAACAGAAAAACATTTGTTTCCCTTTGCACCAGGAACACCTGACACACCCCGTTCACCAACAGGTCCAGATGGTCCTTGGGGTCCTGGTTGACCTATTGAGGAAAATAAATACACAGCATGAAGTTCTCAAAGATGCTGGAGGTAAGACTGTTAAGGCACTGTGATTCATCAAACATTATATGGTGTGCACTCAAAGCCCTGGCTATAACAATTCAATGTTTAAACTTATAATTTCTGTCAATGTATAGCAAGGACACTCACAGCCTTTAAAAGTCTCAATGGCAACCACTGGAATGCCCTGAGGATCTGTGTTGGGCCCCATATTATTCCTGGGGTATATATAATACACAGTTTGGAAACATGAAAAACCTTTTAGCATAGAGGCTTCATGATCCACTAGGTACCTGCAAAAACATATCTACTCACCTTCATAAAGATAAACTATTTCTTTGTTTTTGGCCCTATATGCCTATTTCTATTCCATTTTATATTTTGTTCCCCACTTTAATGGGCTAGTTTCACCACTGGAGAACCAGTGATTTAAACATCCTTGATTGTGAATTTGACCGAGTAAGACTACAGGAAAGATTCCTCTGATGTGCAGGCAAAACTATGGTGCACACATAAGACTGAACAACACACTCGCCATGTTTTTGTTTTTGATGTCCAGAAAAGAACTGGCCTCCTAATGGTTGGGAAATCTCTAAGAGTTGGTATTCTTGAATGCATACCTGAGGCTTGTAGATGAATGGTTCAGAGAACCAACATGTTGATAAATTAGACACATGTGCAACTCTTGGGTATCTTTATTGAGGAAACGTTTCGCCACACAGTGGCTTCATCAGTCCATACAAAGGAGAATCTTGAAGAACAGGAGGAGAATGAGAATGTTCTTCAAGATTCTCCTTTGTATGGACTGATGAAGCCACTGTGTGGCGAAACGTTTCCTCAATAAAGATACCCAAGAGTTGCACATGTGTCTAATTTATCAGCATACCTGAGGCCTGTAGGGCAGTCCCCACCTCATATTCTTGTAGAATTTGTGCATAAGCAAAATGACATCTAAAAGCAAACTGTACCTCCTCTGAGGGAGAACATCATGAGGCAAAAACAAAACAAAAAATGCATATTTACAAAAGGTCTATATACACATGCCTAATGCTTGGCATAGATCAGATAACTCCTCATGTAGGTTATATTTAAAGTGTTGAGAATTATGCCCCAGACCTGTAATGGATATTAGATAAATGTCTGGGCAGAAGCAGATACCACTGAAGAAACCTGTCTTGTGTCATGTCTTAAAAGGATAGAAAACCAGTTGCAATATGCCAGAGTAATTAAGATTTCATGGGAAAAGGACTACGTCCTTTAAAACATACAGTAGCATATTGACTGATGTGAACAAAAAGGAGTCATTGGAACTCTAACTCCCTTCACATGAGGGATACTACCTCTGTCACCTAGCCAAGCCTTTCATGAACAGATACCTTCTTCTTCTTTCAACAAACCAGCCATATGCCACCGAAGCAGGGTGGCCCAAAAAGAAAAACGAAGGTTTCTCTTTTAAACTTTAGTAGTGTATACAGAAGGGGTTACTAGCCCCTTACTCTCAGCATTTTAGTTGCCTCTTACAACATGCATGGCTTACGAAGGAAGAATTCTGTTGCATTTCCCCATGAAGATCAACAAATATACAGGTAAGAAAAGAACTTATCCAGCTTGCCCTATCAGTTAACCAAGGATCAAAAGACCTCCCAAACATAGTTCTTCCTCATCCAACCCTGATCTGTGAAGATGTTCAGTCACCTTGACACAAGCGAAGGAAAAAGATGAACATGTCGGATGTATGGTTGCATTTCTAGTGAATCAAATACTGAAATGCCATTTTCTAGTTTGGGCCACAGGTTATAGTAACAATGTTCTACTAGCAACAAAGCATTAATTGAGGCTATTAATTTTTATTTTAAAGCTAAGGTAAGATATGCATGTTACCAAAGATTCTCATTTTACATAAATGTGAAAGTCTTGACCTCATGTTATGCAACAACTTGCAAACTGCCTGCTGCAGCTTGCTTACATTAAAACATTAAAAGAGGGTCATGAGCAATTTTTTTTTTTTTTAACAAGTCGGCCATCTCCCACCGAGGCAGGGTGACCCAAAAAAGAAAGAAAATCCCCAAAAAGAAAATACTTTTATCATCATTCAACACTTTCACCTCACTCACACATAATCACTATTTTTGCAGAGGTGCTCAGAACACAACAGTTTAGAAGCATATACGTATAAAGACACAACATATCCTTCCAAACTGCCAATATCCCAAACCCCTCCTTTAAAGTGCAGGCATTGTACTTCCCATTTCCAGGACTCAAGTCCGGCTATATAAAAATAATCAGTTTCCCTGAATCCCTTCACTAAATATTACCCTGCTCACACTACAACAGCTCATCATGTCCCAAATACCATTCGTCTCCATTCACTCCTATCTAACACGCTCACACACGCTTGCTGGAAGTCCAAGCCCTTCACCCACAAAACCTCCTTTACCCCCTCCCTCCAACCTTTTCGAGGACAACTACCCCGCCTTCCTTCCCCTACAGATTTATACGCTCTCCATGTCATTCTACTTTGACCCAGTCTCTCTAAATGACCAAACCACCTCAACAACTCCTCTTCAGTCCTCTGACTAATACTTTTATTAACTCCACACCTTCTCCTAATTTCCACACTCCAAATTTTCTGCATAATATTCACACCACACATTGCCATTAGATAGGACATCTCCACTACCTCCAACCGCCTCCTTGCTGCTGCATTTACAACCCAAGCTTCACACCCATATAAGAGTGTTGGTACTACTATACTTTCACACATTCCCTTCTTTGCCTCCATAGATAACATTTTTTGTCTCCACATATACCTCAATGTACCACTCACCTTTTTTCCTTCATCAATTCTATGATTAACCTCATCCTTCATAAATCCATCCACCGACATGTCAATTCCCAAATATCTCAAAACATTCACTTCTTCCATACTCCTCCTCCCCAATTTGATATCCAATTTTTCTTTATCTAAATCATTTGATACCCTCATCACCTTACTTTTTTCTATATTCACTTTCAACTTTCTACCTTTACACACACTCCCAAACTCGTCTATTAACTTTTGCAATTTTTCTTTAGAATCTCCCATAAGCACAGTATCATCAGCAAAAAGTAACTGTGTCAATTCCCATTTTGTATTTGATTCCCCATAATTTAATCCCACCCCTCTCCCGAACACCCTAGCATTTACTTCTTTTGCAACCCCATCTATAAATATATTAAACAACCATGGTGACATTACACATCACTGTCTAAGACCTACTTTTACCGGGAAGTAGTCTCCCTCTCTTCTACACACCCTAACCTGAGCCTCACTATCCTCATAAAAACTCTTTACAGCATTTAGTAACTTATCACCTATTCCATATACTTGCAACATCTGCCACATTGTTCCCCTATCCACTCTGTCATATGCCTTTTCTAAATCTATAAATGCAATAAAAACTTCCCTACCTTTATCTAAATACTGTTCACATATATGCTTCAAGGTAAACACTTGATCTACACATCCCCTACCCACTCTAAAACCTCCTTGCTCATCCGCAATCCTACATTCTGTCTTACCTCTAATTCTTTCAATAATAACCCTACCGTACACTTTTCAATAAACTTATTATTCTATAATTTTTACAATCTCTTTTGTCCCTCTTCCCTTTATATAAAGGGACTATACATGCTCTCTGCCAATCCCTAGGTACCTTCCCCTCTTTCATACATTTATTGAACAAAAATACCAACCACTCCAACACTATACCCCCCCCCCCCTACTTTTAACATTTCTGTCATGATCCCGTCAGTTCCAGCTGCTTTACCCCCTTTTATTCTATGTAATGCCTCACGCACCTCCCCTACACTTACATCCTGCTCTTCTTCACTCCTAAAAGATGGTATACCTCCCTGGCCAGTGCATGAAATTACTGCCTCCCTTTCTTTGTCGACATTTATAAGTTCTTCAAAATATTCTTGCCCTCTACCCAATACCTCCGTTTTTTCCTATACTAACTCCCCTACTCTGTTTTTAACTGACATATCCATTCGTTCCCTAGGCTTTCTTAACTTGTTTAACTCGCTCCAAAATTTTTTTCTTATTTTCATTAAAATTTCTTGACAGTGCCTCTCCCACTCTATCATCTGCTCTCCTTTTGCACTCTCTCACCACTCTCTTCACGTTTCTTTTACTCTCCATATACTCTACTCTTCGTATAACACTTCTGCTTTGTAAAAACCTCTCATAAGCTACCTTTTTCTCTTTTATCACACCCTTTACTTCATCATTCCACCAATCACTCCTCCTTCCTCCTATAACCACAAACTTCTGCCCCACATTCTAATACTGCATTTTTAAAACTATTCCAACCCTCTTCAACCCCTCCCCCCCCACTACTCATACTTGCACTAGCCCACCTTTCTGCCAATAGTTGCTTATATCTCACCCGAACTTCCTCCTCCCTTAGTTTATGCACTTTCACCTCCCTCTTACTTGTTGTTGTCATTTTCATTGTCCCATCTACCTCTTACTCTAACTGTAGCTACAACTAAATAATGATCTGATATATCAGTTGCCCCTCTATAAACATGTACAACCTGGAGCCTACCCATCACTGGTATCTTCAATAAATATAACCTGACATGAAGAGGGTACTTTTTTTGTATATTCATTTGAAACCAATGAGGTTATCATTTAAATAGCAGTTCTAAGAATCACAGGTGAAATTAGCAGTTCAGTGTACCAAAGCTCTCAAGAACAGGATGATGTATATAAAATTCAAATCTATATAGCCCTTCAAGGAAGAGGAAGGTGTCCTCATCTGGTCTTAATCCAAGAGATTGAAAATACTCTCCAATTTCTCAGATGAAACCTAATTACTGTCCATTCACCATGTGTTGAATGGCTTCTACAGGGCTTAGCACTTGCTCATGAATATACAAGAATAATAGAGCATGTACATACCTGGTCGACCAGAATCACCCTTCTCGCCCTTCCTTCCTGGAGCTCCCTCTCTACCAGGATTACCAGGCTGTCCTGGACCCCCTGGTACTCCTGGAGGTCCTCTTCCACCTGGTACACCATCAATGCCATCCCTTCCCTTGGGTCCTGGGAAACCTTGTAGACCTGGTGGACCTGGAGGTCCAGGTTCTCCACCCTAGAATGGTAGGAAGATTATATGAAGAAAGACAAAAAAGAATGCTGTAGTTAGTTGGGAGAGCAAAGATACTACCATCCCCATTTTACTTATAATACAATCTAACTTGAAGATATGGCATGTAGTTAAATGTGCTTCTTTTTATTAAATAACATGAAAATAGACATAATTTGAAAGAAGTTTTGTGTCTGCTTGGTGTGCATTGCTTGAGATACAGACAACATTGGCACATGAACCTTGGCAAAAAAAATATAAACTTTAAACACTATTCATGTATGTCATCAAAATTACAAATTAGAATACTATTCAGAATTTTTCTCAATGTATATTTGTACATGCATAAATACTGGTTTAAATTAAACAAGAAATGTTCTTATAAAATAAATAAATTACAAATAGTTTTTTGTGTTTTTCTTCCATATGTTTTCAGTAATTATCTTAAAACTATTTCTCAGAAAGATTTATTCACAAGAATTTGCAACTTACATTATCTTTCCCAAAAATATAAACTCAATGAAAAATGCTCACCACAGAGGGTCCTGGCGGTCCATGATCACCCTTTGCACCATCTCGACCAGGGTGACCAGCATCTCCTTTATTTCCCGGCAAACCAGGCAAACCATCCAGTCCATCAGGGCCTCGATCACCCTTGTATCCATTGGGTCCAGGAGGACCAGCAACACCTTCTCTTCCCTGTGTTTTTAAATATTTTAAATCTGTTTAATATCTAGCTTGTATATAACCTGAATGTCCATGGTTTAATAAGCAACTAAAATTATATTAAAATTCTGAATAGACATGGAACCTCTGAATTACAAAAGTTCTCTTATTTGTATAAATAAGTCACCATGGGACATACAAAGATTAGTGATAACAGCCAACCAAACAGAAAATTGGTTGGGAAGAACTTGTTCAATACTTAAACGGAGTGGCATTCGAACAGCCTTCTGGAATGAATTAAGGTCGCGTACTGAGATTCCACTGTACATCAAATTCCTCCAAACTCCCTCTTTCCATTCCAATATCCAATCATTCTTTGCTTACACTTTTCTGTCACATATCACCTTGCACATGTTTACTTTTAATTTCCTTCTTTTTACATACCCTACCAAATTTGTCCACCAACCTCAAGGAACTGCCACTGGTAAGGAACCACTGTGATAACTCACACTTTGTTTCAGATTCTTTATCTTTTAATCCCACACCTCTCCCAAACACCTTAACATTCATCTTACTTACAACCCCATCTATAAAAATAGTGAATAACCATAGTGACATCCCTAAGTCCTACTTTCACTGGAAAATAGTCCCCTCTCCTAACCTGAGCCACACTGTTTGCATAAAAACTCCAAACTCCTCTTAGTAAGCTACATCTTATTCCATACGTTAGAAACATCTACCGCACTGCTTATCCACCTTTTTATATGCATTTTCTCAACCCATAAAGGCTATAAACACAAACAGCTCCTTACCTTCATCTAAACAATGTTTACTTATATGTTTCAAGTACACTTCATTTATTTTATACTATAGGATGCTCAAACTTATTTTAATAAACTTTCAATATTTTAAAATAAGTAGCTTTAAAAAATAACATTTTATTAAATAAACTGTGAATATTAACCACATTATCTCCCATACACTAAAAAAAGCCATTCAAATGACTTTCTACTTTTGTCATAGCAATATTAACTATAGTCTTCCAAATATAATACACACAGAGCTCCATAATTTTACTTATGACTCACTAATACCTGTGTAATAAAACTATGGAATACAAATGTTTCAATATGAGCAAACTAATCACAAAAATAAATTACCCTTGCATTTTAATCTCATTGTATGTTAACTATTCTTTCGAAAGTTTTCAAGTAGAATGTTGTAATCTTTTGTTCCTTAGGCTTCCAAGCAGACTGCCTTCTTCAATTATGAAACAAAGTAATCTGCAATTTTCACTACTTAAGAGCAATTTGATTTGAATTTTCTCAATATTTTCTCTTAATATAAAGTGCTGAGCAATCTTAAACTTGAACCAGGCAACAGCAGTGTCTGAAAAAATATACCTAAGGCCACTAGGCCACACCATATCTATAAAAAAAAAAATGCATTCAGATCATTCGTTCCAAGATTTCTGACTGGTTTAGCAAAATCTGAGTTTATTTTTATTTATTAACACATCAGCCATTTCCCACCTAGGCAGGGTGGCCCGAAAAAGAAAAACATTCATCATTCACTCCATCGCTGTCTTGCCAGAGGTGTGCTTACACTACAGTTATAAAACTGCAACATTTACACCCCTCTCTTGGAGTGCTGGCACTGTACTTCCCATCTCCAGGAATCAAGTCCGGACTGCCAGTTTCCCTGAATCCCTTCATAAATGTTACCTTGCTTATACTCCAACAGCACATCAAGTCCTAAAAGCCATTTGTATCCATTTGTTCCTATCTAACACGCTCATGCACGCTTGCTAGAAGTCCAAGCCCCTCACACACAAAACCTCCTTTACCCCCTCCCTCCAACCTTTTCTAGGGCGACCCCTATCCCCGCTTTCCCTCACCACAGATTTATACACTCGAATTAATTTATTTCAGTCCATCCTCTCCACATGTCCAAACCATCTCAATAACCCCTCCTCAGCCCTCTGGATAATAGTTTTGGTAATCCCACACCTCCTCCTAATCTTCAGACTACAGATTCTCTACATTATATTCACACCACACATTGCCCTCAGACATGACATCTCCATTGCCTCCAGCCTTCTCCTTATTACAATAATCACAACCTATACCTCACCCCCATACAAGAGCATTGGTATAACTATACTTTCACACATTTCCCTTTTTGATTTCATGGATAAAGTTCCTTGTCTCTACAGACTCCGAGCCTGAGTTATACATCTGAAATATATTGTATTTACCTAGTATTTTTTGGATTTCGAAAAAGACAAGGTTATATTTATGTTCACAAGGCAATGTAGATGAACTGTAAGATATCCAATTACTAAAAGAAACTGCTTTCTTTGCCTTAATGTACACGTGTTCCCATCTGATATGTGATCAAGCGATAGAATTGATCTACAGTACAGTAGACCCTCGTATGACATGGATTTATTTGGCATGTTTTGGTTATTACACTATTAAAAAACTGAGGTATAATTTTATACAACACCTCAGAAAATTAACATAACACGGTTCAGTTTGCAGGAGGGGAAAAAATCTGCAGCGTCTCCCATGGGATATTTCCCTAGCTCAGGCTGCTGCCTGGCTTTGGGTGAGACCACGGTCTCCACGGAGCTGCACCAGGCCTCAAGGCAGCAAAGGATCGCTTCACCTTGCTCCTTTGCAGTAATGCATCAGATGATTTCAAGTGCAAGCCCAAGGTTATTTTCCACTCTAAGAATCCTCATTCTTTGAAAGGTGTAGATAAAAACACCTTACAAGTAATTTGGAGGTCAAATCAGTCAGCATGGATGACAGAGGAAATATTTATTGACTAGTTTAAGCATCACTTTATTCCTGAAGTCAAGTTTTACCTGCATAGAAAGAACCTTGCATTCAAGGCTCTCTTCATTCTTGATAATTCCTGTACTCATCTAGAAGCTTTGCTGGATGTGACCCCACATGTAAAAGTTGTATTTTTACCTCCAAATACATCTTTAATATAACCACTGGATCAGGGAGTTTTATTAAGTCATTCAAGTGTCACTACACAAGAAAATTGATGAAAAAACTAGCTGCATCAATCGACTCTGACTCCAACCTGGCAGTACCAAGCTTCTGGGAAAATGCATAATGTACTGTAGGGTAAAAGAAGCCAGAGATCCATTACAGAATTTATGCACATTCCAATACAACCATCAACTTTAGTACCAGAACCTCAACCATCCACTTCTGCCAACAACCAAGAACGATCCATCTCAGCCCAGTAGGGCCACACCTTACATCTCCACTCTCTTCACAATGACTGACATACACCAGCAATCACAATTGAAGGTAAATAATAATATTTCTGTTGTATTTGTAGTCTTTAGCAACAAAAACAACATTATCATTTTTATTTTTGCAAGATCTGAATTTCTAAAAAAAAATTGTTTGGCTGGATGGTGGGGTCCCCACAGGAACGTAACCCTATTTTTCCCACAAGTTCTTCAGTTTATACAACATAAATTCATCTAACACAACATTTTCAGGAACATAACTACCCTGTAATATGAAGGTCTACTGTATATGAGAGACTGAAAATTCATGCTTTGATCAAATTTTCTCAATTTTCAATAACATTCCTATTTACGAAATACAATGCCTTTTACACTATTCATGTTTTAACTCCATCATACTTCTTATATAACAGCTTGTAAAAGTAATACACTTCTAGGAACAAGGCCTCACAGCCATATAAAGTACAATGATATATGTAGCACATAACTTGGAAGAAAACATTCTTAAAACAAGTCTTCTAGGGTGAATACAAGTTAGATTGTTAAAAGACAATATATTTAAAAAAAATTCTATGACTCATCCAGATTTTAATTATAACTATTGAAAGCTATTCTAGATACTGACATTAGCAAATCACTTTCATATTAAAGCTGGTATTGTTGGTCCTAGGTAGTAGGTTGGTAGACAGCAACCACCCAGGGAAGTACTACCGTCCTGCCAGATGACTGTGAAACAGAAACCTGTAACTGTTTTGCATGATGGTAGGATTGCTGGATTCTTTTTCTGTCTCATAAACACGCTAGATAACAGGGATATCTTGCTACTCCTACTTACACGTTGGTCACACTTCACAGACGCACACATGTATATATATATACATACATCTAGGTTTTTCTCCTTTTTCTAAATAGCTCTTGTTCTTCCTTATTTCTTCTATTGTCCATGGGGAAGTGGAAAAAATCTTCCTCCGTAAGCCATGCGTTGTCGTATGAGCGACTAAAATGCCGGGAGCAATGGGCTAGTAACCCCCTTCTCCCTGTAACATTTACTAAAAAAGAGAAGAAAAACTTTATAAAACTGGAGGCTTGAATGTGTGTGGATGTAGTGCGGATGACAAGAAACAGATGATTGCTGATGTTATAATGAAAAGAAGTTGGATGTCCTGGCCCTAAGCAAAACAAAGCTGAAGGGGGTAGGGGAGTTTCGATGGGGGGAAATAAAAAGGGATTAAATCTGGAGTATCTGAGAGAGTTAGAGCAAAGAAGGGGTAGCAGTAAGTTGAAGGATCAGTTATGGAAGGAAAAAGAAATATGAATGTGTAAATTCAAGAATTATGTGGATTAAAGTAAAGGTTGGATGCGAAAAGTGGGTCATAATAAGCGTGTATGCACCTGGAGAAGAGAGGAATGTAGAGGAGAGAGAGAGATTTTGGGAGATGTTAAGTGAATGTATAGGAGCCTTTGAACCAAGTGAGAGAGTAATTATGGTAGGGGACCTGAATGTTAAAGTAGGAGAAACTTTTAGAGAGGGGGTGGTAGGTAAGTTTGGGGTGCCGGTGTAAATGATAATGGGAGCCCTTTGATTGAACTTTGTATAGAAAGGGGTTTAGTTATAGGTAATACATATTTAAGAAAAAGAGGATAAATAAGTATACAAGATATGATGTAGGGTGAAATTGACAGTAGTTTGTTGGATTTTGTATTGTAAAAAAAGACGTTGAGTAGACTTTAGGATGTACATGTTTAAGAGGGGCCACAGAAATAATCAGATCACTTTCTAGTTGTAGCTACACTGAGAGTAAAAGGTAGTGGGATACAAGGAGAATAGAAGCATCAGGGAAGAGAGAGGTGAAGGTTTATAAACTAAAAGAGGGGGCAGTTAGGGTTTAAAATATAACAGCTATTGGAAGATAGATGGGGTAATAGAGAGCATAGAAATGGGGTTGAAGAGGTAAGGGGTAGATTTAAAAATGTAGTGTTAGAGTGTTCAGCAAAGTTGTGGTTACAGGAAATGGGTGGGGAGGGAAAGGATGATTGGTGGAATGAGATTAAAGAGAGTAGTAAGGGGAAAAATTACTTTTGAGAATTTTTCAAATTTAGCATATGAAAGTTTTTACAAAGTAAAGGATCAAGGGGGGAAAGTAAGGGAGAAAAAGAGAGAGGTAAAGAGTGGTAAACACTGTAAAAAGAGAAAATGAAGAGGAGTGGATTTTTATAAAACAAATTTTTTTTTGAAAATAAAAAAATTTTGGGAGTGAGATTAACATTTAAAGGGGAACCCAGAAAACAAAGGGGATTTTTTTTTTTTTCAAAATGGGCCATCCCCCACCGGGGAGGGTGACCAAAAAAAAAAACCCCCAAAAAGAAAATACTTTCTCTCATCAAAAATTTACCACACCACACAATATCACGTTTTTGCGGGGTGTCAAAATACAACAGTTTAGAAGCATAACGAAAAGATCACAACATACCCCCCATACTGCCAAACCCAAACCCCCGTTTAAAGTGAAAGGGATTTTACTTCCTTTCCAAGAAAGTCCGACAATGAAAAAAACCGTTTCCCTGTCCCTTCACTAAATTTATCCGCTCACACTAAAAAAATCACAGGTCCCAAGTATATTTTTTTTCCCCCCCCACAACCCCCCCCCCCCCAACCAACCCCCCACAAAAATCCTTTCCCCTTTTTAACCCCTCGGGAAACCCCTACCCCCCCTTCCCCCCTTGAATACTTTCCCCCTTTTTTATTTATATTCTTCAAAAGCCCCCACCCAACAAAACCCCCCTGCCCCCCCAACTTTTTTCTCCACATTCTTTAATTTTCCCACTCCAATTTTCTCAATTTTCCCCAAATTCCCAAAAAACATTCCCCTTCAACCTCTCCCTGCCATTTCCACCGCTTCCTCTTGGTGTTTACACAAATTTTAACTTCCCTTTTTGCCCCTTAAAAAGTTTTTATTCCCTTTCTCAAAAATTTTTTTTTCCCCACTCAACTATTTCCCCCATCCTTCTAAATACCACCCAAATCCCCCGAAGTATTAAAAAAATTCCTTTTTAACTTCCTCCCAATTTTTTCCAATTTTTTTATCAAAATTTTTTTACCCCCCCATTATCTTTTTTATGCACTTTAACTTTCTATTTTAAAAACTTTTTTCAAACTCAAATTTCCCCTAACCTTTTCAATTTTCTTTAGAATTCCCATAAACAATATCAGAAAAAAAAACTGGTCAAATTTTCCCTTTTTAATTTGATTCCCCATAATTTAATCCCACCCCTCTCCCAAAACACCCTAGCATTTACTTCTTTTACAACTCCATCTATAAATATATTAAACAACCATGGTGACATTACACATCCCTTCTAAGACCTACTTTTACCGGGAAGTATTCTCCCTTCTTCTACACACCCTAACCTGGCCTAAACTATCCTCATAAAAGCTCTTACAGCATTTAGTAACTTACCACCTATTCCATATACTTGCAACATCTCCCAAACATTGCTCCTCTATCCACTCTGTCATATGCCTTTTCTAAATCCATAAAAGCAATAAAAACTTCCCTACCTTTATCTAAATAAATGTTCACATATATGCTTCAATGTAAACACTTGATCTACACTCCCTACCCACTCTGAAGCCTCCCCGCTCATCTGCAATCCTACATTCTGTCTTACCTCAAATTCTTTCACTTATAACCCTACAGTATATTTTTCCTGGTATACTCAGTAAACTTATTCCTCTATAATTTTTACAATCCTTTGTCCCCTTTCCCTTTATATAAAGGGATTATACATGCTCTCTGCCAATCCCTAGGTACCTTCCCCTCTTTCATACATTTATTAAACAAAAGTCCCAACCACCCAACACTATATCCCCCTCGCTTTTAACTTTTTGTCAGACCCCATCAGTTCCACTGTTTAAAACCCCCTTTCATTCTACGAATCCCCTCACGTACCTCCACCAAAACTTACTTTCCCTGCTCTTCTTCACTCCTAAAAAGGTTACCCCCCGGGCCCATGCATGAAATTACCACCTCCCTTTTTCCTCAACATTTAAAATTTTCCTCAAAAATTCCGCCATTACCTAATACCTATATTTGGGGAAATTTTTAAATGTTAAAAAGGGGGAAGCTGGATTCGGAAGGGGGAAAGGGAGGAAAACATTTGAAAGGGTGAGGAAGAGCCTTTTGTGAGTGGGGGGGGAAGCCGTGGGGCATGGGTAAAATGAAAGGGGGTAAGGCAGCCGGATTGAGGGGAAAAAGATAAAATTTTAAAAAAGCGGGGGGGGATATATTTTTGGGAGTTTTTGGTGCAATTTTTTTAAATAAAGTATGGAAGAGGGTAAGGTCCCTAGGGAGGAAAGAGATGATGTTCCTTTGTAAAAGGCAAAGGGGACAAAAAAAAGTGCAAAAATTAAGGGGATAAGTCTGTTGAGTATCCTGGTAAAGGTAGGGTAGAGTTTAATTAAAAGAATTAAAGAAAGAGGGAAAAGGATACAGATGAAAAAGGGAGGCTTTGGGAAAAGGTAGGGGGTGTTGGACCATGTTTACAGTGAACAATAAGTGAACAGATTTAGAAAGGCAAAGGGGTTTTTTGGCATTAGGAGTTGAGCAGGGAAAATTTTTTAGTAAGGGGATTCGGGGAAACCGGTTATTTTCATATAGTGGGACTGAGCCCTGGAAATGGGAAGTACAAGCCTGCTTTTTTAAAGGAGGGGTTTGGGTTTGGGCATTTTGGAGGGAATGTTGTGTATCTTTTATAGTGACTTCAAACTTTTGTATTCTGAGCCTTCTGAAAAAAACAGGATAATGTGCATGTGGTGAAAGTTTTAAAAAATTGAAAGATTTTTTTTTGGGGTTTTTTTTCTTTTTTGGGTCCCCCTGCCCGGTGGGAGAGGGCCCGCTTTTTAAAAAAAAAAAAAAAAAAAAAGTATGACAGGGTGGATAGGGGGGAAATGTGGCAGATGTTGCAGGGGCTGTAGGAGGTAGGACTAAAAGCAGTGAGAGTTTTTTTGGGGGGGGGGGGGGAGTGAGGCCAAGTTAGAGTTTGGGGAAAGAGGGAAATTATTTCCCATAAAAGTGGGCCCTTAGACAAGGATGGTGATGCCCCGGGTTGTTTAATATTTATAGATGGGTTGTAAGAGAATAAATGCGAGGGTTTGGGAAAGGTGTGGATTAAAAGAAAAGAATCACACATAAATGGGAGTTGTCACAGTTCTCTTTTCTGATGCATGTCCTTGGAATTCTGAGAGAACTTGCAGAATTGGGGGATGAATTTGGGGACGGTGGCCCCCCGAAAAAAATTAAAAGTGAATACGGGAAAAAGGGAAGGTTTTTTGAGGATAACAAAAAAATAGGAGAAAGATTGGATATCAGATTGGAGGAAGGATGGAGGAGGTGAAATTTTTCAATATTTGGGGGTGGACGTGTCAGCGAGGGTCTAGAAAAATGGGTAATAAAAATTAATGAGGGGGAAAAAGGGGGGTGGCATTAGGGGTCTGTGGAGCAAAGAACTTTTTCCTTGGAGGGAAAGAGGGAATGTATGGGGTATAGTTTTTTGCAAAGCTCTTATATGGGTGTGAAGCATGGGGGAAGAATGTTGCAGCAGGGGAAGGCTGGAGGCAGTGGAGATGTCATGTCTGAGGGGAATGGTGTTGAAAACAATGAAGAGAAATTCGTAGTTTGGGAATTAGGAGGGGGGCGGGATTACCAAAACTGTTTTCCGAGGGATGAGGAAGGTTTTTGAGGTGGTTCGGGCTGTAAAGAATGGCGAAAAAAGAGTGACTTCAAGATGTATCAGTCTGTAATGGAAAAGGGAAACGGGGGAGGGGTCGGCCTAGGAAAGGGTTGGAGAGAGGGGGTAAAGGGGGTTTTGTGTGCGAGGGGCTTGGGCTTCCCGGTATGCGTGAGCGTGTTTGATAGGAGTGAAAGGAGACAAATGGTTTTTAAAACTTTCGTCTTTTTATGGAGCAAAGTAAATTTATGAAGGGGGGAGGGAAACCGCAGGCGGGCTTGGTCCTGGGGATGGGGAATACAGTGCCGCACTCTGAAGGAGGGGTGTTAATGTTGCAGTTTAAAAAAAATGTAGTGTAAAAACACCCTTTTGGCAAGACAGTTTATGGGGTGAATGAGGGTGAAAGTTTTTCTTTTTCAGGCCACCCTGCCTTGGTGGGAATCGGCCAGTGTGATAATAAAAAAAATAAAATAAATAATTGTTGTAAATGGCATACAGCATTTACACATACAATATCACTCAGAATTTTGCACATTGAGCTCATACAATTTTGGAACTGTGCAAGACCTTTAGCTTACACAGATGAGGCTTACATGTAAAAGTTAAGAAGTCAATTACTTACTGGTGGACCTGGAAAACCAGGAAGGCCCTTTTCTCCCTGGGGCCCATGTGGACCTGGGTAGCCTATGCTGCCACGATCACCCTTCTCACCCTTTAGTCCTGGTTCACCTATCCTACCTCGATCACCTTTCATACCCTGTGAAGAGTTTTTATATTAATACAGTATATCTTAATATTATAATAAATGAATAAAGATTCAAAGTCAAAAATCTTCTTCACCTACATTTACTATATGAAAATTCATTAAAAATCACTACAGTGGAACCTCGGTTTTCGTATGCCCTAGTTTGTATATAAAACTAGTTATTCTCTATAAAATGTATTTTTTTTTAATATTTTTGGGTACCTGGAATGGATCAAATATATCTGTTCCAGACACCCAAAAATATTAAAAAAAAATACGTTTTATAGAGAATAACTATAGTTTTATATACAAACTAGGGCATACGAAAACTGAGGTTCCACACTATTGAAAATCTATTCTGCAATTTAGTTACGAGGTACGTTAAATGTGGATTGATAAATCAAACTATTTATTATATGAAGAAAACTGCTGTACTGGGCAAAATCATAAGTGTAATAAAGTTAGTGTGAGATATTATTCATAATGGAAGTGTTGCTTGATGCATGCAGTGATGGAGTAATGAAGAAAGGGGTTTTCTCTCTCTTCAAATATTGTTATGGGAGAGTGCAGCTATTCCTGTAATTTATGGTACATTTCATACTAAGGGGTCTAATACAGGAAATTTGCTCTTCATGGCCAAGCAGCCAACCAGAATTTTCCTATGCAACTGTTTTGCACTGTCTAAAAAAAAGAAGGCCATTGTGGTAGAAGTCTGACTGAACTTTTAATTTTTTGAAACACATTCCTGGTGCACCTAATCTTCATTTTGAAATGTGTTACTGACAGAATGACCGCAATATGCAACTACATCCCTCCGAGGAGCTTAGGTGAGAGAAAAGGTAAAGATAAGGTAAGATAAGATTTGTTCAGATTTTTAACCTAGATGGTTAGCCACCCAGGATAACCTAAGAAAGTCAGTGCATTATTGAGGACTGTCTGTCTTATTTCCATTGGGGTCCTTCAATCTTGTCCCCCCAGGATGTGACCCCCACACCCATTGACTAACACCTAGGTACCTACCTACTGCTAGGTGAACAGGGATAGCAGGTGTAAGGAAACATGCCCAATGTTTCTATTTAGCCAAGGATTTTGAACCACACACACTCAGAGTGTGAGATACACATATTCTAATAATGTTTTTCATTTGAGTAACCCATGGTAGTCATACAATATGAGGATATGTGGACTCAGAACTTTCTGGACACACCCTGTGTAAATATTTATCAAGTAATAAGACCACTGAAGTGTCCACAAAAGCACGAATAGTGTCACTATGAAAATCTATAGAGTACTGAGTTAATTAGAGCACAGTATAAAACAAAAAGGTATAATAGACACTGGTCAATGGCAAAGACAAACACATGGAGACAAAAAAATTAATGAGTACTGTATATTTCTGCCATGAGGCCTGGTCATGGACCGGGCCACAGGGGCACTGACCCCTGGAACACCTTCCAGGTATTAAAGAGAGCCTTATTGTGAGACCAAAATATACAGGGCTCATTTTATCCACTGTTTTATTGTATTTATGTGGGTTTGTTAATGCTGGAATACTGAATGTAAAAAAGTAAATGACTATCACACTATATGGTAAATAAACCGAGTACAAATTGGTACACAGAAAAATTCACAGCAAATGGTGCATGACAGAAAAAAAGCTATGAGCCAGTCAGGATAATGGGAAGAAGTTCTACATGCTAAGAACTAAAAGAAAAAATAACTCTTGATATGCTACCTAGAATAAGATATATTCAATACACATTCTCTGTAACATGTACATTTGAGCATAACTTTATATAAGTGAACTCACTGGGAGCACAGTTGTAACTGTGCAGTTGGTGATAAGTTGTGTGTCGGAGCAATTTCTGTCATCACCCTTTGCTCCCTTTAGGCCTTTTGGTCCTGGCTCACCTATAAATGATAAGCCCATGGGGCCTTTGTCTCCTTTGGGCCCTGGGTAGCCTTTTTCTCCCTGTGGAAGACAAATATTTAATACTGAAACTATAAAGCAGATACTGCTAGTTACTTCACTTACATGTAGCATTATAGAAAATCAGGCACTGCTATTTCACTAATATATTATAGTAAAGCAGGCACTGCTAACTATTTCACTTACATATGATATAAGGCAGGGACTGCTATTTCACTTACATATTATATAAAGCAGGCATTGCTATTTCACTTACATATTATATAAAGCAAGCACTGCTATTTCACTTACATATTATAGTAAGGCAGACACTGCTTTTTCATAAAGTAATATGGTAAAATAGGCACTGCTTTCATAAAACATTATAATAAAGTAGGCACTGCTAAATACTTCCATATTCATAAACATATTAACCCTTTCAGGGTCCAAGGCCAAAATCTGAAGTCACGCACCAGTGTCCAAGAAATTTTGAAAAAAAAAAAAATATTATTTTTTCTTACAGAATTAAAGAGCATATTTTTGTGAAGGTAATAAAACAAAAAAAATTAGAATCTGATCATTACTTACCGAGATACAGTGACAAGAAGTTTATAGAAAATGATGTGGTGGCGGCAACATCGACGAATTCCACATACGCGTATTATATTATTTTGTTGTTTTAGTTGTTTTTTCTTTTCTTTTCCAATTTTTTTCTATTCCTACTAACATTTGGGGCCTGAGAGACCAATACTGTATATAATTGATATATATATACTCACTGTATTGAACACAATAACCGCACTAAAGTTATTATCATATTATTGTTTACCACTGTTGTTTATTACAATAAACATGCACAAATATTGTATAATACTAATGTTCTATCATATATTTACATATTTACAATCACTGGACATGGTTTTAGAACTGCTGGAGCTTGTGGAACTCCTTGAAACAAGGCCCATGCACAGAGGCACCTTACATTCCTCACACATAAAACGAGTGTCTTTGCGTCTTTGTTTGCCGTCGTTTTGTTTGTGCACAGACAATGCATCTCTTCTGAGAAAATTTCTTTGAGTTGAAGGAAGTTGTATTATGAAATGATCACCTTCTCTCCTCAAACGCTTGGGTATATTGTGATGAATTCGAGGACCATGTTGTATTGCAGGTGTTGTTACCTGGTACTTCATTATGAGTTGTCTGAAAAACAAAAAAAAATTCACCATACGGGGGTCTGTTACTCTTTATTT
>NC_069487.1:5469352-5490268 GCF_026875155.1 Cherax quadricarinatus
GTTCTTTGCTAAAGCAGTATTAGGAAAAAATGGGAAAATCTGAATAATTCAAACCCTGTCATTTCGCCCCAATATCAAATACAGAAACCGAAGCCTTCACTTTAGGCCTTAAATTTGCTACACGAAATTGAAACAAGACTTCCACTACATCGTTAAATCTAGACAAACTGCCTCTAACTTTCAGAAAGGCTAATCTTTAAGGCATCTCAGTGCCATCTCAACACAGCTTTCCAGTCCAACCTCAACGTTACATCACTGTCCTCAAAACTTTAGCAAAAGACACGAGTATCAGAATCAACACTGTCGATAAAGGTTGTGGTGTCGTTATGTTGAACACTAACGTCTACAGGAAAATGTTAAATCTACTATATGACCCAGATTCGTACAAATCTCCCTCAACAAACCAAGTGAACAACCTAACCAAAACCTTTCTTCGCAAGACTAACTTCATTCTAAAGGACTCAGAACAAGGGAAGAAACATCTGCAATCCAAAACCTACCAGAAGCACGGCCTGCCGAAAGACTCTGACACTAATAATCCATTGAAACCCATCTACTCTGGAACAGGTGGAGCAGCCCACCAACTGTCAAGGACTCGAGCCAACTATCTATTTAAACCCTTGGGCACAATCAATCGAGCACACCTTAACACACTCTGATGATCTCAACCACATCCGAAACATTAACGTCAGGAACATGAACCTCTCCAGCCTGGACTTGATATTCCTGTTTACTGAGGTATCCACAGCACAACCATTGCTCTCTTGCGCCTGAAAATTGAAGACTCCTTCGACCTCGGTGTCTCAAACCTTGTTGATAATTATCTTCTCAACAGACTTTTAGATTACCCATGGTTTCCTCACTAGTGATGCACTGGCCGTCCTATAATATAAAACATCTCAAAGCGGAGCGGGTTTCTTCTATCATTTCCTGCTCACTCACCTGGCTCCTTTGTAGTGACCACATACTCTTACCACTAAGCGCTTCAACGTTCCTGCTCTCCAACACAAGCTCAACCAGGTTGAGCACTCAATCTAATTTAACGCTAGAAAAAGTCGACGATACTCTTCCTTTGCGTGATGTTCTTCTCAACAAAACTGACCACGAGCTTCGTTTTAATTAAAGTGTACTGAAAACCGACTAACCAGCACGATCTTTCTCACCTCTCCTCACTATGATACCTGAGCTAAACGAGGCGTAATGATAGGCTTCTTACTGCGTGTCCTTTGTATCAGCAGTAGTAAATTTTTTGAGGAAAAATCCTCTTTTAAGGAACAATTATTTTCTAAGCTTCACTACCCTCATCACTTTAATAAGAGATTCAGACGCTGTGCATAACATCATATTCAATTATCCTAGACATGATACCGCAAAGAGAAGATACATAGTTCTCCCTACTTATTCCGCTGCCAAACATGTCTCTCACTTTCTTTCTTATATACCTTTCCAAGTATCTACCACTGCATCCACTACAGAGACATCACCAGAATAAACACCACCAGGTTTCATTCTTTTCAGGATGCAATGACTGCAACCAAATATACGAGGGATATATCCAGATACCTCCAAACTCGAGAGCAGAATACGAATGCAGAAAGGACATGAAAACGCCCGTGTTTCCACTGAATTCCCACAACAGTTTGATGAACTACAGATACCTAAGACTCATTGATAAGGAAGAAGATACTCAGAGACAGGGGCTCTTGGAATCATCACTCATCTACCATTTCATGCACAACAATGACTATACAACATAGTTGAACCTTTTGCCAGAAAACTTCATAGTTACTCAACATAACAAGAGCTCATGCCCATGGAGAAGACATTGGCAGGCCTACCAAACCCTTGCTGGGCGGCTGCTTCTCAAACCCCACCTCTTCTCAGCCATCAACTTCTACAGCCCCACCTGACCCTTCACGATAATACGCTCAAAATATATATGCAGGTCCTGCATCCCCAGGTAGATCTGATTGCGGGTTGATAACACCCACAGGGCGAAACGTAGTCATTAGAGGATGGTATTATATTGCATTTGTCCCTTTCTCCATCGTGAAGATATTTTATACTATTTATTTTTAGATAACAATTGTATTTATCCATCGTGGCGATATTTTATTCAATTTCTCTCTCTCCCTCTCTCTCCCCATACCAAATTTACTAATTCTACAAACAAAATAATTAATTGTTATGTCCATCCTGTCCTCCAGTGTCGCCAGGTTAATTTCCCTTAACTTCTCCTCGTAGGACATTCCCCTTAGCTCCGGGACTTGTCTCGTTCCAAACCTTTGCACTTTCTATAATTTCCTGACGTGCTTGCCCAAATGTGGGCTCCAAAATGGTGCTGCATACCCCAATATAGTCCTGACGTACACGGTGTACAGAGTTCTAAACGATTCCTTACTGCGATCTCGTAATGCTATTTTTAGCTTTTGTGAGACCTCTACCCACTCTACCTGAGGTATCCCAGCGAGTGAGCACGTCTCCTGTATATCCCAGTGCTTAACAGAATAGGAATAGCATATGAAGGTACAAAATAAAAATGGGAACTATGGCTATAGTTTACTTAATAACATAAAAGGACTAGAATACAACATATCCTGATGGAAATTTACACAATATAACAATTGACCTATGAGACTTATTACCAGGGGGAAGGGTAGATGTTATCAGTAACACGGACTAGTACTCACTTTTAAATGCACCGACCAGCTGACCCCGAGATTCCCAATGCGTGGTCCACTACACACCGGCTGTCCAAAGCTCTCGCTTCCCCGGACCTGTCCCCAACAACCCCTTTGCTCCTCTGTTCCCTGGCTTATATTGTAGTCAAAGTACCCCCCCCCCCCAATGGGGTATGTACCACGTGTTACGACCTGACGCCGAGGTCTGACGCCGTTAAGAACAAAAGACCTCAGACGTGGGCGTGACTACCCGACATTTGCAAAAGGCAGGTGTGACCATATAATTAGGTCTCCCAAAGAGACCTCACAAGCCCATCTGAACTGCATCACATCCCCCTTTCTCCCCCAATTTAAAATATCGGGGAACTAGGACAATTTGTCCTAATTATTAGACTATTTTAACCTAAACCCTTTTATTCTATTACAATACAATAGCAAATAATATAAATTTCCCACACAGATGGGTTTAATAAATTCTAGCACAAGAAACGAATAACAATGACTCTGGTGCGAAACCTCCTTATCCGTCATGTCTCCTTAAAACTAAATATCGGCTCCATTTGCCTTCCTGTACTCTACTAGAAATAAACTAGCTCCTGTAGTCACCCTCGCTAATAACCATTGAGCCAAACCTCGAAAGGGTTTTCCTGGCGTAGAAAAACACCTCCAGCGGTATTTATTCCTTCAAGTACATTGCAACTGAACCATTACACGACCACAATGTCGCATTTTCCTTGCACCCTACCGTGACCATTCATGACAAGGCAGGAATCACAACCAGGATCAATCATTATCCCATTTCTAGGAACTAAAAGAAAACCTCCCATCCCTCACATAAAGGAATCCTCTTCTGACGGCGAGCCGATTGGTGTTTACAGTTCTCCACCTGAAAAGAATATACATCCTATCCCCTACGGTGACCCCCTCCCGGCAAGGAGCTAGCTCACATAATATACAACACATATTTGTCCCAAACAGCTGACATAAAATAGGTCATCCCTAGCAGTAGAGATACCATACTAATACCACTCTAATCATCTTTTTCCCAAGCTTCACTGGGTAGTAGTAAATGAAAACGGTTGGCTTGACTTGGGGCCATGCTATTGACCCGGGGAGAAGCCCCTCTACAAATCCTTGGGCAGAAAATAAAGGGGGTCGATGGGGGAGGACATAGGGCCATTGCAGTATTCTTGTCATCTCACCTCCAGATCTGCTACTGCTTCTACAAGAAGAGGGGTTAGCCAGAGCTTCTGGCCCACCCTAGCACTTCCTAAATTGGGCCATGTCTCATTGTGTGGACTTCGTTGGCGTTTAGAACGCTCATGCGGGTCCCTCTCGTTGAAACACAGCATCTGGGAATTTCACGACTCGGCAAGCAGCTTACTTCACCACGACAATACCTCCTCAGGCACCAAGGCCACCCTTCATCCTTCCACCTCACCCGTCAACTTCCACTTCTTGCATGGGGGTGGCACGAGAGCTGGCTCCCCGCTTTTCCTCAATTCTCCCAGGTCTAATAATAGCCCTTTTGCTGGACCCAAACTGACTTCTTGGCACTTCTGCGTCTCCATCACTCCAGGCCAAATAGATTCCTGGAGTCTCCTTGGCAGATCCTGGCAACATCTCCACATCTCCTGTGAAAAAATAGTAGACGGCAGTATTGTCTACGGGTGACTGGGGCTTATTGTTGGTGGGCAGGTCTCTAGAGTATTGAGCCGACCTGAGGGCGAGGCGAGTGGTCAGCTCCTTCCCTCAGGGTCCCATTTACTCACAACACTCCTCCCTCCAGCAAAAATTTCCCCTTTACAAATTTCGTCTATACATTCTTGACCTTGTATTCATACCAACATTTTCCTCTACCAGCTAAAGTAACCTATCTCCTCATATACCTCGTCATTTACAGTCCTTTCATCCACCACATTAACATTAGGCATTACTATTCCTCCTCAGACCAGAATGGCTTTATTTTATTACAATGAACAATCCTCTCACTCTGGTCCTAAAACAACCCTTTAACCTTCACATTTACTGGTCCCATTTTCTCTAAGATGGGGTAAGGACCTTTCCACCTTGGACCGGGGGACCTACTCTGTTGAGGGTACTTCATCTTTATATACCATTACTAGGTTACCTTAAGTTTAAGAGGCTTCACTTCCCTGTCATAGTAAGTGAGCAAAATTTTCCTGCGCTCAAACCAGATGCCTGGGCGGCAGTTCGCCAAGCAGTTCTCATTTTTGTTAGAACTTCTAAAGGGATAGTCCTCACCGTATCTGACAACTGCTTGGTTCACCAAGCCTGCTGCAAAATGACAGTCATGCCCTGTAAATAGAATAATGGTTGTGTCCCTGTTGATTTGTGAATAGCGGTGTTTAAAGCAAATTGAACATAGGGTATATATATTTTATCCCATTGTAATGGTTCTTTCTCTGAGAGAATGGGCCAGTGTATTTTGACTACTTGGTCGTTCTCTCCACCATACCATTCGCCTGTGGATGATAAGCTGTCGTGAATGCTGTCATTATTTCTAAGTGTTACCAAACCTCTGCAAATACCTTGCTTTAAACTCGGGAACCTTGATCTGTTACTAATTCCTAGGAGGTTCAAATATTGCTACGAATCTATCAAGGAGCGCCTCTGCAACAGTCTGGGGGTCTTTCTTAGGGATGGGTACAAGTGTTGTTAACCGTGACAGATGGTCCACCAGCACAAGAACATACCTATTGCCTGAATAACTATTATGAAAGTCGATAAGATCTGCACCAACCCGGGTCCAAGGGCCCCTTTAAAATCTGGGGAAAAGCTTGCAATTCCACATTAACCTGAGGTTACCTTTCCTCCTTTGGCAATTACCACAACATTTTACATATTCGTTACAAAATTTCAGGAGACCGGGAAAAGTAGAACATTTCTTTGGCTCTCTTATAAGTCCAAAAAACACCTGGATGGCCAGCCATCTTGGAGGGAGTGTGCAAGCTTCAGAGCGGCCTTCCTAAAGGACATTGGGTATTACTACCTGCTGTACTGAACGATCGTTCAGCTCCGTAATCTATGTAGCACACCGTCTTTCATCTCGAATTCATCATGGGGCGGTTTGGGCTTGGCACGGGAGTTTCTCTCCCTCCAAATACCAATTATCTCCTTCCACCTGTTCTCTTCCAGTTGGTACTCTCTTAATTTTTCATTGTTCACATTCTCAATATTAACATCAACATTTATGCTGCTACTTTCCTACCAATACGTCTGGTACATGGTGTGAGCTCCTGGTTTATAAAGAATCTGGTACGAGTGTGCTGACAGTTCGTAACCTCATCTAGACATCCAGGACAGCGAGTTTTCTTTTTAAATATGTGCACCAATGCCCTGTGATCTGTTATTATTTTAAAATGGCGCTGAAATACATACGGTTCAAGTATCTCACACCTTTCTACCACTGCCAAGGCTTCTTATCAGTGATGGCAACCTGACTTCCGGTCCTTTAAATCTTTATGCTAAAATACGCTACTGGTGTGGGGTTATTTTCCTTGTCCCCTTTGCATTAGGCAACCTCCTATTGCAACTGCTGAAGCGTCTGTATGTATCTCAAACTCTCTGGAAAAATCGGGACCACTAATACCGGCTCACTTGTAAGCTCAGCCTTTAATTTTTCGTGAGCCAACTCATGTTCTTCTTTCCATACAAACTTAGCTTTCTCTTAGTTAGATCTGTCAGTGGTGCTGCTATCTCTGCAAAACCTTTAATATGTCTTCTAAAGTATCCTGCTGCCCCTAGGAACCTCCTGACCTCCCTTGCTGTTCTAGGTCTTGGCATTTCAGATATTGCCTTACACTTATCAGGGTCAGGGCGAATCCCTTCAGGGCTCACCTGAAAGCCTAGAAATTTAAAGCTAGTGGCTGCTATTATACATTTCTTTGCATTCAACTTAAATCCTGTTTTAAATCCAGTAGTTTTAGTGTCTCCACAAGGTTGTCTACATTTTCTGGAAATGACCGGGAGTAGACTACCACATCATCAAGATATGCCAGTGAGTGTCTACCCAAACACAGGGCTGAGGATGAAGTTTACAGCTCTTTGGAAGCTAGAGGGCGGGGTTTTTAACCCGTAGGGCATTCGTTTAAATTGGTATTAGCTGACCCCATCTGAGAATCCCGCCTTCTCTCTATCTTCTTCTGAAACGGGATGGCCCAATAAGCTGACTTAGCGTCCAAAGTCGAAAATACTTAGCTGTTCCAAATGAATTCAAGAATTTCCTGGATTAGGGGCAAGGATAACTATCACTATTTTTAAAATTTCATTCACTTTCCTATAATCCACACAGAACCGATAAGAGTTATCTGTTTCTTTACCAACACACAGGTGAGAGCCACGGTGATGAACTCGGTTCAATTACATCGTTCTGGAGCAGGTAATTACATTCCCCCCTTTAAATTACCTCTTAGCCTCTTCTGGGAGTCTCCATTGACGGGTTTGGACAGGTAAACTGTCATCTGTAGGTATAGTATGCTCAATCTGGGGCAGGAAGCCTATACTCCTTCATTCATTGAAAACAATTTTGGGAAAGTTCCTTAAAGCATTTTTTAAATTATTTCCTTCTCAGAACATTTTAAATGATTTAGATTTACATCTTTAAACGTTTTTTCCCCTTTTACTTTCGTTCGGGGTGGGAGCGGCAGGTGTCATTTTACCCTTTCTGGGACTCTGGTATTAAGTGCTCCACATTGTTGACCTCGGGCAGGTAGCTTAACGGAGTCAGGTTCAAAAATTAAGTCTTTGGGGATAATCTCAGCTGATGTTAACCTTCTACCATTCTTGAATCTTAACGCTTTACTTGTCAGATTTATCACTGGTATTAAGATATGTCTTTTCTCAGAAACCTGGGCTAGATGATGAGGCACCAGGAAGGATTCTAGCTTCCCAGCTAATTGTAAGATACTTCCTGGCTCGACCTTCCTTCCCACTGAACCTTTAATAAATTTGAATGTATTAGGTGGACATGAACATCAAAATGGTATAAAATACCGACAGGTTGGTAGGTAAGACACAAAGGCAACAGTTAGGCAACTTTATTCCGAAACGTTTCGCCTACACAGTAGGCTTCTTCAGTCGAATACAGAAAGTAGGCAGGAACAGTAGAGATGTGAAGACGATGTAATCAGTCCATCACCCTTGAAGTCGTAGAATTTGAGGTTGTCAGTCCCTCAGCCTGGAGAGTTCAGTTCCATAGTCAGGAACTATCTGAAGATCAAGCGACAGTGCGGAGACTTAAATACTGTCGGAAGGAGAGGTGCATAGTAGTAGTAGTAGTAGTGAGAATGTAGCCACTGATTGGTCAGGTCCCTCTCAGATCCAACAGTTCTCACTTGAAAGGGTGGACATACCTGGTTATGTAATACATGAACTGCATAATCTGCGTCTGCAGAGTTCACATTAGGTAACTGCACTTCAAAAAGTGATTTAGATGGGGTTTTGAATAATTTATTACTCCTACTCATAGAAGCTACTATTGAGGGATCTTCTATGAATTTTATTGGAAAGGAAACCTCATCCAGTATCAGCCGACTGGTTCCCCTCCCTTTGCCATACGACAAGAGGAAGTCAAACCTTCTGAGAAAATCCATACCTAAGAGTAAGTCCCCTGGAAAAACCCTTTCTCCAGACACTACTAAACAAGCGTGAACTTTAAAAACTTTCACCCAGTTCAAATAACAGGTCCGTTTGTCCCTCGACATTAATATCAAATTACCATTTACAGCAGTAAATCTCTCTTAGCTTTGCTTAATTTTAAAAACCCCTCCAGTTATTACATACATCTCGCTTATTATTGACACCTGACTTCCCGTATCAATGAAAGCTACCAATTTTTTTTCCATTTTACTCTTATTTAATCATAGGTCTTTCATCTTTGGTAACAAGTTATCAGACCTATCTTCCTTAACCTTTACCTTCTTCTTTCGTTAGGAACGAAAATTAGGGCAGTTGGCCCTAATATGGGCCAATCCCCCCACACTCCCAGCAATTTATTAGTTCTCCGAGCATTGTGTTTATTACGCCCACCACCGCCTGTCCTGCGGTGGGGGGGGTAATATACTTCTTAATTTTTATTGGTTGTCGCCACATATGGTGACTCAGGTGCTACTCTTCTGAGGCAACAATTCTATCTCCCTTTCCCGTCTCTACCAATTCGGACTCGAAGACATGGCATATTGAACTATTTCTTTGAAGGTTTAATCGCTAGTACCATAGCAACTCTATTCTCAACCCCGACGGCAACCCTTCACAAAAATACCTGCTTTTTTTAAAGCTCCAGCTGTTCTCCTTATATTTAAAGTTCCGTTAACATCTTCCAACCCTGGAGACCAACCAAACAACTGAAGTCCCTTAGAGTGTTTTCCCTGCTTCAGTTTTCAAAATTTTTCCAGGTATCGATGGATATTTTCAACTGATAAATGCCGTCCTGGAACCTATATCTTATAGCAAACCTTGAAATTACTCCAGTCCCTTACATTAATAAATTGTGGAGACTAAATATGGATGCTGTGTTATCTACAATTGCCCTGAATCCCAGTGAAACTATCATTTTTTCATCAGATATATTAAACAAAATGGTCTCAATATTTTTAATCCCAAACTTCTACTTTGATATTTCTTTTGATGGGATTTCCTCGGCAAATCTTCTACAATGAAATTTCGCAAATTTTTCTAAAAATGGCCTATCAACAATTACTGTCCCCACATAGAGGTTTTTCCCAAAACTACTATCTGGACTGATGCCCCCGATAAAATCTTTGGGTGAAGCATAGGTTCGTTGGGACGTTGAGTGCTTGTTAGGGAAGGATTGACCTGGGAAGGCTGGAGGCTCAGAATTGGGGTTGGGTCGGAGTCCCGTTTTATTAGATAAGGACCCATCGGGAAATACTGAATGGGTTTCCCCCCGTAGTTACACGTGTGGGTGTTTGGTTATATTTACAGGGAAAAACATTGGGCAGGTGAACACCTGACACAGCAGGGGGAAACTATGGTTACTGAGGGGTTAGGTAAACTAGAACGTAGAACCAGGCGCAGAATGGGAACCCTATAAGCAGCTAACCCCAGGACTTGGGGAGGGAGTTTCAACAATAGGGGATTGAGGTTACTCATAACTTGAGCAATAACCTATGAAGCACAGAGTTAAGATAAGGATACATACTATATAAGCATTAACTGGGTTATTAAAAAACGGAGGTATGGGGTTAGTAGCATCCCGGGTTGGTAAAGTTGATACTCCCGGCTAACAGCAGTGATAAATTATTAGATACCACTGGGGCCATAGATTCGTGGTACTACTGGGGGTCACCGTGGGAAAGTACATTCGTTCCTGAGCCTTGAACCTGGGGATGGTTTGTCCCTGACATATGTACCCCTGAAGTATTATTTATCACGAAATCTCATTTTCTTGATTATTTCTACCCTCACTAACATTAATCACTGAATCTTGCTGGGAACATGTTGCTAAAAACCCTTCACTTGAGCCTGCTGCGAGATCACTAACATTGACGTTAACCTCTGTCATCTGTTTTACGAGGAACTTCACCTGTATCCTACTGGGTCGTCTAATTGCACTATTTAACGTCTTGCTAAAGCAATTAATTTGGTCATCACCCACCGACAAACATAAGAGTAGGATTGTCCGGTTTATTCTAAAGGGTTTCGGTCACAGTTAACGGTAAAACAAATGAAAAGGCGACACAAAGAAATTAATATTTTGGTTTGATAGCAAAAACCGACCAGTCGTAAAGCACGTGAGCCGCGTTTAATGATAAACGCTAAACCGCTCCCACCATGTGAGACCTCTACCCACTCTACCTGAGGTATCCCAGCGAGTGAGCACGTCTCCTGTATATCCCAGTGCTTAACAGAATAGGGAAAAGCATATAAGGTACAAAATAAAAATGGGAACTATGGCTATAGTTTACTTAATAACATAAAAGGGCTAGAATACAACATATCCTGATGGATTATTATTATTATTATAATCAAAAAGAAGCGCTAAGCCACAAGGACTATACAGCGCTGCAGGGCAGGAAGGAAGCGAGGGCATCAGGTGGCAAAAGGGAGATGGATGAGCAACAGGTTACGGATAACAGCGGGGCAGTGGATGGTAAAAGGGTAAAGGGCAGCAAGAGACTGAACCAGAAAGGGCTGAGGGGAGTGCGAAAAGTATCATCAGAGTTTGTGGAGTAAATCAGTCGTTGTCAAGAAGTCAATGAGAGAGTCAGGATTAAAGGAGGGTCCCTCAGCAAGAAGGGAAGGTAAAGAGAGAGTAGGAGAACGAAGACGACGTTGGAGGGAAATTCTGCGTGCTCGTTGATAGAGAGGGCAGTCTAACAGAATGTGGGTAATCGATACTGGAACTTGACACTGCTCACAGAGAGGAACAGGGGGCCCTCCATGAGATACCCATGAGTAAGACGAGTGTGGCCAATGCAAGGGGGGAGAGAGTGGTCTCCCAACCCCCGGGACTGATGACAAGAAGACGGGCCCGTAACCTATGCTCGGTTTAATAGAAATGAAGTTTGTTACCGAGCAGAGTTGACCAACGTTGTTGCCAAAGGGTGCGAAGGTGGGTAAACTATTGCAGCAAAAAGTCCAGAAATGGAACACCTCGATAGGAAATTGGTAGGTCATATACTGCTGACCGCGCAGCATGTCTGCCTGTTCATTGCCCTGTACGTCGACATGACCAGGGACCCAACAAAAAACAATATCTTTATGTTTGGTAGAGATACCGCGTAGCCAAAGTTGGATACGGAGAACTAGGGGATGAGATGTATCAAATTTTCGTATAGCCTGTAGAGCACTAAGGGAGTCTGAGACTACTACAAATATGACACAGGCATAGATGCGATACGAATAAGTGCTGCAAGAATGGCATACAGTTCAGCATAAAAATTTCTAGCTGAAGATAGTAAATGCCCTCGTAACGACGCTGTCCGGAAACACTGCTGCGAATCCGACGCCGTCTGAAGACTTAAAGCCATCTGTGTACACCCGCGGGGGCATGAGAATGAGAGTGGGAAGTGATCAAGAAAAAGAAAGCGGAAGCCAACCGAGGCAGTTGAGCTTTCGAGCAAGGGAAGTGAAAGAACAGACCGAACAGCTGGAACTTCCCAGGGGGTAGGGAAAAGTGAGATGCTACATAACAATAAAGGTGTAACTGAAGGGGAAGACAAGAGTGAAAGTAGGCGAAGAGAAAAGGGGCGGAGCAAACAGGGCGGCGAACGAATAAAGAATGTCTACTAATATCGGGGACCATTCTATAAAAAGGAAGGATTGGGGTAGATCGTGAGAGCGTACATAGTAACGAAGGCAATGGGCATCACGGCGATCAGACAAGGAAAGGAACATTGCTTCTGTATAGAGGCCTCCAACAGGGAAGAGCGAAAAGCACCAAGGCACAAACTAAGCCTTGGTGATGGATAGAGTTTAAGGCTAGAGAGAGTAGCAGGAGAGGCCGCAAATAAATCTGGTCACCATAATCGAGTTTCGATAAAACGAGGGCTGATGTAGGCGAAGCAGAGTTCGACGATCAGCTCCCCAGGAAAAAATGAGCAAGGGTTTTAAGAAGGTTTAGCCGGCTTTTGGGCAAGTTGCCTTCAGAGAGGTAATGTGAGGTTTCCAGGTTAACCGACGGTCAAAGAGAAGGCCTAGAAACCTGACTGTATCACGTTCGGGATAGGGGAGCCATAGAGATACAAAGGATGATCGGAGATAACAGAGCGTCTAGTGAAAGTAATTTGGTGATTTTGGTACTTGAAAATTTAAACCCATGTGTGGTGGCCCAAGTGGAAACACGGTCGACCGCATGCTGGAGAGAAACGCAATAAGGTGACAGTCAGCGCCTGCACAAGCAATAGCGAAGTCACAACATAGAGGATGACCAAATATTGGGTGGAAGAACAGAGGCCAAATCATTTATAGCAAGGAGAAAAAGTGTTGTGCTTTGAACACATCCCTGAGGACACCTTCAGCTTGGACGAAGTCCGGGAAAGAACATTATTGACTCGAACACGGAAATGTCTGTCAGTTAAAAAGTTCTTAAGGAAGGATGGTAGATTGCCTCGAGCCTAAGGAATGGGCCTGGGCCAAAATATTATACCTCCAAGTTGTGTCATTGCCATCTCAAGGTCAAAAATATGGCAATAACTGGGGTGATTATTCGCAAGGCATTACGAACATACGTATCCAAGCGTAGTAAGGGGTCAGGTAGAACGACCCTTACGAAAGCCATATTGACTAGCGGAGAGACTGTTGTGAGTCTCTAAATACCACATTAAACGTCGATTTACGAGGCGTTCCATCACTTTGCAAACTGCACTTGTAAGAGCGATGGGGCGATAGTGGGAGGCATCATGTCCTGGGATACCCGGTTTGCGGAAAGGGAGAACAATGGCAGATTTCCACAGCTGGGAAGAACTCCTTGTGCCCAAATAAGATTGAAGAGTGTAAGAGGACACAAGGCTGACCGATGTAAATGTTGTAACATACGAATAAAGAAGTCATCAGGCCCAGCTGCCGATGATCGGCAAGCTGAGAGCGTTGCCTCCAGTTCTTGAAGTGTAAAGGCACATTATACTGTTTCTTCTCCGAGAGAAGAAAAGTCCAAGGGTACTACTCTCTGGCAGACTTTGAGGAAAGAAACGAGGGGCATAGATGGAGCCCTCGGAAAACGGACCAGAATGTGTGCCCAAGTTCAATGGCAACGTCGAGAGGGTTTGCTATATCAACACCAGTGACCCGTAAACAGGAGCCGGGTCAGGAGAGTATTTACCACTCAATTTCCTCACTTTTTTCCAGACTGGCACTCATAGAAGAAGCAGAGGTGATGGTGGAAACATAGTCTCGCCAACAAGTGCGTTTAGCTTCACGGATGACCCCGGCGAGCGATCGCACGCTTCTGCTTAAAATCAACAAGTCTCTCAGCGTTTTTATTGTACCGGTACCTGCCCATGCAGCACGTTTTAAACGTACTGCACGAGCACAAGCAGGGGACCACCAAGGCACGCACTTCTGAGAATGCCTGCCTGAGGTTTGGGGTATAGAATGAGAAGCTGCAGTATAAACTGATGTCGAGAAGATGTGTAGAGCTCATCAATGGAGGATGAAGAAGGAACCCTCACTAAAAGCATGAGGGTGAGTAAAGATCCCAATTTGCCCGATCAAAATTTCCAGCGAGGGCTACGGGAAGGTGGTGAATAGGAAGGAAAGTAAGAATGATCGAAAATGATCGCTGTCATGTAAGTCTGGTAGAACAGACCAGGTGAAGTCTATGCGTGGAGGAAGAGCAGACTGATAGATCGATGCAAGAGAGAGTATGAGTACGAGGATCAAATGGGTTGGGGGTACCCGTATTTAAAACATGGAGGGGGGAGAGGCAAGAAAAGCCTCCAACTGAATGCCACGTGAGTCACAAAGAGACCCCCCCAGAGGAAAAGGTGGCATTAAAATCACCAAGTAACAGAAGTGGTGGTGTAAGGATGAAACAAGAAAGGCAAAGTCTGGATAGAAAATGCTAGAGAAGGAGGAGATATAAAGAACATAAATTTTAAACCACTTATTCAAGTGGATACGGGCTGCAGTGTAATGCAGCGAGGTATGGACAAATAATTGACAGTACGGAATATCATTGCGTAGAAGAAGGCACTTTCAATAAAGGTCCCATCTGAGAAAGGATCCGAGAATACAATAAATTATAGCCTGAGATAGTTTTGGGAAAAAAGCCGAGTTAATTTTGGTTCTTGTAAGCAAGCACCAACAGGGAAAACCTGGAAAGCAACATCTGAAGCTCACACCCCGATTACCCCTGAGGGCCCCGGGTATTCCACTGTAAATAGGCCATGATTGGCGATGAAGGAAATATCAGGAATCTGTAGGTAAAGGCACCCACGGACTAGAGGGGTTAGAAAATCAACGTGTGGTGGCATTGGAAGAGTTCAAGTAGCGAAGGAACGGAGCGTTGCGAAGAATGGGGTTGGAAGATGGAGGAGAGGGGAAAAGAAGGAACAGGAAGTGAATCAGTGCCATTGAAGGTTTAGTCTCTGCAATAATTCTGAAATGGCTTCAAGGGGTTTCGAATTTTAAAGATGTATGGGAAAAACCCTTGAGATGGAGGAGGAAGGTGTAAGATTGGGACAGTAATGGACTGTACCAAAGTAGAGGGGGAGGGGAAAAATGTAAGGGACTGGAGAGAATTGGGGGGGGACAGAAGAGGTAGAAAACCCGGGGGTTTACAGAAGAGGGAGAAACTTGGAGGGGACGGGGGTGGAAGGCATAGACGAGGAGGAGGGGAATCCCCATTGAAATAGAGCCAAAAAGGGGGGAAAACTGGGTAAAGACTGGAAAGGTAACGTGTGGAGGTGGAAAAAGGGGAAAGGAAGGGGAAAAGAAAAAATTTAGCAATGTGGATTTTTTGGACTTCTGAGTAAGGGGCGTTTTGTATTGGGTGTCGAAAACGAGTCTTGTCAACTGGGTTTGTGGGGAAAAGGACCGAAGAGTGAGAACAACTGATTGAGTCGGGACGTCAACCCAAGGACAGCAAAAGGATTGATCCGTAATGGCATGGGGGGGGTAACAACAAGGAGGCTGCAGAAGAGGGGGACCCCAAAGTGGGGGGATGTTTGGAAACACGAGAATAAAAAACACGGGGAGTCTCCCTTGGGGCGGAGATGAGAAAAGCCATAGCATAAGGGGACCCCCCTCTTTGAGGCAACGGATTTCACGTTCATTTAAGTAGACCGGCAACGGCGGGAACAAGGGTAGCTTCATTACAAAAAGGCAAGAGGGAGGTTGACTGCAAAAAAGTTTTAGAAGGTTGTGGGCACCAAGACGGGCATTCGGCATAATCGCAATTTTTTCGCGGGTGACCAAAACGCCAGAAATTTTCTACTTTTGTTCGGTAGGATCACCTTTTCAATTTTGAAAAACCGATGTCCCCGACTATACAAAGGGGGGGAGTTCCGCTGCCCAAATTTTTAACGAGCCACTTGAAAGGGGTAACTCCCCGCCCCCGGCGGGAAGGGAAAATTCTACTTTGAGGATTGGGAGATCCTGATTCCACTTTTAAAAAATGCCCATTGCCACATGACGGAAATCTTTTGGAAGGGAGGGGGCAAAAATGACAGAACCACTACAAGAATTGAGAAAAGTTTTTTTTTCAATATGAAGGAGTAATCGATATTCAAAAGGGGAAGAAAGATCATGCTTGGGTAGCTTTCGGACAGTGACGTGCCGTACCCTTTTGAAGCGTAAAATTTAAAATCTCTGCCACAGACCAGGAGCGCTTTGGGCAATACTAGGCAGAAAGGGGGCAAAAGAAGAAGTTGGGCTTAAAGAAAGAATTTATCCTTGGTGGTCCCAAACTGAGCGTGAAGGGGGTGGGGCCCTGTCGGTCGTTTTGATAAATGGGAAGGTAACGACGGAGCATCATCAGGGAAAAGAGTTGGGGTTTAGAGTAGGCCGGAGTTTGGGCCCGGGTGAAATGGGGGGGGGCGATTCGAAAAATTTCCGTACCGAGAGGGGGAAGCCGGAAACATAGCAAAGGGGAGCGGATTCAGACAAATCGAAAGGGGTCATCAAAGCCCCGGGCCTGAAGGGGGGGAGAAACAGCACCAGCAAAAGGTACAGGGGGATCGGATGTCCGAAGAGTGGTCAAACCGGCAGGGGCAGAATGGGGGGCGGATCAAAAGGGGGCCCCGGGGAGTGGTTTCATGGACGGGCTCCCGGTTAGGTTACTCCTTTGCTTTTTTTTTTTAAAAAAAAAAAAGAAAGAAAAGAAAATAAAAACAAAAAAAAAAATAAAAAAAAAGGGGGGGGGGGAGAAATTTCCCCGGAGGAAGAAAAAGGGCCGGAAATCTCCCCCGCGCCCAAGAGGACTGCACCGCTAGTAGCGCAGATCAGCATGGAAACCCCTGGTATACCCTACCCTTCATGCCAGTAAAACCCCAATCCGGATACAACCTCACCTGCCGAGCACCTCGGTGGACAAAAGAGAGGGCGGGGGGATACCCCCCACAAAGCATACCTCCTTTACCACCCCCCCGGAATCCGAAAGTGGCTTCCAAGGCACCCGTCGCCCAAAAAACACCCAAAACACCCGGGGTACCGGGGAGGATCGGGGCATCCCTAGGGAATCCAATTCCACGCAAAAACGCCACCCCCCAAAAACCTCAACGGGAAGGGATCGACCCCCCCGGG
The DNA here is from genome assembly GCF_026875155.1 of Cherax quadricarinatus. NCBI lineage: Eukaryota > Metazoa > Arthropoda > Malacostraca > Decapoda > Parastacidae > Cherax > Cherax quadricarinatus. Next base: position 5,486,260 of record NC_069487.1, read on the forward strand.
TCCTTTCCCCCACCTAGGAAAGCGCGCCTGTGGGGGAAATCCGAAAGGGTAAAAAGAGGGAAGGGGAAAAGGGAGGGGTGAGGGGGAGGGGGAGGAAGGGAAAAAAGGGGGGATGGGGGGGATGGGATAGGGGAGGGGAGAATGGGGGTAATTAGGTTCGGTCCTGAGGAAGAAGACCGACAGGGCTAATTCCTCAGACCAAGAGCCTCTTCACCACGCCAAGGAGCCCCCCTTGAAGAGGATATCCTGATGAAATTTACACAATATAACAATTGACCTATGAGACTTATTACCAGGGGAAGGGTAGATGTTATCAGTAACACGATAGTACTCACTCTTAATTCACCGACCATTATTATTATAATCAAAAAGAAGCGCTAAGCCACAAGGACTATACAGCATTCACCGAACAGCTGACCCGAGATTCCCAATGCGTGTCCACTACACACGCGGCTGTCCAGAGCCCTCGCTTCCCGGACCTGCCCACCAAAAACCCCTTTGCTCCTCTCCTCTGTTTCGAAACCTTTAGTTTGAGTAGAAGGTTAACCTAGGTAATTTACAGATATGTTACTTATGTATAATAATTTGTGTATTCGAACTTATATGTATATGTACCTAAATGTACTTGTTTGCTATGATACAGACTTGATAAAATGGAAACTTTAGCCTAAAAGAACATTCAGTAATCCCTTCAAACTTAGGTCAAGAGCTTCTACTATTAGCAGTTATATTCATTTCTGTAAGAAGTGCCTCATAGCTCAGCTGGTAGAGCGCCAGTTGGATTGGTTACTTGCTGGGGGTCGCAGGTTCGAATCCTGTTGGGCTACATATGTTTTTTCTTTGTTTCTAATGTGTTTTATGGGTAATGTATTAGCAAACCAACATAAAACATATTACACAGGTTCCAACCTAAAGTTATTATTATTGTCCTACAAATCTTATGCTCATTTTATTTTCCGCAACTTTATTTGGACTACTTATTGAATAACATTGGTTTTCTAAGTGATCAATATACTAAACACGAGTTTTTACATTTAATAAAATATATAAAAATAAACCCCTGCTAAATCATATGAATTAAAAATGAGAAGTTACTGGCAGTGGTGACCCTGCAGCTGCTCTCTCGCACGACACAAAACGTTTGGTACGTTGTTCAGTGACGCTGTGTCGTGTCCCAGCGTTGCCTCGATGTTAACGATGTAGGTAAGCGTTAATCCATTGGGTGTATAAGAGTCTTCAAGCTGGAACGCCTTGATGTGAATGAAGGCCTCTTGATCCAAGGAATATGAGTTGCAATATTCATAGATGAAATCAGAATAAAATTTTAAGTTTGTCTTTGTACGACTCCCCATGATAGTAACAGCAGCAGTTTTAAAAGGCGGCGGCAATAACAATGCAACAAAAGCATGATTAAAAATAATAATAATAATAATAATAATAATAATAATAATAATAATAATAATAAAAAATAATAATCACGGATACACCATCATGTAGGATCATTATATTTATATAATATTTTGCATTTGTTGACTAAGTGAAAATTATATTTTATTTCCGATGAAGTTCATATAAATGAACGTTATTATAATGATGGGGAGCGCTAAACACGTAGGATTATACAGCGCATGTGGGGAGGGATGGAAGGTATTCAGGTCAATGGTTCAAAGAGTCGGACTTTTTGTTGTGCAGTGTCAATTTTCAGATTGTATACAAAGAAAGTAATAATTTCAGAATGCATCTTCCAATCGGCTTGAAATTATCAATGTTGAAGTATGCTATAGAGAGGAAGGTTGGATTTTGTGTTCAAATGAACTTTTCAACTTTACAATAATTTCTAGGAAAAAAATAAGTGGTATTTTTCTGGCAGTGTTAACTTGAGAATGTTTCTTCTGAAGTGATGTAAATTTTGGACGCTGATGCGTCGAACCAAATGAAAAGTTCAATTAAATTCTTTCGTTTGTTAATACAACTTTGCTAATTTTTAACATAATTAAAAATGAGCTGTATTTCGGTCTATCTGTATTATCATTATTATTATTATTATAAAAAAGAAGCGCTAAACCGCAAGGGCTATACAGCGCTGCAGGGCAGGAAGGAAGCGAGGGGATCATGCGGGGCAGGGGATAGTGCAGGGGTAGAGGTAGCAAGAGATTGAGGTAGAAAGGGCTGAAGGTATCATCAGAGTTTGTGGAGTAAGTTGTTGTCAAAAAGTCAATGAGAGAGTCCGGATGAAAGGAGGGTCCATCAGCAAGAAGAGAAGGTAAAGCGAGAGCAGCAGAGCAGAGACGACGTTGGAGGTAAATTCTGCGTGCTCGTTGATAGAGTGGGCAGTCTAACAGCATGTGGCTGACCGATACTGGAACCTGACAATTCTCACAGGGAGAAGCAGGGCACTTCTCCATGAGATATCCATGAGTAAGACGAGTGTGGCCAATGCGAAGGCGGGAGAGTAGTCTCCCAACCTCGACACTGATGACAAGAAGATGGCCAGTAACCTATACTCGGATTAATAGAACAAAGTTTGTTATTGAGCAGAGCAGACCAACGTTGTTGCCAACGGGTGTGAAGGTGGGTAGGTATAACAGCAAAATAGTCTGTGAATGGAACACCTCTATATGAAACTGGAAGGTCATGTACTGCTGACCACGCAGCAGTCTGCCTGTTCATTGCCCTGTATGTCAACATGACCAGGGACCCAACAAAAAACAACATCTTTATGTTTGGTAGAGATGCAGCATAACCAAAGTTGGATACGGAGAACTAGGGGGTGAGGTGTATCAAATTTTTGTATAGCCTGTAAAACACTAAGGAAGTCTGAAACAACCACAAATGATGACACAGGCAAAGTTGCAATACGGATAAGTGCTGCAAAAATGGCATATAATTCAGCAGTAAAAATGCTAGCCGAAGACAGTAGATGGCTTCGCACGATACTGTCCGGAAACATTGCTGCGAATCCGACACCATCAAAAGACTTAACAGGGGCGGCGAACAAATAATGTCTACTAATATCGGTGACTATTCTATAAATGGAAGGATTGCAGAGATCATGAGAGCGTACATAGTAGCAAGGCAATGGGAAGGCAATGGTTTAACGGCAATCGACAAGGATGGGAAAATTTGCTTCTGCATAGAGGCTCTCAATAGGGGAAGAGCGAAAAGCACCAAGGCATAAATGTAATCCTTGATGATGGATGGAATTAAGGCTAGAGAGAGTAGCAGGAAAGGCTGAATAGATCTGGTCACCATAATCGAGTTTCGATAAAATGAGGGCTAAACATAGGCGAAGGAGAGTTCGACAATCAGCTCCCCATGAAAGATGAGCAAGGGTTTTAAGAAGGTTCAGCCAGCTGTGACAAGTTGCCTCAGAGAGGTAATGTGGGGTTTCCAGGATAACCTACAGTCAAAGAGAAGGCCTAAAATCCCGACTGTATCACGTTCAGGGATACGTGAGCCATAAAGGTACAAAGGATGATCGGAAATGACAGAGCGTCTAGTGAAAGTAATTTGGTGAGTTTTGGTACTGGAAAATTTAAACCCATGCATGGTGGCCCAATTAGAAACATGGTCGAATGCATGCTGGAGAGAAACTGTAATGAGGGGACGGTCAGCGCCTGCGCAAAAAATGGCGAAGTCATCAACGTAGAGTGACGACCAAATATTGGATGGAAGACTTAGAGGCCAAATCATTTCTAGCAAGGAGAAAAAGTGTTTTTACTCAGAACACATCCCTGGGGGGCACATTCAGCTTGGACAAAGTCCGGGAGAGCACATTATTACCCAAACCCTGGAAATGTCTGTCAGTTAAAAAGTTCTTAAGGAAGGGTGGTAGATTGCCTCGGAGACCTAGGCTTGGGGCCAAAATATTATACCTCCAAGTTGTGTCATTTGCCTTCTCAAGGTAAAAAAATATGGCAATAACTGAGTGGTTATTCGCAAAGGCATTACGAACATAAGTACTAAGTGTAGTAAGGGGTCTATGGAGAACGCCCTTACGAAAAAGCAT
>NC_069487.1:5490768-5514715 GCF_026875155.1 Cherax quadricarinatus
ACTTTTTGGTTTTTTTCATTTGCTAAATATAAGAAATGAAGCTTTTGGGAAGAGTGGTGTTGTTGCTATGTCTGAAATTGTCTTTTGGCAGATCATTTCAGGTGGTAGTGTAGGATCAGGTGAGTTAGCTTCGCCCCTTTGGTCACTTATTTGGAATTTGACCGTCCTCTCGAAGTAATGCCTCTTTCCTCCCAGGACACTTTGCCTATGCCTCCACAGGACCATATGCAAATGCCAGCACCTCCAGGATACTTCACTGCTCCTCAGGTATTACAATAACTACATAAATGACTATTAAGTTATGATACAAAAAGAACACTCCATATTTGCAAATTTTATTGATAAATCTAATTTTGTTTGTTAAGGCAATTTTAGCATAATTCATGTAATTTTCAATTTATATATTTACAGTAAAACGAATGGTACTATTCATCAGTACATGACAGAGATCATTAATACGTTATACAAAGAACTATATTTACATTCTGTCAGTATATGAGTTCCAGTGTAATTATCTTGAAAACAATAGCAGAAAATCATCAAATTGTCAAACTAAAATATAATATCTGTTCATCTGACCTCTCCTTTGGCTTTCTTCCCTTTTCTCTCACTCGTGACATAATAATGGTCCAGGACAGATTGGATCATCCTCTAAAATTTGCTCTGAATTGATTGGTTAGTTGTAAAAAATACATAATATATGTATACCTTAATATAGTAACAGTATTTTGTGTAAAGTGCAGGCTGTAACATACAATAAAGTTGAATGATCAGGTGGAAAGTGAGGAGATGGCAGGTGAAGTGAGGCTGATTTGTGGGAAAAAAGACACTTATGTACAGTTCAGGACATTTATTAGAAGAAACATTTCGCCATGAGTAGCTTCTTCAGTCCTTGTTGCGAAACATTTCCTCTAATAAATGTCCTGAACTGTACATAAGTGTCTTTTTCCACATCTTGTCAGTCTCACCATACTATTTTTCTGAGGCTGATTTGTAGAATGAATGAATGAATTAATGTTTTACTAGTAAAGGTGAATCATGGAATATGACGAAAGTTTTAAAAATGCAGTACAGTAGGGCAGGTTAGGTTCCAGGCTCTGCCTGAAAGGGGACATGCCGGAAAGCAAAAACCCATTTTTTTTTTCCTCTTAAAATGTCAGATAAAAATTTTACCAAACAAGTATTAAGTTGCAATAGAAAAAGGCATTAAAAAACAAAAAAAAAAAAATCCCCAACGTACAATTTATTACTTAAAAAAAATTTTTGTAAGTTTTAAATGTGGGGTGAGAAGTGGGGTAGTGTTTTTTTTTAAGAAGTTAGGGGGTGGTATGGCAGCCAATGGGCCCAACCCACCCAATGTAATTATTTGACTTTAAAGACCCCCAAAAGTATAAATGTTTTGTGTACACTCATTATTCCCCTTAAAATTTTGTAGTTTAAAGATCTTAATATGGGTGAAAGGGTGAATAGTGGGGTAGGTAGGGGGCATCAAAGTTTGGTAGGTATAAAACCCCATCTGGCCCCCAAACCCAACTTATATACTGGGCTTTTAAAACACCTGTATTAGAAAGACGACCGTAATGGGTTTTGGTCATAATTTGAGATCAGTATTAGTGGAAACCAAAAGGCGAATTAATTATTTAAAAAAAAAAAGAAGCGCTAAGCCACAAGGATTACAGGCTGCAGGGCAGGAAGGAAGGAGGGCATAGGTGGTAAAAGGGAGAGGGATGGAAATAGGTTAGGAACGCGGGGCAGTGGTGGGAAAGGGTTTTAAAGGGCAAAAGGGGAGAACTAGAAAGGGCTGAGGGGAGTGGAAAAGTTCATAGGTTTGTGGAGTAAACAGTCGATGTCAGAAGTCAAGAGGAGTCAGGTTTAAAAGGGGGCCCATCAGCAAAAAGGAAGGAAAAGAGAGATAGTAGAACGAAAGACGATGTGGAGGAAAATTCTGCGTGCTTGTGATAAGGGGAGTCTAACAGAATGTGGCTAATCGTACTGGATTGACATCTCACAGAGGGAACAGGGTGCTTCCATGAGATACCCAGGGTAAGAGGTGGGGCCCAAAGCGAAGGCGGGAGAATGGTTCCCACCTCGGCACTGATGAAAAGAAGACGGCCAGTAACCTATGTTGGGTTTTAAATAGAATGAAGTTTTTTTTCCCGAGCAGAGTTGCCCCAAGTTTTTGGCCAAGGGGCGAAGGGGGTGTATTGCAGCAAAATAGTCCAAAAAGGAACCCCTCGATGGAAAATTTGGGTTTGGTCTGTACTGCGCCCCCCAGCAGTGTCTCCCTGTTCTTCCCCTGTACTCAAAATGCCCAGGGCCCCAACAAAAAACAATATTTTTATGTTGGTGGGAAATACGGCGTACCAAGTTGGTAGGGAACTGGGGGATGAGTGTATAAAATTTTTCGTTACCCTGTAGGCACTAAGGGGTCGGGAACTACTACAAATGATGCACAGGCATGATGGTACGAAAAAAGTGCTGCAAGAATGGATACAGTTCAGAGAAAAAATGCTAGTGAAAAGTAAATCCCTTTCGACGCTGTCGGAAAACACTGCTGCGAACCCGCGCCGTCGAAGACTTGAGCCATTGTGTACCAGGGTGGCATGAAAATGGGAGTGGAAAATGATCAGAAAAAAAAGGGGGGGAAGCCACCGTGGCATTGAGCTTTCGAGCAGGGAGTGGAAAAAACAGCCGAACGCTAAAACTTCCAGGGGGGAGGGAAAAGTAAAGATGCTACATAAACCATAAAAAGGGGTAACTGAAGGAAAGACAAGGTGAATGTAGGGAAGAGAAAGGGCGGAGCAAAGGGGGGGCGGCGAACGAAATAAAGAATGTTACTAATTCGGTGACCATTTTAAATGGAAGGATTGTTTTGACGTGAGGGGTACTAATAAAAAGGGCAATGGGATCCGGCGATCAGAAAAGGGGGGAACATTTGTTTGTATGAGGCTTAACGGGGGGAAGAGCGAAAAGCCCAAAGGGCACAAAAGTAAGCCTTGGTGATGGATAGATTTAGGCTGAGAGAGTGCAGGAGAGGCCGCGGGAAAAAAAATCTGGTCCCATAATCGATTTTCGATAAACGAGGGTAAATGTAGGCGAAGCAGAGTTCGACGATCGTCCCAAAAAAGATGAGAAAGGGGTTTTAAAAAGGTTAGGGTGTGACAAGTTGTTTTCGAGAGGAAATGTGGGGTTTTCCCCGGTTAACCGAGGTCAAAGAAGGCCTAGAACCTGACTGTATCCTTTCGGGGTTCGGGACCCATAGAGATACAAAGGATGTCGGGTACAGGGGGTTAGTGAAAGTAATTTGGGGGTTTTTGGATTTAAAAATTTAAAACCCTTTGTGTGGGGCCCAAGTGGAAACGGTCGCGCATGCTGGAGAGAAATGCAAAAAAGGTGCGTCGCGCCTGCAAAGCAATAGCAAAGTCATAACATAGAGTGATGCCCCAAATATTGGGTGGAGAACAGAGGCCAAATATTTTTGAAAGGAGAAAAAGTGTTGTGTTAGAAAAATTCCTGAGGGAACCCTTCGTTTGGCAAAAGTCCGGGGGAAAAAAATTTTTTTGATTTCGAACACGGAAATGTTGTCATTTAAAAAGTTTTTTAAAGGGAAAGGAGGGTAAAATTCCCTGGGGGCCCAAAGGAAGGGGCGGGGCCCAAAATTTATACCTCAAGTTGTGTCATATCCCTTTTCCAAGGTCAAAAAATATGGCAATAACTGAGGATTTTGCAAAGGATTCGAAATACGTTCCAAGCGTAGTAAGGGGTTTGGGTTTGAAGCCCCTTTACGAAAGCCATATTGATAGCTGAGAGATGTTGTGGGTCTCAAAATACCACATTAAAGTCGATTTACGAGGGTTCACACTTTGAAAAACTGCATAGTAAGAGCGATGGGGCGATAGTGGGGGGGCATCTGCCCGTAGTACCGGTTTGGGGGAAAAGGGGAACAATGGGTTTCCCAAGGGGGGGAAGAACCCCTTGTCCAAAATAAGATTAAAGATTTAAAGAGGACTAAGGGTGACCGATGAAAAAAAAAATGTTGTACATACTTTTGAATGTCACGGGCCCCAGTGCCGTGATCGGCAAGCTGAGGCATTCCCTCCTTTCTTGAATTGTAAAAGGACATTTATGTTTTTCTGAGAGAAAAAAAGCCCAAGGGTATAACTTCTGGCAGACTTTGGGGGAAAGAACGGGGGGCATAGATGGCCCTGGGAAAAATTTACGGACAGTGTGTGCAATTTTAAAGGCAACGTCGAGGGGTTTTTGCTACTCAACCCCAGTGACCCTTTAGAAACAGGACCCGGGTCAGGAGAGTATTTCCCACTAAATTTCTCTTTTTTCCAGATGCCCCTTAAAAGAAGAGAGGTGTTGGTGGAAACAGTTTGCCAAAAAGGCGTTTGCTTCACGGATGACAGGGGAAAGCGCCCTTCTGTTTAAAAATCAACAAGTCTTCAGGGGTTCTTTGGGTTACGGTACCTGCCCCCAGCAGCCGTTTCAAAGTACGACGAGCACAAGAGGAGCCCACAAAGGCCGCACTTTGAGAATGCCTGTGAGGTTTGGGGTATAGAATGAGAAGTGCGGTTTATAATGATGTCGAAAAAGATGGTAGGAACATCAATGGGGGAAATAAAAGAAGGAACCCACTAAAAGCAGTGAGGTGTGGAAAAAGACCCCTTTTTGCCGACAAATTTCCCAGGGGGGTACGGAAAGGTGGTGAATGGGAAGGGAAGAAGAGGAAAATGATCGCTTAGTAAGTTGGTAGAACAGCCAGGTGAAGTTAGTGCAGTGGAGGAAGAGCGATGATAGATCGATGAAAGAGGGGGAGTTGATAGAGGATCAAAAGGGGGGGGTCCCCGTTTTTTAAAACTGGAGGGGGGGGAGGCGAGAAAAAACTCCCAATGAAGCCACGTGAGTCAAATGAGGGCCCCCCCCCGAGGAAATGGTGGGCATTTAAAATCACCAATAACAGAAATGGTGGTGGTAAGGGTGAAAAAAGAAAGGCAAAGTCTGGGATAGAAAAGCTCGGAAAGGGGAAGAGTTAAAGAAAATTTGTAAACCACTTATTCAAGTGGTACGGGCTGCAGTGAAGCAGCGAGGTATGGACAAAAGTTGACGTCGGAAAATCATTTCGTAAAAAGGGCATTCATTAAAGGTCCCCTTGAGAAAGGGTCCCAAGAATACAATAAATTATAGCTGAGATAGGTTTGGGAAAACCCCCCGAGTGTAATTTGGGTTTTGTAAGCAAGCACCCCCCAAAAGGGGAAAACCGGGAAAACATTGAAATCACCCGATTACCTGAGGCCGCGGATATTCCACTGTAAAAAGGCCCTGATTGGCGTGAAGAAAATATCAGGAATTTTAGGTAAGGCACCCATGGAGAGGGGGGTTTGAAAAAATCAAGTGTGGTGGGATTGGAAGAGTTCAAGTTAGTGAAGGGAAAGGAGGTTTCGAAGAAAAGGGGTTGGAAGAGGAGGAGAAGGGAAAAGAAGGAACAGGGGGTGAATCAGGTCCATTGAAAGGTTTAGTTTGCAAAATTTTTCTGAAATGGCTTCAGTGTTTTGAATTCAAAGTGTAGGGAGACCTATTGGGGTAGGAGGGGGAGGGTGAGTAAAAATTGGGGGCAGTAATGGACGTACCAAAATAGGGGGAGGGAAAAGTGTAAGGATGGAGTGAAGTGTGGGGGGGGAAAAAGAGGCAGAAAAATGGGAGGGGGCAGAAGAGGGAGAAAAATTGGGAGGGGGGGGGGGGGTGGGGAAGGCATTTACGAGGAGGAGGGTGAACTCCCCACTTGTAATAGAGCCCGAGAGAGGGGAAAGGAAATGGTACAGAGATGGGGAAAAGGGAAAGTGTGGGGTGGAGAAGGGGAAGGAAGGGCAAAAAGATTGGCAATGTGGATTTTTTGGGGCTTCTGAGTAGAGGGGGATTTTGGATTAGGTGTATACGAGGTTTTTGTTTATGGGGTTTGTGGGAAGGCGCGAAGATGTGAGAACAGACTGATTTTGGGCGGGGGGAAAAGCCAAAGGGAAACAAAGGTTAGTGCCAAGTGGCTATGGGGGGTTAAAAAAAGGAGGCTGAGAAATGGGACCCCCGAAGTGGGGGGCTTTGGAAACCGAGAATAGAAACACGGGGTGTCTCCCCTTTGGAGGGGGATGAGTAACTGCCTAGATAAGGGAGCTTTGCCTCTTTGAGGGAACGGGTTTCACGTTATTTAAGTAGACCCGGCAAGGCGGGATAGAAGGGTGAGCTTCATTAAAATTAAGGCAAGATGGGGTTGACTGCAAGATGTATTGAATGGTGTCGGCACCCCAGACTGGGATTCGGGCCTAGTTGCAATATTCGTGGGTACCAAAACGCCCGAATTTTACATTTGCGGTGTGGGATCACCTTTTGAAATTGTAAAAGATGCCCCGCAATACAGAGGGCGGGAGTTTCGGGTGTAAAAGTTAAAAGAGCACATTGAAGGGTAACATCTCCCCCCGGGCAGGAAAACCCCTAAGTGTTACTTTGAGGATTGGGAGATCCGGGGGTTCCAGTGTTTAAAATGTCATTTCACATGACTGGAAATTTTGTTGGACTATGGTTGGGGCAGAATGTCGTACCACTACAGAATTGGAGAAGTGTTTTTCTAGTGTGGAGTAGTATCGATATTCGAAAAAGGGGAGAAAAAATCATGAGCTTGGGGAGCATTTGGACAGTGACGATGCGAGTACCCCTCTTGAGAGCGTGAAAAGAAATATCTCTGCCAAATGAGCAGGAGGCTTTTCCAAACTATGGTCAGGAAAGGTAGGAGAAGAAGAAGTTGGCTTAAAATAAAGAATTTTGTCCCTTTGTGGTCCGAAACGAGGTGGGAGGGAGTGCTTGCGTGTCGGTCTTTTTCCCGGGAGAAAGGGAAGGTAAGAAGGGCATCATCAGGGTTGCGTTGGCGTTTAGGAGTAGGCCGGGTGGTCTGGATGAAATGGGGGGCGATTCGAAAAAATTTCCGTACCCAGAGGGGGAACCGGAAGCATAGTCAAAGGAGAGCGGGGGTAGGGCAAATGAAGGAGTCAGTCGAAGCCCCGGTACCTGAGCGGGTGAGGGGAAAAAGCCAGCAAGAGGTACAGGGGCACAGGAGTGTCCCAAAAAGTGGGCTAAACACAAGGCAGGGTCAGAAGGGGTGCGGTATCAAGAAGGGGCCCGGGGGGTAGTTTGGTTTCATGGATAGGGTGCCCCTGGGTTTGGTTTTTCTTTGTTTTTGTTTTTAAAAAAAAAAAGAAAGAAAAAAAGAAAAAAAAAAAAAAAAAAAGAATAAAAAAAGGGGGGAGGGGGGGGTGTTCCAGGAGGAATGAAAGGGCCGGTTCCCTCCCCCCAAAAGGGCCTCAACCCGTAGTAGCGCAGATGCAGCATGGAACCCGTGCCTACCCTACCTTCATGCCAGTAAACCCGCAAACCGGGTAGCACCTCACATCTGCCGAGCTACCTCGGGGGACAAAAGAGAGGGTGGGGGATATCCCCCAAAAGCTACCTCCCTTTGGCACCACCCCGGAATCCGAAAGGTGGCTTCCAGGATTACCCGTCGCCCAAAAGACACCCAAAGTATCCCGGGGTACGGAGAGGGATCGGGGGGCATCCCCAGGCAATCCGATTCCAGGGAAACTACGCCACCCCCAAAACCCCAATGGAATGGATGGGCCCCCGGGGTCCTTTCCCACCCAGGAACAGCGCGCCTGGGGAGAAACCCGAGCCAAAAGGGAAGGGCAAAAGGGAGGGGGAGGAGGAGGGGAGGGAAAGGAAAAAGGGGAGGGTGGGGAGGATGGGATAGGGGAGGGGGGGAATGGGGGGTAAATTGGTTCGGTTGAGGAAGAAGACCGCAGGGTTTTCCCCGACCAAGAGCTTTCACCCGCCCCAAGGAGCCCCCTTGAAGAGGCCTAAGGGAAAACGCCTAAACGGGGCCCTGCTGTTTTAGAAATTCAGTGAACTTCATTTTCACAGGGTTTCATTCTGAAAGCTGCTGTCAAATTATTCGTGTTATAGTGGAAAACATATGGGAAAAATAGGGTTGCTTGCCCCATAATGTATAAAAACTTTTAAAAAAAAATGTTCTTCCTACCCACATTGTTGAATTGATCTCTGTAAAATACTTGAATCTAGTGAGGCTTAGAGAGTGAAAAAAGGGTAATGAAACTTAAAAGGGTGTGGCATCTTATACCTACTCCCAGTGAAGTTGGTTGTTGTTTATTTTAGCATATTCTTTTCATTTTTATTTTAGTAGAAAGTTGAAAAATGAACATTTATAAAGAGTAAAACGTGAGGGATCAAAATTACTTAGATAAAAAAAAATTGGATTCAATTGGAGAGGGGGTTTGGAAAAATGATTTTTTCAGATTTTGGGAGTTGTGTGTCAGCGATGGGTTTACAAAGGATGAGGTTAACCCTAGAATTGAGAAGGAAAAAAAAGATGAGTGGTGTGTTGAGGTATACATGGAGGCAAAAAAATGTTACCATGGAGGCAAAGAAGGGAATGTATGAAAAGTATAGTGGTACCCGCTTTTTTTTGGGTTGGGAAACTTGGGTTGTAAATGCTGCAACGAGGAGGCGGTTGGAGGCAGTGGGATGTCCTGTCTAAGGGCAATTTTGGGGGTGTAAATATTATGCAGAAAATTCGGAGTGTGGAAATTAGAAGGTGTGGAGTTAATAAAAGTATTAGTCAGGGGGTTTGAAGAGGGGTTGTTGAGGTGGTTTGGTCATTTAGAGAGAATGGATCGAAGTAGAATGACATGGAGAGCGTTAAAATATGTAGGGGAGGAAGGTGGGGTAGGGGTTCATCCTCGAAAATGTTGGAGGGAGGGGTTTTAAAGGAGGTTTTGTGGGCGAGGGGCTTGGACTTCCAGAAAGCATACATGAGGTGTTTAGATAGTGAATGGAGACAAATGGTTTTTGGGACCTGACGGCTGTTGGAGCATGAGCAGGGTAATGTTTATGTAAAGGGATTCAGGGAAACCAGTTATTTTTATTAGCCAGACTTGAATAGGGAAAAATGGAGTACAGTTTTGGAGGGGATTTTGTTTATTATTCTTTTTTTTATGTTTTCTAAACGTTGTATCTAGGCACCTCTGCAAAACAGTGATTATGTTGAGTGAGGTGAAAGTGTGAAATGATGATTAAAGTATTTTCTTTTTGGGGATTTTTTCTTTCTTTTTGGGTCATGCTGCCTCGGTGGGAGACGACTGATTGTTGAAAAAAAAAATACTGTATTTATTTGTGATGACAATTCCCCATCAAGTGCCTTTGATTAAATACAGCTTGGTAATTGTAGACACTATCCCTTCCATAAAAAAGTAGTAAGCATGAGCTTGAGTGCCCTTAAACACCCACAAAAAATCACTCGTACTATCAGTTTAATATATTCTTGTCTGCAGTAGGGTAAAAAACTGACAAGAAAGTTATGTGTTACTTCAAATCCTTGCTCTTTTCCTTGTTGCTACAAAAGTTTTGTAGGTGTGGTTGATATGGTGCTTATGTATTTTAAGAACCTCATGTGGCCTTGCCTCCACTACATATTTAACAATTGTGTAAATGCAGTTAGAGTAATAATATTTAAAGCACAAGAATTTGTAATTAGTGTAATTACAAGTACCATCCGACTTATGACCAAGCTTGGTTTGACCAATGGTTGTAAGTCAAAATGGACGTAAGTCGAACCTTTGAAAATTGCCCACATACTGGGTAGGGCATAATGTCAAAACCCTTTTCTATATAAACTACCTACATAGTACTGTAATGTAATGTATAATCATTATTTCATTTTACCATAATGTACTATTGATATATTTTAATCATTTATGTACTGTATATTATGTATAAAATGGTAGTGGACTGTATTGTAAATTTTACATCTCATAGAGTATCATATGTTCCCGTTATCTTTAAGTATTTCGACACAGTGGAATGGGAGAATACCACTGGTTAGTGTCATCCTGCCAGAATGTTGATGCTTCGTACCTGTTGTATGATGCATCGTACCTGTGTGTTTTGATGCTTCGTAACTGTGTGTATGATGCATCGTACTGTGTGTATGATGGATCGTACCTGTGTGTATGATGCTTTGTACCTGTGTATAACCCATGCTCTTTAAATAATGAGAAAGACTCTGGAACATGTGTAATTCAAAATTCGGCTGGCTGGCTGGTATCAGGCCAGCCGGTAGGTGGGTGAGTGGTTGGTTGGTTGGTTTTGGGTTTGCTGGCTGGCTGCATGGCTGATGAATTTGGCTGTCTGTCATCTGTATCTGTCTCTATCTCTGTTTCTTTCTCACAGGTACCCATTAGTAAAATTATTCATATACATGTATAGTGTAAATTATCAGGATAACCAGAAATCCGACAAAATGCTATACAGTGGATCTGTACTCCAGTTCCCTAAATTAATAATTAATAATAATTATATTATTATTCAATAATACATATGCATTAATAATATTTTTATTAATAAAATATAATTTAAAGTTCACTCTTACCTACTTTAAAATATCTGTAGTCTTAATGTAGAGTGAGAGGTGAGTAAATAAGATTAAATGAATGAATGAGGGGAGAGAATGAGGGGTGTAGAAAGGTTTGCGAGTTTTGTAAAAAACTAGTTGTTGTTGCTACCAGCCCGGACACGAATGGTTTTTGTTCACTCTGCCCAAACCACTGGAAAAACATCTCATATGTATGTTTAAATTTTCATGTTTATATGTTAGTAGCATTTTTTATTATATAATTTTGAAAAAAAATCTAGATGGATTATGCAAATGTCTATACAGTGGACCCCCGCATAACGATTACCTCCGAATGTGACCAATATGTAGTGTATTTATGTAAGTGCGTTTGTTCGTGTATGTTTGGGGGTCTGAAATGGACTAAATCTACTTCACAATATTTCTTATGGGAACAAATTCGGGCAGTACTGGCACCTGAACATACTTCTGGAGTGAAAAAATTTTCGTTAACCGGGGGTCCACGTATTAAAATTTCATATACTAAATATTTAATGCACCCCAGATGGAATTATTATTGTGTTGTTATTTTCATTTTTAATATAGGATCTTCAAGACCAATAACACACTCTTAATGATTTTAATGTGTATCTGCACACCAGCACAGGTGCAAGATGTGGAGTTTAAAACAGTTAGGTTCATATCTTATTCATTCTAGAGTGTATATCAGGTTTTTATGTTATTTATATTATTTATTATGTCATTGTTAGATGAATTTCGATAGATAAATAAGCTGTAGAGCTGATATTAGCGTCATATTGATGATGTGACAACTCTGCTTCATGTGTAATACCTGTTGGTTCATGAGACAGAGAGACAAGCAGACAGACACAGGAAAACATAGATAAAACAGATACAGACAAATACAGATACAGACAGGTTTATGTGCGACATGTGTATTCAAATTAAGAAGCTCGAGAGTAAGAGCCTTTCTTGCCACAATTTCCAATGCAAGATTCAGACTTCGTCTTAGGGGCCATGGTGAAATTCACTGTCCAGTTAGTACAGTTAATACAGTAATGATGCTGCTGATACAAACTGATGCTGCCTGCATGGCGCATTGCTGCCACTAGTATCATCAAATATTGTACAGCAGTATGCATCAGCCAGCCCAGCCCAGCTGCCAGATGCATGGTTGTAAGTCGAGTGGACGTATGTCGAGCAGGTCATAAGTCGGATGTAGGTGTATTTGTTACTCTAACACAATTCCCCATTCCTCTAGCCACATTTTTTCTTAGAAATCATTAGTTCCATGCCTCCTCCAACATCAGTATTTTACCTTCTGGGTGCCTTTGATTAACATTCAAGAGACGATACTAAATAATGATACGAAAGAAAATAAAACACAAATTAGGGTCACAATGGCCACCTGTGTCTGCTGTTTGTTTGCTCTCCATTTCACTACACAGTTTTCTTATTTAATAACTACTATCAGTCATTATAATAAAACAAGATGTGTAATTAAGCTTTACATACCCCATGTGCACAGCCACTCATCAGACCATTAAACCACCACCACTTGAACAACAATTTCGACCACAATTTTAGAAATTGTTAAGTTTCATTTGTAATTGTCTTCTTGGCACTTCCAGCATCACTTTTTTTAAATTTTGATTCCCATCTTATTATATAAGAGGACAAGACTGGGTGATATAATGCAAAATGACTGAAAAACCAGAGAGAAACTCTTGTATGGGTATGTGTCCAGACAAATTAGTTTGTTTACATCAAGCGTAATACAGGTTCCCCACACTAAAACAATAGTTTCACCCAAGGCCTGTGTGGAGGGACACTCCAATGACAGTAAATGGAGTGTCTGTAAAGTAACCTTATTTTTTCCCCAATCTTCTTCCACATCATGTTACTTTTCATAAGGTGCCTGTTTTTAGGAATGTATCACCTGCATTATGAGGGATATACTGTGTACACAGTAATGTTTAACCCCTTGACTGTCGAAAACCCCCAATCCTGAGGTGTCTCCTGGTGTCGCAAAGTTTAAAAAAGAAATTATTTTTTCCAAAGAAATGATAGAGAATCTTTTCCGATTGTAATGACGGAATTATGCTCTCGCGAAGCTAGCGACCTCGGCGTTGTTTACAAATCGGCAATTTCGCCCACTTTGAGCCCTATTTTCGGCTAATTCCGTTTTTTCCAGTCGCCCAAACTCATAGCTATTTCTTTAGAAAATCCCTTTTTTCTATCGATTTAGTACAGGAAACTGCCCATTTACCGATTTCAACTACCTAATAATGTGGTCAGAAATTTGCAATTTGGCCAATTTCACGAAAACTAAAAATATGACAATTTCAAAATAAGGTCCAGAATGAACAATGCAGACATTCCTGGCTCTAAAATAACATTTTCTTTGTTCATCAGTCATGTCTCCAGGCCCCTCTGATATTACTCTTGCTTTCTATTTTGAATTTTTATTCAAACAAAAAATAGAAGACTTACTATTATGCAGACTACTGCAATACTGTAATAATTGTATAAATAACATCAACCCATTCATGACTGCATATTAGAATGGCTAGTTGGACATTTATTGGACAATGGCATCATTTGTTTACTTTTGAACTTTGGCAAAAATCAAACATTTCCCCTACTTTGAGCTCCATTTCTAGGTTCTTTTTATAGTAAAATCAATCAAAATCACCTCTATTTCTATAATATGTTTTCCATTTTATCAAATGAGACCAAGAAAACGAGAATACAACCATAAATACTATACGAAAATAGACCACAAAGTCGGCATTTTAATTAAAAAAAACAGTCAGAGTTTTTTTTTCTCATTATGCACTGCATGCTCCAGGATTTTTTTTATATGGTGCACACTGACCACACAGACCCATTCTCTCACATGTGGGCCTACCAGCTTTCTCCTGCTTGATTTGAAGCCGCTAGAATTTACGAGCATATATACGTCAAACACGGTACCTCGTAAGACGTATATATACGGCCGTGACAGTCAAAGGGTTAAGTAGCTAGAATACCTCTAAATATCTAATTTGTCTTAATTTTTCTGCATGATACTTATATTACAACATAGTCTTATGGAGGAAGACATTTCCAATTTATTCATTTTTTTGTAATGTAAATTTCAGATTTTTAACAGTTTATATTTTGAATAGGTTATGTTGTGAGTGGCCCATGGATGTGGAAGATGTAAGACATACCAAGACGGTCTCAGACATCACAAGAGGTCACAGTGTCTTCTTACCGATATACTCCACTTCAACACTATACTGTATCGTCCTTTTTGGAATGTGATCTACACAAATTTCATATTCAGCCTTTGTCTGTGTACTTGAGATCCATGTAAATTCTGTAGTCTACCTTTGCCCCCTTAGCTTCTGAATAATATCAGGTATTTAATAACAATTATATTGTTGGAATATATTTTGATAATTTCAATCTAGTTTATGAAAAATTATTAAGATTGATGGCTGTTTTGTTATTTTTTAATGCAGCTGTCAATTAATATAAACAGTTTTGATAACAGGGGAAATAAATGTAAATTTGTAAAGGGTACATAATATGAACAAGTTTTTTTATGCTGTTATCAATGATTCAACAACTTGACTTCTGTTGTAAAGTTAATACAGTACACTGTGTTAGTCTTCTATCCTTGAGTCGGCAGTCATTGACTGCTAGTCATTTTTTGATGGTTGTCATTTTGTTTATTGTATATATTTAGGTAAAAATATACTGTATCTAAAATGAAAAAAAAAATAGTTCCTTCATTTCTTGTAAAGCTTTATTAATTTTAAAGAATTTTTGTTTTTGTTTATTGTATGAATGTTTTATTACTTTTAATATATGTGTATTTGGTTACCATTAGTACCTGTTCAATTTAATTATACCATAACTTTCATGGTATGTTTCAAGAATTATATAAGTGCCTTAATGGTACCCGTCCTACAAGTTTTCATTCCACTAATGTTGTTTAGTGTTAAAATCTAGATTCCTCATCCTAGAGCATGAGACTTTGTTCAGTTGTCTAGTCACATAACACAAGAAAGCTCTTTGATTTATTTTTGTAAAGATTTTGTAATTATTGTCATTTTCCATAAGAATATAATGTCTTTAAAAAGATTTTGTATTTTTTAAAACCATCTGTATCTATCATAATAACTTACAAAACGGGCTTTTGAGGGGGATTATTATTTATTATAATCAAAAAAAAGCGAAGCCAAAAGGGACTATAAGCCTGCGGGCAGAAGGGCAGGGCATCGGGTGGAAAAGGGAGATGGATAGTAAAGGTTACGGAAAACAGCGGGGGGGATTGGTGAAAGGAAAAGGGGCCCAAAGGGGGCCCTAAAACTGAGGGGATGCGAAAAAAAACCCCCCAGATTTTGTGGAGTAAATCAGTCTTTTCAAAAAAGAAAAGAAAGTCGGTAAAAGGAGGGCCATCCCCAAAAAGGGAAGTAAAAAAAGGAGTATAAACAAGACCCCCGTTTAGGTAAATCTGGGGCTCGTTTAAGAAAACAACTGTGGCTAAAAATCGGGAAATTTGACACTGCTCCGGGGAACAGGGTCCTCTCCATAGATCCCCTTTTAGTGCGATTCCAAATGCAAGGGGGGAGGAGTGGCCCTCCCAACCTCGGCCTGATGACAAGAAGCGGCCGAACCTATGCTGGGTTTTAAAATAAATTTTTACCGAGCAATTGACCAACGGTTGCCAACGGTGCAAAGGTGGGTAGCTATTGCGCAAAAAGTCCAAAGGGAACCCCTCAAGGGAAATTGGTGGGTCATGTACTGCTGACCCGCGCACATTTCTACCTGTTCATTGCCCTGAAACCGCATACCAGGGACCCAACAAAAAAAAAATATCTTTTGTTTGGTGCATAGGCTAGCCAAAGTTGGAACGGAAAACAGGGATGAAAGTTTCAATTTTCGTATACCCTTGGGGGCCCTGGGACTGAGACTCTACAAATTACACAGGCATAGATGCATACAATAATACTGCAAAATGGCATACATTTTAACAGTAAAAATGCAGCTGAAGAAGAAAATGCCCCCGACGACGCTGCCCGGGAAACACTGCGCAATCCACCCCGTCTGAAACTTAACCCACGTGTACACAGCTGGCATGAGAATGGAGGGGAAGTACAAAAAAAGAGAGCGGGAAGCCCCGTAGGCGTTAGTTTTCGAGCAAGGAATAAAGAACAGCCCCGAACACTGGAACCCCAGGGGGGTAGGAAAAGGAGATCAACATAAACATAAAAAGGGGAACTAAAGGAAAGCAAGGGGAATGTAGGCAAGAAAAAAGGGACGGAGCAAACGGGGCGGCGAACGAATAAAGAAGTCTATAATATCGGATTAAGGTTTTGTGAATCGTAAAGGCGTACATAATAACGAAGGCAATGGGCCACGGCGATCAACAAGGTGGAACTTTTTGCTTTCTTTATAGAGGCTCTCAACAGGGGAAGGGCGAAAAGCCCAAAGGGCACAAACTAACCTTTTGGGATGGATAAGTTAAGGCAAGAGAGTAGCAGGAGAGGCCGCAAATAAACTGGTCCCAAAATCGAGTTCGATAAAACGGGGGCTAAGTGGGCGAAGCAGGTTTCGACGTCAGCCCCCCCAGGAAAGAGACAAGGTTTTTTAAGAATTTTTCCCGGGCTGGACAATTGCCTTCAGAGAGGTAATGTAGGTTTCCAGTTAACCGACGTAAAAGAGAAGGGCCTAAAAACCTGACGTATCACGTTGGGGGATCGGGAGCCAAGAAAACAAAAGGGTATCGGAATAAAAGAGCGTCTAGTAAAGTAATTTGGTGAGTTTTTTTTACTTGAAAATTTAAACCCATTTTGGGGCCCAAGGGAAACATGGTCGACCGCAAGCTGGAAGAAACCAATAAGGGGACAGTCAGCGCCTCACAAGCAATAGCGAAGTCATCAACCCAAGATGATACCAAATATTGGGTGGAAGAACAGAGGCCAAAACATTTATAGCAAGGAGAAAAAGTGTTGTCTTTGAACCACCCTGAGGGACACCTTCGCTTGGACGAAGTCCGGGGAAAGAACATTATTGACTCGAACACGGGAAAAGTCGTCGTTAAAAACCCTTAAGGGAAGGGGGTAGATTGCCTCGGGGGGCCTAAGGGAAAGGGGCCCGGGGCCAAAAAATTATACCCCAAGTTTGTCAATTCCTTCTCAAATCAAAAAATATGGGAATAACTGAGTGATTATTCGCAAAGGCTTAGAACAACGTATCCAAGCGTATAAGGGGGCATGGTAGAACGACCCTTAGAAAGCCAATTGACGCGGAGAGACTGTTGGAGCTCTAAAACCACATTAAACGCGATTTACGAGGCGTTCCATCACTTTTCAAACTGCCTAAAGAGCGATGGGGCGAAAAATTTGGGAGGGGATCATGTCCTTTGTACCCGTTTTTCGGAAAGGGGGAAAAAAGGGAGATTTCCACAGCTGGGGGAAGAACTCCTTGTCCCAAAAAAGATTAAAGGTGTAAGAGGGCTACAAGGGCTACCGTGTAAATGTTGAAAAATACGAAATAATGTCATCAGGCCCCCTGCCGATGATCGGCAAGCTGAAGCGTTGCCTCCATTCTTGAAGTGAAAAGGCACATTATACTTTCTTCTCCGAGAGAAAAAAGTCCAAGGGGGACTAAATCTCTGGCAGACTTTGGGAAAAAAAGAGGGGGATAGGGAGCCCTGGAAAAAACGGACCAGATTGGCCAAGTTCAATGGCAACGCGAGAGGGTTTGCTAATCAAACCTGACCCGTAAAACAGGGGCCGGGTCAGGGAGATTTCCACCAATTTTTTTCCCCACTTTTTTCCAGACTGCACTCATGAAGAAGCAGAGGGATGGGGGGAAACAGTCTCTGCCAACAATTCGTTTAGCTTCACGGGGACACGGGGAGCGATCGCACGCTTCTCTTTAAAAACAACAAGTCTTTCAGCGGGTTTTATTGTAACCGTACCTCCCCATGCAGCACGTTTCAAACAACTGCCACACAAGCAGGAACCACCAAAGGGACGCACTTCAAATGCCCGCCTGAGGGTTTGGGGTATAGAAAAGAGAAGCTGCGGTTAAAAAATGATGTCGAAAGATTGTAGGGGGCTCATCAAAGGGGATGAAAAGGAACCCACAAAAGCATAGGGGTGAGTAAAGTCCCAATTTGCCCGATCAAAAGCCACGAGGGCACGGAAAGGTGGCAATAGGGAAAGGGGAAAAAAGAATACGGAAAAAATCGCTGTCATGTAAGTCTGGTAGAACAACCAGGGAAGTCTTTGCAGTGGAGGAAGAGCAAATGATGACGATGCAAGAGAGAGATGAGTACGAGGGCAAAAAAGGGTGGGAACCCGTATTTAAAACATGAGGGGGGGAATGCAAGAAAAGCCTCCAACTAATGCCCCGGAGTCACAAAGAACCCCCCCCCCCAGAGGGAAAAGGTGGGGATTTAAAAACACCAAGTAACAAATGGTGGGGGGTAAGGATAAACAAGAAAAGGGAAATCTGGGGGAGATAATGCCGAGAAGGGGAGAGATATAAAGAACATATTGTAAACCACTTATTCAAATGGGTAGGGCGCAGTGTAATGCACGAGGTATGGACAAATATTGACAGTACGGAAAAATCATTGCGTAGAAGAAGGGCCTTCATTTAAAAGGGCCCATCTGAAAAGGATCCGAAGAATACAATAAATTTTAAACCTGAATAGGTTGGGAAAAAACCGATGTAATTTTTGGTTCTTGAAGCAAGCACCAACAGGGGAAAACCTGGGAAAACAAAACTGAAGCACCCCGATTACCCCCAGGGCCCGGATTTCCACAAAAAAGGCCATTACCTGGAGTTTACCCGAGAGAGTTTCGGGGGTCAACGTCCCCGCGGCCCGTCTGTGACCAGGGCCCCCTGGGGGGTCACGCCTGATCAACCAGGCTGTTGCTGCGGCTGCAAGCAAACCCAAATACGAGCCACAGCCCGGCTGATCAGGAAAAGACTTTCGGGCTGTCCAGTGCCAGCTTGAAGACTGCCAGGGGTCTGTTGGTAATCCCCCTTATGTGTGCTGGGAGGCAGTTGAACAGTCTCGGGCCCCTGACACTTATTGTATGGTCTCTTAACATGCTAGTGACACCCCTGCTTTTCATTGGGGGGATGGTGCATCGTCTGTCAAGTCTTTTGCTTTCGTAGTGAGTGATTTTCGTGTGCAAGTTCGGTACTAGTCCCTCTAGGATTTTCCAGGTGTATATAATCATGTATCTCTCCCTCCTGCGTTCCAGGGAATACAGGTTTAGGAACCTCAAGCGCTCCCAGTAATTGAGGTGTTTTATCTCCGTTATGCGTGCCGTGAAAGTTCTCTGTACATTTTCTAGGTCGGCAATTTCACCTGCCTTGAAAGGTGCTGTTAGAGTGCAGCAATATTCCAGCCTAGATAGAACAAGTGACCTGAAGAGTGTCATCATGGGCTTGGCCTCCCTAGTTTTGAAGGTTCTCATTATCCATCCTGTCATTTTTCTAGCAGATGTGATTGATACAATGTTATGGTCCTTGAAGGTGAGATCCTCCGACATAATCACTCCCAGGTCTTTGACGTTGGTGTTTCGCTCTATTTTGTGGCCAGAATTTGTTTTGTACTCTGATGAAGATTTAATTTCCTCATGTTTACCATATCTGAGTAATTGAAATTTCTCATCGTTGAACTTCATATTGTTTTCTGCAGCCCACTGAAAGATTTGGTTGATGTCCGCCAGGAGCCTTGCAGTGTCTGCAATGGAAGACACTGTCATGCAGATTCGGGTGTCATCTGCAAAGGAAGACACGGTGCTGTGGCTGACATCCTTGTCTATGTCGGATATGAGGATGAGGAACAAGATGGGAGCTAGTACTGTGCCTTGTGGAACAGAGCTTTTCACCGTAGCTGCCTCGGACTTTACTCTGTTGACGACTACTCTCTGTGTTCTGTTAGTGAGGAAATTATAGATCCATCGACCGACTTTTCCTGTTATTCCTTTAGTGCGCATTTTGTGCGCTATTACGCCATGGTCAAACTTGTCGAAGGCTTTTGCAAAGTCTGTATATATTACATCTGCATTCTTTTTGTCTTCTAGTGCATTTAGGACCTTGTCGTAGTGATCCAGTAGTTGAGACAGACAGGAGCGACCTGTTCTAAACCCATGTTGCCCTGGGTTGTGTAACTGATGGGTTTCTAGATGGGTGGTGATCTTGCTTCTTAGGACCCTTTCAAAGATTTTTATGATATGGGATGTTAGTGCTATTGGTCTGTAGTTCTTTGCTGTTGCTTTACTGCCCCCTTTGTGGAGTGGGGCTATGTCTGTTGTTTTTAGTAACTGAGGGACGACCCCCGTGTCCATGCTCCCTCTCCATAGGATGGAAAAGGCTCGTGATAGGGGCTTCTTGCAGTTCTTGATGAACACAGAGTTCCATGAGTCTGGCCCTGGGGCAGAGTGCATGGGCATGTCATTTATCGCCTGTTCGAAGTCATTTGGCGTCAGGATAACATCGGATAGGCTTGTGTTAATCAAATTTTGTGGCTCTCTCATAAAAAATTCATTTTGGTCTTCGACTCTCAGTCTGGTTAGCGGCTTGCTAAAAACTGAGTCATATTGGGACTTGAGTAGCTCACTCATTTCCTTGCTGTCATCTGTGTAGGACCCATCTTGTTTAAGTAGGGGCCCAATACTGGACGTTGTTCTCGATTTTGATTTGGCATAGGAGAAGAAATACTTTGGGTTTCTTTCGATTTCATTTATGGCTTTTAGTTCTTCCCGCGATTCCTGACTCCTAAAGGATTCTTTTAGCTTAAGTTCGATGCTTGCTATTTCTCTGACCAGTGTCTCCCTGCGCATTTCAGATATATTGACTCTTTTAGCCGCTCTGTTATTCTTTTCCGTCGCCTGTAAAGGGAGCGCCTGTCTCTTTCTATTTTACATCTACTCCTCCTTTTTCTTAGAGGAATAAGCCTTGTGCATACATCGAGTGCCACCGAGTTAATCTGTTCTAGGCATAAGTTTGGGTCTGTGTTGCTTAGTATATCTTCCCAGCTTATATCGGTTAGGACTTGGTTTACTTGGTCCCACTTTATGTTTTTGTTATTGAAGTTGAATTTGGTGAATGCTCCCTCGTGACTAGTCTCATTTTGTCGGTCTGGGGCTCCACGCATACATGTCTGAACCTCAATTATGTTGTGATCTGAGTATATTGTTTTTGATATGGTGACATTTCTTATCAGATCATCATTGTTAGTGAAGATGAGGTCTAGTGTATTCTCCAGTCTTGTAGGCTCTATTATTTGCTGGTTTAAATTGAATTTTGTGCAGAGATTTAAAAGCTCGTGTGAGTGTGAGTTTTCATCAGAGCTGCTCCTGGTGTTATTACTGCAACAATATTATTTGCTATATTCCTCCATTTTAGGTGCCTTAAGTTGAAATCCCCCAGGAGCAAGATGTTGGGTGCAGGAGCTGAAGATTTTCCAGACAGTGGTCAATTTTTAACAGCTGTTCCTGGAATTGCTGGGATGTTGCATCCGGAGGCTTGTAGACTACCACAATGACTAGGTTTTGGTTCTCGACCTTTACTGCTAAAACTTCCACTATGTCATTTGAGGCATTAAGCAGTTCTGTGCAAACAAGTGACTCTGCAATGTACAGGCCAACCCCCCCCCCCTTTTGCCTGTTCACTCTGTCACATCTGTATAGGTTGTAACCTGGGATCCATACTTCGTTGTCCAAGTGATCCTTTATGTGGGTCTCAGTGAAAGCCGCGAACATTGCCTTTGCCTCTGCAAGCAGTCCACGGATGAAAGGTATTTTGTTGTTTGTTGCTGGCTTTAGACCCTGTATATTTGCAAAGAATAATGTTATCGGACTGGTGGTATTGTTGGTACTGGGGGGGGATTTTTTTTCCGGCATTAGTATCTGTATCTGTTGGTTTGGAGTGGAGGCCATCGACTGTGGTTCCACTCCAGGATTGACTGGATTTGGTGTACGATTTCTGCCATTTCCTGCCAGTTTTTTTTGATTGGCGATGAAGAAAATATCAGGAATCTGTAGGTAAAGGCACCTACGGACTAGAGGGGTTAGAAAAGTCAATGTGTGGTGGCATTGGAAGATGTTCAAGTAGCGAAGGAACGGAGCCTTGCGAAGAATGGGGTTGTGAAGATGGAGGAGAGGGAAGAGAAGGAACAGGAAGTGAATCAGTGTCCATTGAAGGTTTAGTCTCTGCAATATATTCTCAAATGGCTTCAAGTGTTTCTGAATTCAAAGATGTATGGGAGACCATATTGGAGATAGGAGGAGGAGGGTGAGTAAAGATTGGGACAGTAATGGACTGTACCAAAGTAGAGGGGGAGGGAAAAGTGTAAGGGACTGGAGATGAAGTGTGGGGGGGACAGAAGAGGCAGAAACCTGGGAGGTGACAGAAGAGGGAGAAACTTGGGAGGGGACGGGGGTGGAAGGCATAGTACAGTGGACCCCCGCTTAACGATCACCTCCAAATGCGACCAATTATGTAAGTGTATTTATGTAAGTGCGTTTGTAAGTGTATGTTTGGGGGTCTGAAATAGACTAATCTACTTCACAATATTCCTTATGGGAAAAAATTCGGTCAGTACTGGCACCTGAACATACTACTGGAATGAAAAAAGTTCGTTAACCGGGGGTCCACTGTACGAGGAGGAGGGTGAATCTCCACACTTGTAATAGAGCCAGAGAGAGGGGAAGAACTAGGTACAGAGACTGGAAAGGTAAAGTGTGGAGGTGGAAGAAGGGAAGGAAGGGGCAAAGAAGATTTGAGCAATGTGAATTTTTTGGACTTCTGAGTAGAGGGGCGATTGGTATTAGGTGTCGTACGAGGTCTTGTCGATACTGGGGCTTGTGAGGAAGGACGCGAAGATGTGAGAACAGACTGAGTTGTAGTCGGGACGTCAGAGCCAAGGACAGCAAAAGGATTAGATGCCGTAGTGGCTATGGGAGGGGTAACAACAGAGGAGGCTGCAGAAGATGGGACCCCAGAAGTGGGGGGATGTTTGGAAACACGAGAATAAGAAACACGGGGTAGTCTCCCTTGGAGGCGGAGATGAGTAACTGCCATAGCATAAGGGAGACCTTCTGCCTCTTTGAGGCAACGGATTTCACGTTCATTTAAGTAGACCTGGCAACGGCGGGAGTATGAAGGGTGAGCTTCATTACAATTAAGGCAAGATGGAGGTTGACTGCAAGATGTATTAGAATGGTCGTTGGCACCACAGACTGGGCATTCGGCCATAGATCTGCAATATTTCGCTGGGTGACCAAAACGCCAGCAATTTCTACATTGTTGCGGTGTAGGTATCACCTTTCGAAATTGTAACCGATGTCCCGCGACATATACAGAGGACGGGAGTTCTTGGCTGTCAAAAGTTAAACGAGCCACATTGCAAGGGTAACGTCTCCGCCCCCGGGCAGGAAGAACATAAGTGTCTACTTTGAGGATTGGGAGATCCTGGAGTTCCAGCTGTTCAAAAATGTCATTGCCACATGACTGGAAATTCTGTTGGACTATGGTATGGGGCAGAATGACAGTACCACTAAAAGAATTGAGAGAAAGATGTTTTTCAATAGTGATAGGAGTAGTATCGATATTCGAAAGGAGAGAAAGATCATGAGCTTGGGTAGCATTCTGGACAGTGACGATGCGCGTACCGCTCTTGAGAGCGTGAAATGAAATATCTCTGCCAACATGACGCAGGAGCGCTTTGGCAATACAGTGGACCCCCGCATAACGATGGCATCACATAGCGATTAATCCGCATACCGCTTGCTTTAATCGCAAAAATTTTGCCGCGCATACCGATTAAAAACCCGCTCACCGATTTTCATCCGAGACGCGTCCAATGTGCGCCCTCAGCCAGCCTCACATGTGCCGCCCGTGCCATTGTTTACCAGCCAGCCTCCGCGGTAACATCCAAGCATACAATCGGAATATTTCGTATTATTACAGTGTTTTCGGTGCTGTTTCTGGAAAATAAGTGACCATGGGCCCCAAGAAAGCTTCTAGTGCCAACCGTACACCAATAAGGGTGAGAATTCCAATAGAAATGAAGAAAGAGATCATCAATAAGTATGAAAGTGGAGTGCGTATCGCCGACCTAGTCAAGTTGTACAAGAAACCCCAATCAACCATCGCTACTATTGTGGGCACCAGAAAGACAATCAAGGAAGCTGTTCTTGCCAAAGGTTTAACTGTGTTTTCGAAACAAAGATCGCAAGTGATGGAAGATGTTGAGAGACTCTTATTGGTGTGGATAAATGAAAAACAGCTAGCAGGAGATAGCGTCTCTCAAGCGATCATATGTGAAAAGGCTAGGAAGTTGCATGAGGATTTAATTAAAAAAATGCCTGCAACTAGTGATGATGTGAGTGAATTTAAGGCCAGCAAAGGTTGGTTTGAGAGATTTTAAGAAGCGTATGGCACCATATG
>NC_069487.1:5515215-5531983 GCF_026875155.1 Cherax quadricarinatus
TTTTTGGAACAAGGGTATGTTCACGTACCGTGACCAAAGTAGTGGAACCCATTTACAGCAAATATGAATGGCTATGAACTTCCAGAACCCTCCTTGATTCGCGGGTACTCTCCCGGCCCGGGTCTTTTCCAGAAGGTGACCCGGTGGTGATTTGGGACCAACTGTCCCCAGGCCCCAGCCCCCACCCTGACGGGGCTCGTAGGGAGAAGCTAGGTGGGAATGGCAGTCTTGTGAGCTGCAGGTGGAAGACTGCTCTGGCACCTTCCCCGCCCTAGGAGGGCTCATGGGAATGGTGTCTCCCTTCCCTCCAAAACCCTCTTCTTTTTTTATTCGCCGGTACTCTCCCGGTCCGGGTCTTTGCCAGGTAGTGGTGACCCGGCCTTGACTCCCTGTCTTGGGAGTGTCTTCTAATTATGTCCTAGAATCTGTATTGATATAGCCACTGGATGTCGAAGCGTCTACAATAAAGAAATCCAGATGTTGCACATGTGTCTTAACTTCCTTGAATTTATGTTGATAAAACCACTGGATGGCGAAGTAGGTGACTGGGAGTTTTATTTGTATGCTATAGGTAGTTTTATGTTTATTTGTAAGGCCCTAGTATGCAGAGGCCTGTTTATGCGAGAGTACTGTATGGTGTTTTGCCTGCTGGTAATTAGTCTACCAGGCAGAAGTGAAGAGGTGGGTGTGTATGTCATGGTGCCTCCCTGATGATTTATTTTGCTTAACTCATTAGTAGCAGTGTGCTGTTGAGCTAATGTGAACTAGTGTTTTTTTTTTTAGGAGTAGATTGTAAAGGAGGAGACCAAGCAGACTTCAATAACTATAGGCCAATATCCAACTTAAACCCTCTATCTAAAATCTTAGAAAAATTAATTCATAAGCGAATATATTCGGGTTCAGGCCTAATAAAAATACTATTGATGATATACACATGCTAGAACAAATATACACTGCACTAGAGAAAAAAGAAGTCCCACTGGGAATCTTCATTGATTTACGGAAAGCCTTCGATACAGTTGACCACGACTTGCTCCGCATAAAATTGTCACACTATGGTATAAGAGGGCACTCCCTCAACTACCTAAAGTCATACCACAGCAAGAGAAGCCAATGTGTGTACACAAATGGAGCAAACTCTTCCGCACAGCCAATTACAGTTGGTGTCCCACAGGGAAGTGTTCTTGGCCCTCTTCACTTTCTCGTTTACATAAATGACCTACCAAATGCATCGCAACTACCCAAACCCACACTATTTGCAGATGACACTACATACGTCTTCTCTCACCCAAGCCCAGTCATGCTAGCCAATACTGTAAATACCGAACAGCGCTGTATAGCCCTTGTGGCTTACCTCTTCTTTTTGATTATAATAATAATGTGAATACCGAATTACAGAAAATATCTACCTGGATGAGGACTATCAAACTTACTCTCAACATTAACAAAACCTACTTCGTGTGGAAAAAGACACTTATGTACAGTTCAGGACATTTATTAAAGGAAACGTTTCCCCACGAGTGGCTTTTCTTCCCTAATCAGGGGAAAACTAAAAAAACACACAAAAAAAAGTGGGGGGGAAGTCGGGTTAAATGTGAAGCGGGGGGTAGGGGTGGTAATTTATTATAGTAGTAAGGGAACTAAGGGGGTTTTGGGGGTTTAAGAGGGACCTGTTTGGCATCAAGAAACACCAGTTCCCGGGGAGGGGAAATTCCTTTTGCTTAAAAATTTTTGAAATACTGTAACTACCGGTTTTTTGTTTTTAAAAGGTTACGACGAAAGGGGGTGCAGCTTCAAGGGCTTTTTCTCCGTTTTTAAGGGTCTTTCTTCTTTAAAACAAAGTTTAGCTTCATTAAAATTTCCCCAGGGAGGTGCCCAAACCCTTTCGCCCTCTATGTTAAACCACATGCGTTTTTGGGGTTCATCATTCGCAAGTTTTTGTGTTCTGCTTTTTCCCTAATGTCCAGAGTTTTTGGCTTTTCCCCTACTATACTTTGTCACCCCCCCCAAACATGGTATAGTGTAGTTTCCGGGCACTTGTGCCGGAATCATTTTTGGGGTTTTTGTATCGGGTTCCTAATAGTAGTTGAAGAGTGGAAATATTTTAGCCATTTTTCTGTCAAACATTTTTTAAAACTTTTGGGGCCCAAACTTTGCGACCGGAAAAACGATTGTAATTTGGGAGGCTTTTCTTAAAATTTTGATAGGTGTTGGTTTTTTGTTTGAGGAAACGTGTTGCACTTTTCCCTGCAGTCACTAGAAGTGGGGGGAAAAGGGTGTAGGAACTAAAGAGTTGGTGAGTATGTACATTCTTTTTCGGGGGAACTGCGGACGGGAAATTCTTTTGGGCTCCCCAGAAAGAAGCCAAAAACCCTACCCTCTTTTATTTTCTTGTGTCAGGGTGATAAAAAATACAGAGTTACCTGAAACCCCGCCAAGTTTTTTGGACCTTTTTCAAAAACTTTGTGTTCTTTTATAAACTGTTTTGGGTTTCAGGACAAAATTTTAAAAAAACCCTTTTCTTGGCCCTACCCCATGGGACCCCCCCTTAGTGCAGTTCTTGAAATTTTTATATTTTAAAGGGACCTGAATAAAGAAGGACCCCAAAATTTAAACCCCTCTTTTCGTTATTGGGATCGGTACGTAGATGATTTTTTGGGGGTCATTGTCCCCAAAAATCTTGAGTACAGGGCACCTCAAACCTTTCCAACAATCGGGAAACTACTTTTAAAATTTTACTCTAGAGGAGGAAAGGACAACCAGTTCCCTTTTTCCCTTCAAACGTTTCTTCTTACGCACAGGGGAAACCCAAACTTTTTTTTAAAGTCTCCCGGAACCTTTACCACAAAAAAGATCTTCTACTTTTCCCTTTCTCACCATAACAAAAACTAAAAGGGGAGGGGGTAGTTTTTTGGCTTTTTTTTGAACCCTCAGAATTTCCAGTCCGCTTTTCCTCGAAAAAGAATGTACATACATCACCAACTCTTTTAGTTCACTACATTTTTCCCCTACACTTCAACGTGACTGGGGAAAGGGCCCAACAGTACCTCACAAGACCAAAAACCTATAAAATTTGGAAGAAAACCTCCAAGTTACATCTTTTTAAAACCGGTCAGCAACGTTGCCACAAATGTTTCAAAAATGTTTGACAAAAAAAGGGCTAAAATATCTACCCATTTTCTTCAACTACTATTAGGAACCTGATCCCAAAAACCCCAAAGGGCATGTTTCCCGGCACAAGGGGCAGGAATCTACACTATACCATGGGGGGGGGTGTAAAAAAAGAAAAATTAGGGGAAAAAAACCAAACTCGGGTTTTTAAAGAATAGCAGAACACAAAATGTTTTGAAAAATGATGACCAAAAAAACGCAGGGTTTTCAACAAGAGACGTTTGGGGGGACACCTCATGAAATTCAATGAAGCTAAACTATTTATTAAAAAGACGACTTAAGAGGGAAAAAGGGAAAAAAATTGCATTAAAGTTTGCACAAATTTTCTGTCAAAAAACACTATAAAGAAAAAATCCGGTAGTTTACATTTTTTAAAATTTAAACAAAAGCAAGGGGATTTTTACCCATCCGGGGAAAACCCTGGTGTTACTTGATGCCGCAGGCCCCTCTCTAACCTCACCTCCTTATTTTCCATTATTTACAAATTCTACTATTTCCCCCTTCCCCAAACGCTTAAACCATCACCTGACTCCCCCCACTATATTTTATTTTCTTTTTTTTTAGTTTTTTTTGTATTAGGACTGAAAAAGGCCACCCCCCGTGGCGAAACTTTTCCTTTAAAAAATTTTCCTAAACCTGTACATAATTGTCTTTTTCCACTTTTTGTCGGTAACCCCCCCCCCCCCCCTTTCCCTTTAAAAACCTACTTCATTCATTTGGGGGTAACAGAGCTACAGATGTCCCTCTTAACATAATGAAAAAATGGATCACCTATCCCCCAAAGTCACGGGGGAAAAATTTCTTAGGAATCCCCCTTTGATAATAGACTCAAATTTCAAAAAAAACAAATACAAAAAAAATTTTCCCAAAGACCGTAGGCATACTATCAAAAGGATACGGTACTATTTTTCCACAGTCGGGCCCCCTGGCCCAATACCCACAACTTTTTTCCCCCTATCTCCCCTTTTTGGAATTTGTGAAAGGGGGGCTCAAAAACCCAATAAACCATCTCAAACCTTTAAATTTAAACCCAAAAAAAGGCTGCAGCAGAATGATGAAAAAATTCCCCCACTACGGCAGCCACTCCCCCCAATATTAAAAACTCAAAACCCCATACAAAACATCAATACTTTTTATTGTACCTACTAAAATAAACCCTCCTCTCAAACTTTCCCCTTTAAACCAACTCAACAGAGCTTTTTTATTTTATTAAAGATTTCCCGGAAATTCCCCGGCCCCGGGGCTTTTTCCATGTGGTGGCCCGGTTTTGGCTCCCTTTTTAAAGGGAGTTTTCTGAGCCCTAAGTCTCCCATGGGAGGAGGCACAAGTCCCTTTCCCCTACTTTGGGACCAACTGTCCCCACCTTTCCACAAGCTAGGCCTCCTGGGAAAAGGGGAAAGACAGTCTTATGAGTAAAAGGTTTGGGCTCAGGACCTACCCCACCCTAGGGAAAGGGAAAGGGGGGTGTCGATCTCAACAGAGCACATACCATAACACAAGGCAAAAGACCCCTCTTTGATATTCCTGTGTCCATCTCACACTATGCAAAAACCAATGCACATGGAAAAGGGCCCAAAAAAAACTGGAAATTTACTACGGGAAAAAACTACTGGTGAATATAAAAGAAACACGTATGTTTTTTAAAAAAACACTCGCCCACAACCCAAAAACGAAAAATTTTTACTCATAAAACCCCAAACGAAATTTATTTTTAATTTCATTGCCTAACAGAAACTCCCTTCTTCTGAATGTTTTCAGCAAAAAACAGTAAAAGAAACCTTTTGACCTGTCTTTTAAATACTCATTTTTTTTAAATGTTAACTGTTTACAACAATGTTTTTTTCACTTAAAAATCAGCTTTTTAATTAAGTTTTAAATTTTAAAACCTGCCCATAATGCTCTGCATACAAAGGGGCTTTGGGGAGTTTCACTTAGCCACTGTTTTCCTTGACTTCGTGTTTCTGTTCAAAAAAAATAAAATTTAATTACCCAGATATTTAACCTGTATTCTTTAAATTTCCTCTTTTCGGGGATTGAAAACCTTTTTTTTTTAAACCAAAAACTCATACTATAATTCATACTATAACTGGGGGAAAAAATTTTTTTTTGGCACAAAGTAGAAGATAGTGGGGTTTTGAAGTTTTTTAATAAACTCACCTTTTTTTTTCAGGTTTTTTAAAAAAAGAAAGCTAAAATTACTTTTTAAGACAGCAATGTTATTCCAAATATGGCAAAAATAAATTTATCAGAAACGAATTTAATTTAAAGTGAAATTAACTTGGTTATTTTTTTAAATTTTTTCCTTTTAATGATGTAGGTGTAGGGAAAAGTTACTGAAAAACACCAGGAACGTCCTTCACTGGCCATCAAACTTGGGTCCGTCCCTTTCCCGAAACTGTGGACGAAAGATGAAGCCATTGTAGAAAATTTGATAAAAAGTTTAAGCATAAGAAACCCAGTTACTAAATTTAATTTATGAACATGTGAAAAAAATTTTTAGATTAAAGCAGAAACGAAACACTCACCCAGATATCATTTTTTAAAAATTTTAAGTTCCTTTGAAGTCTTGCAAGCATCAAAAAATGAACTTTTTACATTTTTAGTTTGCTGTTGCATCCCATTAAATGAGGCAATGAGGGGGCCAGGGTTATTATTAACCCTCTTTTGGGGGCATATTCTCCCCATGAAGATAATCGTCTGTCAAGTTTCTCCCCGCAAAAATTTTGTATTCCCTGAAAAAGAAAATTTTGAGGGCCCAAAGTTTTTTCCCATTTTTTCCCAAGCAAATAAAAAAAATGTTTTAAAAAGAAATTTAGAAAAAAAATCCCGAATGATTTCTCACACTTGTTTCTTTTAAACGATCTTCAAGGACCCTTTTTTAAATCATCAACCCGGGTCGTGAAAGAATCCCGCAGTGGAGCATAAAAATTCCCTGCATGATCAAAGCAGGTCATAATCTGCCAAATATAAAGAAAGACGGGGTTTTCCCCATTAGAGGGGTTTTCAATTAAGTGCATGTTTTTAAAAATTTGCCCTCGGGTAACCCAAAACATTTTATTTAAAAAAACGTTTCCTTTCCTTTTAAACCCCCAGAGATGCTTTCACTGTTTTGGTTACCCCCTCCTCGACAAACCGCCCGCGACCTTTTTTGGCCATGTTGGGTTTACTGTAGAAGACACAGTCTAAATTTCCCGTTCTTCGCAGTCTAAACCCCCTTTTCCCTCTCCGTAATGCCCAGCTTCCTCCAAATTTTTTCTTTTTTTCTTGGGAATAATGTTTATAACATGTCAAAAAAATTTAAATTTTTTCAGAAATTTAAATGCCAAAAAAATAAAAATTTTAAGACAAGATATAAAAATTTTAAAATTTTTTAAACAATTTACAAAAATTTGTTTTAAAAAATTCATGGAGATAATACAATACTTACTTTTGGGGCTTTTTTGTTTTTTTTTGGGGCATCGAGTCATCGGAACTTTTTTTTTTTTATCATCCGCTTTTTGCTTTTTCTCGTCGATTTTTCACTTTTTTATTCCTAAAACACAAAGATTTGATAGGTTAGATAAGGGCTGGGCTTGCCAAATTTTAAACTTTAGGCATCTGACGAAGCCTTCCGCTGGCTTATCGGGTTTAAACCCCTTTAAAAAAAAAGGGGTTTTTATATATAAAATTTCAAAACGCTTCAAACCAATTTTAAAATAATGTGGGATTTTTAGTTTTCCCCTTTTCCTTTTTCAAATGTTTTTAAATAACCCAATACGACCTTTATTTTTGTTGCACCCGAAAAGGGTTGCATGAGCCCCCGTAACTCCTGGGGGGGGGGTCGCAAGAGATAAAGGAGGCCCGACATGAGAACCACTACGTACTCACAGATGCCTCAAAAAAACTGACTTAAACCCTCCCCTCCCGATCCGTTTTTTAATACGAGAGAGGTTTTGGCAGGTCCTTAAAAAAAAAAAACCCTATTCAAAATACTGGGTTTTTCCAACCCATTTTTAAAGCCCACCTAAGATTTTAGGTAAATTTTTCACCTAAGGTTATAGCTTTAAAGATTTTTGGCAAAATTTATTAATATATGGTGATACCCCAAATTGTGGGGAAAAAAAAATTAAAAAAAGAAGGAAAACCGCCCGCAGGGGTACTGGCTCGTGCTGGGCAAATCTTTTTTCAAACTCAAACCCACAACCCCAAAATATTTTTCCCAACCCCTTTCCAATGTAACCCCCCAAAGGAAAAGAAAATCTTTAATCCCGAATTTTAAAATTTGACAAAACATGCAACTCTTGGGTATCTTTATTTAGAAAAATTTTTACCACACAGTGGCCTTTAAACAGTCCATACAAATTGAACATTAAAATGGGGGAAAAAAACCGGGCCCGGGGGTTAGTAAGAAACTTTTGCAACAGTTAGGTATCTTTATTATGAAACGTTTCGCCCACACAGTAGGCTTCCTTTGTCGAGTTACAAAAAAGTTTATGAAGCCCGAAGAGACTTGAAGGGTGATGGACTGGGTTTTCATCTCTTCAAATCTCTTCTCTTCTATCAAATTTTTTGTAAAAAGTTGGGAAATTCCCCACAATATGTAAAATAAAAGGACACAAGGCAACTAATTTCATTTATTGTGGCAACGTTTCGCCTCCCGGAGCTTTATCGCTTGAAAAGCTCCTGGAAGCGGAAAAATTGCCCCAATAAATGTCACATTAGTTGCAAAATTGTGTCCTTTTCTTTTCAATTCGGTAATTCTACCAACTTTTTACTGTCGGACACCGCAACATAATGGACATTTCTGCAGAGTTATTTGGACACCCCTTTTTCGTGCTCACAGCTATCGCAACGAACAATTCCCCACAAGATTTCCTGGGAGGAAGGGATCCCTAAGTCTCTCCTCACAAAATTCCAACCCAAGCCCCCCCTTCTCTCCAGCTACCCAAAATTTTCTTTAAATGAATGTGCCAAAAAACTTTAACATCCCCTAAGGGAAAACCCTTTGAAACGCAAGGAATATGAGGGCCAATCTTCAATTTACCAACACACTGCTGGCTATTCTCGACAGTCACCACAGCTAACCTCCAACAAAATCAAATCAATCGCAAAATTCAGACCCCTGCACTAACAGTCGATGGAAGGAAATGGGACGCGAAACCCTGATAAACAACTTATCGTCACGCCCTTAAACGACTACGAGAAAAAGCACTGAGTTGGACTCAAATTTCCACCAACATACGCAAACCTAAATATCAAACCCAAACTTTTTTCCAGGAACCATAGACACAGTGACAGCAACTTCCGAAGGGGTTTTATACAGGGCCTTCTCATGCAGCTTTATGTGAACCCTTTTTCTTCTAATCTTCCCGAAGATACATAACTGCCTTAAGGACCTCGCCAAACGACCCAACATTATCGCCCACGCCGACAAAGGAGGTGGGTCGTCATACTCAACCCCAGTGACTACAACACAAAATGAGCCCTTTTTGAATGATAAAACTACTTACGAACCCATCAGCATCAAAAGGGGGAGACCTCCCCAAAGATTTTATACAAACCAGCAAATACCAAACGCACTAAAAAGGGAAAGAAATTCTTACTTGTTACCAAAACAACCCAAACCAGCAACATGTATGGTTTAACCCCAAGACCCATAAACACAATATTCCTCCGCCCAAATACGTCGGAATAGGCAGTGCCACACAAACTAGCCGGAGTTTTTGCCAAACTCTTTCCTGCCTTCGGGGGACCTCAGCCCCGCCATTTTTAAAACTCGGGCGCCCTTTAAACCCGCATCCGAAACCTCCCATCCGAAACAAGAAACAAACAGTTTGGATGTGATTTCCCCTTCACAAAAGAAAAACCCCCAAAAAAGCCATCGAGGTTCTACGAGAAAAGTAAACCCAGGCCTTAATTTTCCTTTCCCCCCGGGATTTTTGTTGATTTTGATTGAACTCTGGTTAATTTAAAACTTTTTTTTCCCTTCAATAACAAGCTTACAAACAAACCTCGGCATGGGAATGGGGGCCCCAATAAGTGCCGTCCTAGCCAAAATTATACATGGAAAAACCCAGAGTCCGAACACTCGCCAACATCATCCCTTCAAACGTCCTTGGTTACGTTACGGGGACGTGTCCCCGTAATAACTCCAAAACGTTTTTTTTGGGCGGGGGTCTTCAGGCAAGGGTCAACGCAGTTTAACCAGCGATTCAGTTTACACTAAAGAAAGTCCAATGACAACTACCTTTTCTCACCCCATTTACAAGTAACAACAACCTAAAATTTCAATTTATCGGAAACCCACCAAAAAAATATCTCCAACTTCTATTTCCCGCAAGATACAAGCCAAAAGAGGCATCACATGGGTTTTTCTAAGAGCTACCAATTTGTAGTCCCGAGTTTCTTGCGAGGAATTATTAATTCACCAAACATTCACTGGTTACAATTTCTTCTTTTTTCATCAAAGATGCAAAAAAAGCTCTTCAGTCATCAAATTTTCCACGCACAAAAGCTCCCCAAAAAAGTCATAATTCTTCCCCCAGCCAGGTTTCACTAAAACGCTCAAAAGTACTTTCACAAGCTAACACCAGATCGCCATCGTTCTACCACTTCAAAAAGGATTAACCAGGACAAAACCCAAAACCCACGAACAGTCAATGCAGGAGTTTACCTATACCCTTTGTGGGGCTGTACAAGATTACTATGAAACAGCAAGAAACCTCGACACCCGCCTCAATGAAAAACATATACCTGTAGGAAGCAACTTAAAAACGCCTGTGCAACACCGAAATTCCACCAAACATCTTTGAAATTTAGAGACGGGCCCAAATTTGTGATAAAAGAAACTAATTTCCGCACACGCAAGTGCCTTGAATCAGCATGTCGCTGTTTCGATCAATTAAACAAAACAACGGCAGCTTCCCCATCTCCGAAGTTTGCAAGAATCCCCCTAAAAAAACAGTAAACCTGCCATCACATAGTCTCTCTGTTTACTACACAAGCACAGAGAGTGAACCTGAAAAACCCCCTCATTCCAGTTTTTATTTGCCCAAACCTATTTTTATGTTACCCAAGTAATCTTTTATATCCTTTTACTCATGTCGATTAAATTTGCTCTACCATATCGTATTACTTTGTCATACCACTACTTACTTACTTTTAATACCATAGTGAACATCGAAAGGGACCTCATGTATTCACCTCACTCTGACCCTTTATTCCCCTCTGTGTCCATTAACCAGTAATGGCTTGATAAAGTCCTGGAGAGCAAAAACGTTGCCACAAAAAATGTCACATTATTTTGCATTGTGCCCTTTTTTCTTTAATCA
The DNA here is from genome assembly GCF_026875155.1 of Cherax quadricarinatus. Taxonomy (NCBI): domain Eukaryota; kingdom Metazoa; phylum Arthropoda; class Malacostraca; order Decapoda; family Parastacidae; genus Cherax; species Cherax quadricarinatus. Next base: position 5,525,697 of record NC_069487.1, read on the forward strand.
ACTTTTTGTACCGACGAAGAAGCCTACGGGTTGGCAAAACTTTTTTTCATAGAAAAGATCCCTAACTGTTGCAATGTGTCTTCCCCTAACAAACAGTCCATAAAAGGGGGAAAACGTGAAGAACAGGAGGAGAATGGGTAATAGTCACTAAACCTGGAGGATGTGGTCAGTCCATCAATCTTGAATGGGAAAAACATCAAAAGGGTATAATCCCACAGGTGGTAGGTAAGACACATAGGCAACAGTTAGGCAACTTTATTTCCCAAAAGTTTCGCCTACCAGTAGGGTTCTTCAGTCGAAAACAGAAAGCGGGAGGGGCAGTAGAGATGTGAAAACGATGTAATCAGTCTCACCCTTGAAGTGTGAAAATTTTAGGTTGTGAGTCCCTCAGCCGGGAAGTTCGTTCCATAGTCGGAACTATCTGAGGGTAGAATGAGGGGAGATATATTGAAAGGGATAAATGGTGACGGGGATAACAAGGGAGACATTAATAAAGTCTGAGGGTGTCGAACCCGGTAAGAACCCGGGTAATGGATTTAAGTTTGGGTAAATTTAGTTTAGAAGGACATAGGTAAGTATGGTTTTTAAAAGTTTTAGATGCTGGAAAAGTTTCCCAGTGGGGTGATAGGGTTAGGACCTTGGGTAGCTTTAAGAAAAGACTGGGCAAAATTTTTGAGTGGGAGGGGGGGTTTGATTTTGTCGGGGGGGGGGAGTTGTTTCTTGAGAAGCTTTGGGGGGGTCGTTTTTATGGGGACGCCCCGTATGGGGCCGGTGGGGGGGCATTGTAGTCCCGGGTCGCTTGAACTGTTGCTAAAAAAGGGTATTAAGTCTGAAGTAAACACATACGAGTCTGTTTGGATAGAATTTTAAGGGGACATGAAAAAAAAATTTTAGGTGTGAATCCGTCCCCCAAATTTTGATAGGGGGCCAAGGGAGACTACTTGGGAGGGAAATTTTTAGGGCCCCAAGGGACGTAAAGTAGTAATTCTGGAGACTAAAATTTAGTCATATTTATTGGAAATTTTTTGACTGGGAATTTTAAACATCGATTTTTTAGAATAGTCAGGATTGTTTTTTTAAGCGTTTGTGACAGAACCTCAAGGGGTAAAAACCTGCTTGACTTAGTTTGGCAAAAAATGAAACCTTGTTAATAATTTTAAAAATTTCAGAGGAACTGGGTGCTTGCGACCCCAAATCAATTACATGTAGAATTGAATGGAAGTATGATAGTAGGGATAACTCAGTAACAGTCCAGATTTTCGCTTAGCAGATTACGATGGGCTTAGAGAACACTTATCATCTGTTGACTGGGGTAACGAAGAGAGCTATCAATATGACAGTTTTCTGAACACAATACATGCTGCTCAAAGAACGTTTATCCCTTATAAGGAAATTAGATCAAATAGAAATGACCCAAAATGGATGAATAATAGGCTGAAATATCTACTAGGGCATAAGAAAGGAATTTATAGGCGTATCAAAAGAGGCGAGGGTCATCTTATGAATCAGTATATTGACATTAAGAGGGACATTAAAAGGGGGATAAGAAAAGCTAAAAGGGACTATGAAATTAAAGTTGCTAGGGATTCTAAAACTAACCCAAAAAGTTTTTTCCAGGTCTATAGAACAAAGTCAGAGATAAGATAGGTCCCCTTAAAATAACTATGGGCATCTTACTGACAAAGAGAATGAAATGTGCTCGATTTTAAATAATTATTTTCACTCGGTTTTTACACAGGAAGACACTAATAATATTCCGGTAATTAATTTTTATAGTGGATCAGAAGAACATAAATTATGTAACATCACAGTCACTAGTGAAATGGTTGTGAAGCAGATAGACAGACTGAAGCAAAATAAGTCACCGGTCCTGATGAGGTTTTTTTTCAAGGGTTCTAAAGGAATGCAAAATGGAAGTCTGTGAACCATTACAAATATTTTTAATTTATCTCTTCAAACAGGTGCAGTGCTGATATTGGAAGATGGCAAATGAATTTCCTTTTTTTAAAAAAGGGGGACAAGTCGTTACCGTAAAATTACCCCCCAAAACCCTGACCTCAATTGGGGCAAATTACTAGGTCAATTATGCGAGATTAAAGAACCCATCTCGATAAGCATAGCTTGTTTAATGATCCAGCTGGATTTACAAGGGGCCCGGTTTTGTCTAATTTATTTATTAACTTTCTTCAAAAAGCTTTTGGGGTGTTGACCACGTAAAGAATTTTGATATTATTACTTGATTTTAGAAAGGGGCATTTGATAGAGTCCGCCCAAAGACTGTTGGAAGTAGCAGCTCATGGAGGGGGGAAGGGGCTCTCGTGGATCGAATCAGGGGCCCAACGGGAAGAAAAGAGTGTCCATAAATGGGGTTAAATCCGAGTGGGGATCAGTAAAAGGGCTTTTCCACAGGGATCAGTTTTGGGCCCTTTGTTGTTTTTTAAATATATCAAGATTTTGATAAAGGAATTTTATGATATGAGAAAATTTTCGCCGATGACAAAAAGATGGGTAGGATAATTGTTTAAAACGTAGATTTTAGGGAATTTCGGGAGGATTTAGAAAACTTACTTTGTCAGAAAAGTGGCAGATGCATTCAATGTAGAAAAAAATGAAAGGGTTCTGAAGCTCGGGATGTCCAACCCCCAAATTAAAAGTTAAATAAGTAGAACTTAACCATACGATTGCGAAAAGGACTAGGGGTTATGTAAGCAGAAACAAAACCAAGACAGAAATGCTAAGTTAGTAATAAGGCAAATAATTACTGGGATTTATATCAAGAAGTGTAAAACCGAAGTCCAAGGTCAACGGCTTTATACATCAAGAAAGGGCCTCACCTAGATTTGCAGTTTAGTTCTGGTCCCATATTACCGAATGGACATAAATTCGTTAAAAAACATTGGGCGTAGGATGACAAAATTTTAAATAAACATTAAAAATTTTTCCTTAAAAGAAAGTTAAAGCCCTTTTAATTAATTACTTGTTAGACGAAGAATGAGGGGAGACCTGATCGAAGTGTTAATGGAAGATAGGTATTAAAAAAGGGGGATATTAAAAAGGTCTTGAGGATACCCTTCCAAAAAGAACCCGCAGAAAGGGTTTTTAAATTAATAATTTAATTTAAAAGGACATAGAAAGTAGTTTGGAAATAGGGTAGTAGAGATAAAACAGTCTACCTAGTTGGGTTATTGAGGCTAGATTTGGGGGTAGTTTCAATTTGGTTTGGGATAAAATACATGATGGGAGGGGTTGGATTTGAGTGGACTTGCACATCAAGCTTTTTCTTGGTGCATAAAAATTTGGGGTAGGTCAAATTTTTGTTGTGGGATGAATTGTAAAGGGACCTCCCTAGTAGGGCCAACAGGCCGCTGCAGTGTTCCCCTTTCTTATGTTCTTGTTCTTATGGGTTTTAAATACTGTCGGAAGGAGAGGTGCATAGTATAGCGTAGTGGAATGTGCCACGAAGGTCAGGTCCCTCTCAATCCAACATTTTTCCATTTAAAAGGGGGTTGCCCAAAGGGTTTTTCTGCACCAAGAGGCCATATTTGCAGTGTTGACAAGATGAACTAAAAATGGATACAATACCACAGGGGGGTAGGTAAGACACATAGAAAACTTTATTAAAACTTTTTCGCCTACACAGTGGGCTTCTTAGCGAAATACAGAAAGTGGCAGGCAGAAAGATGTGAAAATAGGAACTGAAAATTCTCCAGGTGAGGAGACAAACTCAATTCTCGACTTTTAAAGGGGGAGGACTGATTTCACGCTTCACATAAAAACAAAAAAAAGGGGAACACTCAGCAGGCCCGTTGGCCCATACAGGCAGGTCCTTTACAATTCATCCCACTAACAAACATTTGACCCAACCCATTTTCAATGCCCCAAGAAAAAAGGATGTGGAAATCCCACCAAAAGCAACCCTCCCTCATAAAAACTTTCAAAAAAGGGGGAAAAACTCAGGAAGCCGTTGGCCCCAATGGCAGGGCCTTTACAACATCCCCCTAAAAAACATTTGACCAACCCCAATTTTTAATGCTACCCCAAAAAATAACTCTGATGTGAAAACCCACTCATGTACTTATCCAACTTAAATTTTTAAATACCCCAAACAATACAGGGCACGAGGGTTATAAAGGGCTTTTGGTGGGTGCAATTAGTTGGGGACCCTTTTTTGATGTTCACTAGTGGGGGTATAGTGAGTGTAGTAGTGACAAAAAAAATTACAAAAGGGAGAGCTTTTTTCGACATGAGTAAAAGGTAAAAACTATTTCTTGGGTAACATAAAAATAGTTGGGGCAAATATAAACTGGAATGAGGCACTTGTTTCAGTGTTCACTCTCTGTGTTTTTGAGTATAAAAGGGGGACTATGTGATGGGATTAATATAAAAGATATTATTTGGGTAAATAAAATAGGAATTTAAAACCGTGCAACATTTAGAATTTTGGTAAGACACATATGCAACTTTTGGTTTCTTTATTTTGAAACGTTTCGCCTACACAGTAGGCTTCTTTGTCGAGTCAGAAAATTGATAGAAGCGAAAACTTTTAAGACGATGTAATCAGTCACCCCCTTAAAGTTTTTAGGTGGCAGTCCCCCAGTCTGGAGAGCATTTTTCATAGAATGAAACAAAATGGGAAAGAAGGACAGGAAGGAAAGGAAGGTGTTGCGACCTCTTCTCAATGTGAACTGGGCTGAAGGCTCGACCTGGTTGAGCTTTTCTTGGGGAGCTTGAAGTTGAAGCGTTTAGGAGTTTTGAGGAGAATGTCGTCAACAAACGGGGCCAGGGACAGACAAGAAAAATGGGGGAGAAACGTTCGGCTTCTAATGTTCCATGTATAGTTCGCTAGGGGTGCACTTATGGGGAACCCCGGGTATCCAAAAATCTGCTAAAAAGGTGATTTTAAAGAAACACGTAAAACCAAACATATTTTTAACCCGGTCGAGAAATGCTGGTGGAATGGGAAGATCAAATGAATCGCAATTTCTTGCGCAAGAGACGATGGCTTGTTTATAGGTACTTTGGAATAGGGAAAATCCGTCAAGGGTGGAAATTTCTTTTTTTGATTTTGATGTTTCGAAATGCGATTAGAAGATCCCCGAGTGTTTGAGATGTGCGGATGATATGCCAAAAGTTTTGAGAGGTGTTTGGGGAAATTCCGAGAGCTTGTGGGGCACGCCCATTCCCGAGGGTAGGGCCCTCAAGTGGGATACCGGGCTTGTGATCCCTTGGCAGGCCACATTCCCGGGGAGGGCGGGGTTGCTGGCAGGTGTGCAAGTTTCTTCCCTTTTTTCTGAGCTCCTCAAAAACGGCGAGTCCTTTGGGAAAAAAGTTTTAGTGGGGTGTCCCCTTTGGTTTTTTGTGAGAGGTTTGTGGTACTGGGGCATTAATAGATTGAGCATTTTTTCCCGTAATTTGTCATGTTTATGTAACAAACCCCCCCTCCTTTATCACGGGGGGTGACCCGATGGTTGTCTTCTGCAAACCTTTGGTGCATTTTGGGAAAGCGGGGATGACTGGGGAGCGCTTTTTTGGGTGCGCTGAGATGATGCCTTTTAAGATAGCCTTTTTGGAAGCGGAGTCACTTGTAAACTCAGAAACTCAAGACTTTTTGCCAGAAGACAACACCAAAACCCAAGAATCCTGGAATCATCACTTATTTCCATATCCACAACTTAACCGAAATATGGCTTCTAAACATTGCTGAAAACCACTTTCCAAGAAACTTTTCATCGTACCCCCATAAGAACCTGTAGAAGGCTGCTCACAAATTTTCCAGTCTCCTTTTCCCAAACACCCCAAATTTTTAGACTCTACAACCCAACTCGGTACATCATCAGATGCAGCATTCTTCACCTGACCTCAGCCGGACTATAATTCTCGCTTCCTTCCACCCAGGTAGTTCTGTTTGTGCTTGAAAAAGCCCACTGTGGGGCGAAACGTAGTCAAAAAAGGTCACATTATATGATTTGTTTTATTTGCCCTTGTGTCGGGATTTTTATACCATTTATTTCCCTTTAGCCTCTGTTTGTTTGAATGATCAGTCCCCGGACTGAAAATTTTTAATAAATATGTCCTAGTTTTGTTTGGTTTTTTTTTTAAAAAAACACTTTGTACGAGGTCAAATTCTTTGGGAAAAATTGTAGTTCAGTACCGTGACCCAAAGTAGTGGAACCCTTTCGCAAATATGAATGGTATGATTTCCGAACCCTCCTTGATTTGCGGGGATCTCCCGGGCCCCGGGCTTTTCCAGAAGTGACCCGGGGTGAATTTTGGGGCCAAAGTCCCCA
>NC_069487.1:5537483-5542483 GCF_026875155.1 Cherax quadricarinatus
AGATTTTGGGAGATGTTAATTGAATGTATAGGAGCCTTTGAACCAAGTGAGAGAGTAATTGTGGTAGGGGACCTGAATGCTAAAGTAGGAGAAACTTTTAGAGAGGGTGTGGTATGTAAGTTTGGGGTGCCAGGTGTAAATGGAAATGGGAGCCCTTTGATTGAACTTTGTATAGAAAGGGGTTTAGTTATAGGTAATACATATTTTAAGAAAAAGAGGATAAATTAGTATACAAGATATGATGTAGGGCGAAATGATAGTAGTTTGTTGGATTATGTATCGGTAGATAAAAGGCTGTTGAGTAGACTTCAGGATGTACATGTTTATAGAAGGGCCACAGATATATCAGATCACTTTCTAGTTGTAGCTACACTGAGAGTAAAAAGTAGATGGGATACAAGGAGAATAGAAGCATCAGGGAAGAGAGAGGTGAAGGTTTATAAACTAAAAGAGGAGGCAGTTAGGGTAAGATATAAAGAGCTATTGGAGGATAGATGGGCTAATGAGAGCATAGGCAATGGGGTCGAAGAGGTATGGGGTAGGTTTAAAAATGTAGTGTTAGAGTGTTCAGCAGAAGTTTGTGGTTACAGGAAAGTGGGTGCGGGAGGGAAGAGGAGCGATTGGTGGAATGATAATGTAAAGAGAGTAGTAAGGGAGAAAAAGTTAGCATATGAGAAGTTTTTACAAAGTAGAAGTGATGCAAGGAGGAAAGAGTATATGGAGGAAAAGAGAGAGGTTAAGAGAGTGGTGAAGCAATGTAAAAAGAGAGCAAATGAGAGAGTGGGTGAAAGTTTATCAACAAATTTTGTTGAAAATAAGGAAAAGTTTTGGAGTGAGATAAACAAGTTAAGGAAGCCTAGAGAACAAATGAATTTGTCAGTTAAAAATAGGAGAGGAGAGTTATTAAATGGAGAGTTAGAGGTATTGGGAAGATGGAGGGAATATTTTGAGGAATTGTTAAATGTTGATGAAGATAGGGAAGCTGTGATTTCGTGTATAGGGCAAGGAGGAATAACATCTTGTAGGAGTGAGAAAGAGCCAGTTGTGAGTGTGGGGGAAGTTCGTGAGGCAGTAGGTAAAATGAAAGGGGGTAAGGCAGCCGAGATTGATGGGATAAAGATAGAAATGTTAAAAGCAGGTGGGGATATAGTTTTGGAGTGGTTGGTGCTATTATTTAATAAATGTATGGAAGAGGGTAAGGTACCTAGGGATTGGCATAGAGCATGCATAGTTCCTTTGTATAAAGGCAAAGGGGACAAAAGAGAGTGCAAAAATTATAGGGGGATAAGTCTGTTGAGTATACCTGGTAAAGTGTATGGTAGAGTTATTATTGAAAGAATTAAGAGTAAGACGAAGAATAGGATTGCAGATGAACAAGGAGGCTTTAGGAAAGGTAGGGGGTGTGTGGACCAGGTGTTTACAGTGAAACATATAAGTGAACAGTATTTAGATAAGGCTAAAGAGGTCTTTGTTGCATTTATGGATTTGGAAAAGGCGTATGACAGGGTGGATAGGGGGGCAATGTGGCAGATGTTGCAGGTGTATAGTGTGGGAGGTAAGTTACTGAAAGCAGTGAAGAGTTTGTACGAGGATAGTGAGGCTCAAGTTAGAGTATGTAGGAAAGAGGGAAATTATTTCTCAGTAAAAGTAAGCCTTAGACAAGGATGTGTGATGTCACCGTGGTTGTTTAATATATTTGTAAGAGAAGTAAGAGGAGTGGATTTAAAAGATAAAGAATCACACATAAAGTGGGAGTTGTCACAGTTGCTCTTTGCTGATGACACTGTGCTCTTGGGAGATTCTGAAGAGAAGCTGCAGAGATTGGTGGATGAATTTGGTAGGGTGTGCAAAAGAAGAAAAATAAAAGTGAATACAGGAAAGAGTAATGTAATGAGGATAACAAAAAGATTAGGTGATGAAAGATTGGATATCAGATTGGAGGGAGAGAGTATGGAGGATGTGAATGTATTCAGATATTTGGGAGTTGACGTGTTAGCGGATGGGTCTATGAAAGATGAGGTGAATCATAGAATTGATGAGGGGAAAAGGGTGAGTGGTGCACTTAGGAGTCTGTGGAGACAAAGAACTTTGTCCTTGGAGGCAAAGAGGGGAATGTATGAGAGTATAGTTTTACCAACGCTCTTATATGGGTGTGAAGCATGGTTGATGAATGTTGCAGCGAGGAGAAGGCTGGAGTCATTGGAGATGTCATGTCATGTGTGGTGTGAATATAATGCAGAGAATTCGTAGTTTGGAAGTTAGGAGGAGGTGCGAGATTACCAAAACTGTTGTCCAGAGAGCTGAGGAAGGGTTGTTGAGGTGGTTCATACATGTAGAGAGAATGGAGCGAGAGTGACTTCAAGAGTGTATCAGTGTGTAGTGGAAGGAAGGCGGGGTAGGGGTCGGCCTAGGAAAGGTTGGAGGGAGGGGGTAAAGGAGGTTTTGTGTGCGAGGGGCTTGCACTTCCAGCAGGCATGCGTGAGCGTGTTTGATAGGCGTGAATGGAGACAAATGGTTTTTAATACTTGACGTGCTGTTGGAGTGTGAGCAAAGTAACATTTATGAAGGGGTTCAGGGAAACCGGCAGGCCGGACGTGAGTCCTGGAGATGGGAAGTACAGTGTCTGCACTCTGAAGGAGGGGTGTTAATGTTGCAGTTTAAAAACTGTAGTGTAAAGCACCCTTCTGGCAAGACAGTGATGGAGTGAATGATGGTGAAAGTTTTTCTTTTTCGGGCCACCCTGCCTTGGTGGGAATCGGCCAGTGTGATAATAAAATATATATATATATATATATATATATATATATATATATATATATATGTATATATATATATATATATATATATATATATATATGTATATATGTATATATATCAACAAACCGGCCGTATCCCACCAAGGCAGGGTGGCCCAAAAAGAAAAACTAAAGTTTCTCTTTTTAAATTCAGTAATTTACACAGGAGAAGGGGTTACCAGCCCCTTGCTCCCGACATTTTATTAGCCCCTTACAACACACTTGGCTTACAGAGGAAGAATTCTGTTCCACTTCCCCAAGGAGATAAGAGGAGATAAACAAGAACAAGAACTAGAAAGAAAATAGAAGAAAACCCAGAAGGGTGTGTACATATATACTTGTACATGTATGTATAGTGTTATCTAAGTGTAAGTAGAAGTAGCAAGAAGTACCTGAAGTCTTACATGTTTATGAGACAGAAAAAAGGACACTACAGAAAAAAGGACACTAACTACAAAACATATACATACATACGTACCTGTGAATGTCGGAAACGGGAACCCGAAACTCGAACCTGTGAACAAAGACAAGAGAGACAAGATTATTCACATGTACCCGACAATATTGTCGGGCACCTAGGGGATTGGCAGAGAACATGTATAGTTCCTTTATATAAAGGGAAGGGGGACAAGAGAGACTGCAAAAATTATAGGGGAATAAGTTTACTGAATATACCAGGAAAAATATACGGTAGGGTTATTACTGAAAGAATTAGAGGTAAGACGGAGAGCAGGATTGCTGGTGAGCAAAGAGGCTTTAGAGTGGGTAGGGGTGTGTAGATCAAGTCTTTACATTGAAGAATATATGTGAACAGAGTTTAGATAAAGGTAGGAAAGTTTTCATTGAATTTATGGATTTAGAAAAGGCATATGATAGAGTGGAGATGGGAGTAATGTGGCAGATGTTGCATGTATAAGGAATAGGTAGTAAGTTACTAAATGCTGTAAAGAGTTTTTATGAGGATAGTGAAACTCAGGTTAGGGCGTGTAGAAGAGAGGAAGATTACTTCCCGGTAAAAGTAGGTCTTAGACCGGGATGTGTAATGTCACAATAATTGTTTAACATATTTATAAATGGGGGTTGTAAAAGAAGTAAATGCTAGGGTATAGGGGAGAAGGGTGGAATTAAATTATGGGGAATCAAATACAAAATGGGAGTTGACTCAGTTACTTTTTGCTGATGATACTGTGCTCATGGGTTATCCTAAAGAAAAGTTGCAAAGGTTAGTGGACGAGTTTGTGAGGGTGTGTAAAGGTAGAAAGTTGAAAGTGAACATAGATAAGAGTAAGGTGATGAGAATATCAAATTATTTAGATAACGAAAAATTGGATATCACATTGGAGAGAAGGAGTATGGAAAAAGTGTATGTCTTTAGATATTTGGGAGTTGATAAGTCAGAGGATGGGTTTATGAAGGATAAGGTTAATCATAGAAATGATGAGGGAAAAAAGGTGAGTGGTGCATTGAGGTATATGTTTAGACAAAAAGCATTATCAATGGAGGCAAAGAAGGGAATGTATAAAAGTATAGTGGTACCAACACTCTTATATGGGTCTGAAGCTTGGGTTGTAAATGCTGCTGCGAGGAAGCAGTTGGAGGCAGTGATGTCCTGTCTAAGGGCAATGTGTGAAGTAAAGGGCTGAAGAGGGGTTGTTGAAGTGGTTTGGTCATTTAGACTGAATGGATCAAAGTAGAATGACTTGGAGAGCGTATAAATCTGCAGGGGAAGGAAGGCGGAGTAGGGGTCGTCATTGAAAAGGTTCGAGGGAAGGGGGTAAAGGAGGTTTTGTGGGTGAGGGGCTTGGAATTCCAGCAAGCGTGCATGACTGTTTTAGATAGGAAAGAAAGGAGACGAATAGTTTTTGGGACCTGACGAGCTGTTGTAGTGTGAGCAGGGTAATATTTAGTGAAGGGATTCGGGAAAACCGGTTGTTTTTACATATCCGGACTTGAGTCCTGGAAATGGGAAGTACAATGCCTGCACTTTATAAGAGGAGGTTTGGGATATTGGCAGTTTGGAGGGATGTGTAAGAGGACGGTATACATATAATTGGGGCCCTCATATTATATTCTATATGGAGTTTATTATATTATTTCAAGTTACTTTTTATATTATATCTTCATGCTTCTAAACTGATGTACCTGGGCGCCTCTGCAAAAACAGTGATTAGTTATGAGTGAGGTGAAACTGTTGAATGATTATGA
>NC_069487.1:5544983-5548374 GCF_026875155.1 Cherax quadricarinatus
CTGAAAGACAAACAAGAGAACCAGAGTGCATACCTCGATCGAGATAGAGCACAAGAGGAAAGGTTGATACTGAAAGAGTACAAAAATGAAAGGAAGAAAGAGAGGAAATGACAAAAATGAGCAGAACCCAGGTGCAGGTGGAAGGGCAAACACACCCTCCAGAAACACCTGCAGAAGGATTCCAACCACGACAATCCCAAGGACACTAAGCAATCTAAACCAACACTCACACACTGATCCCTCTGCCCCCACCCCCAACACCACAAACCCCACCCATGCAGCAAATCCCTATGGGAACTCTGCCCCCACCCCCACCCCACCACAACCCTCTGTAGGCCCCCACCAGGGATCCCAATCCCCCAACCCCAATCTTCCCCTAGGATCATGGTATTAGAAAAGGAGTTGAAGGTTTGGTACACAAACACGGATGGAATAACGAATAAATGTGAAGAGTGGCATGAAAGAATCAATGAGAAGTCCCCAGACATCATAGCAGTCACAGAAACGAAACTCACTGAGACAATAACAGATGCAATCTTCCCATCAGGATATCAGATCCTGAGGAAAGATAGGAGCAGAAGGGGAGGAGGGGTTGCACTGTTCATAAGAGACTGATGGAGATTTGAGGAATTGGAAGGCATGGACAAGATTCCAGGAAGGGACTACATAGTAGGTATACTTCAGTCTGAGGAACACAAGGTAGACATTGCAGTGATGTATAAACCATCACATAACTGTAGGAGGCCAAAAGAGGAATATGAAAAGAGCCACAGAGCAATGGTGGGCACACTGGCCGAGGTAGCAAGAAGAGCTCACTCGAGCAGAGCAAAGCTACTGGTTATGTGCGATTTCAACCACAGGGAGATCGACTGGGAAACTTGGAGCCACACGGGGGTCCCGAAGCATGGATAGCCAAGATGAAGGATGTGGTACTGGAAAACCCCATACATCAACATGTTAAGAACACTACCAGAGAGAGAGGGGAGGATGAACCAGCAAGACTGGACCTTGTGTTCACCCTGAGCAGTTCAGACATTGAGGACAACACTTATGAGAGGCACCTTGGAGCTAGTGATCTGTGTTGTGAGGGTAACAGGAATTGGATGGAAAAAGCCAAACAATAAAAAGAGAACTACACAGGTATGAGGAACTTCCTGCAGAAGGTTCAATGGGACAGAGAATTGGCAGGAAAGTCAGTAAATGAAATGATGGAATACGTAACAGCAAAATCCAGGGAGGCTGAGGAAAGGTTGGTTCCCAAGGGTAATAGACATAACAAGAAGACAAAAGCGAGTCCTTGGTTTACCCGAAGGTGTCGGGAGGCAAAAACTAAGTGCAACAGAGAATGGAAAAGATACAGGAGCCAAAGGGCCCAGGAAAATATATAACGAGATTATTTGGTGTTCTGGTAGAGGGCAGTAAATGATATGTCTTCAAAGGCTTCTTACCTTATTGTTAAGTCGTGGTGGGTACACAGGCTTGTGTGTTTGTGCCCATGGCCCTGGAGGGCCATGCCCACGAGGGAGAGCTAGTAGGACTACTTCTTGACTGAGTGAAGAGTGTCGCCAGAGTGAGGCAGAGGCAAGGGCAGGCAGGCTGGCGTGCCCACCGAGAAGCCTGGCTACAGAGGGCAGCACCTTAGTGGCGTGAAATGTGAACTAAGCTGGCAGACAGCATGGGCTGTCTGTGCAGACAGTATAGGCTGTCTACATATGCTCGGCCACCTACCTCGCGTCGTCCCGAGGCGACAATACTGGTGGTAAAAAAAACTCGGTCTCTCTCTCGTAGGAATAGGGCACAGAACACAAAATAAAAACATATATATACATATGGACATGAAAAAGAAAACTTCCTACAGGGAGGGAAGAAAAAAACATGTGGGGTGTGCTAAGCATCGTGGTCAAAGGCAGTGAGCGTCGAAGGGCATTGCTGCACGCCTTCCTGCGTCTGGACAGATACTGCAACACAGGAGACATGGCTGCGGCTGAGCTGTGATGTAACAAGGTACTGTCTCCTCTGGAACGGTGAAGCAGTCATTGTAGGAGTCGCTGCAGGTTTCACTCAACCTAGGGCACGACATGCTGGTGCCCTCGAGTGAGGCATCGACAAAACTCGGCAACTGGGCAGGACTTCTGGCAAGCAACTCAGGAGGACACTTCTCGACTGGTACTGTCGCTAGGCTGTCACTGCCGGTGAGCGTGGAGCGAGTTGTGGAGCAAGTCGTGGCAGAGACGACTGGGCGAAACATCTGGGAGTCGCAACATCATACACCATCATCTTTGTGCAGGCTGCTCACTGAAGCTTGTGACACGAGGCTGACACAGCACCTGCCGACAGGGCTAACTGCGGATTGACGAGTGTCTTTCTCTCGGCAGTTGGAGTTATAGCAGAGGTTAGTCTAAGCGTCCCCAGACTTGTTTCTCTACATATAACTGCATTCTGAAGGTCTGGAGGTGAAGTGAAACAAATCTCGATGGGAATCATAGCAGGTACGATTCTGTAGAACATCACGAGCGATGAGCATAAGAGGTTTCTGTACAAGAGGGCTCGGTCGCTCGGGGCTGAGTAATCAGCTGTCAAACACACTGGTCACACCGGGTGACTTAGCACAGTGGTGCTACTCAGGTCTGGCTCAGACCTCACTGGACACACGGAAACTACAGACACCCATGGTACATGCGGTACACTAACATGTGAGAACACTAACTGAGAGGATTTAATTAACACACGTCATATATCTTCTCTCAATCTTCTCGACAATACTGAAGTAATTACTAGAAACACTCGATGTGACATCATGTGATGTCGCGAGGTGACGTCAGCAGCACTGTGACGTCAGCAGACATCTCGAGGTGACGTCAGGCAGACATCGTGACGTCATGAAGTCGGGCAGCATCGTCGGTGACGTCAATGTGATGTGGGCAGCAGATCACAGCATGAGGCCTGGAACATCTGGCTCTGTAACTCACGTGATTTGTAGATCCACGTGACATCGCCCACACCCCACGTGGCGTCGTGATCCAGGTGGCATCGTGATCTACGTGGCATGCTGATCCGCATGGCTTCTAGTGGCCTCGGGCACTCGGATACACAGCTCTGGCGACGAATCACACGAAAAACAGCAGAAAACACAGCAGAGGGAGTGGGCAGTGGTGAGTATATGGTAGACGGGTGAGCATGAGTAGGGCGAGCATGGGCAAGGTGAGGAATGGCCACTTCCTCCTCCTCCTCCCCCACCCACAAACATTAGAAAGCCACGCTGACGCGAAATACCACAAAACTCACCACTGGCTTGCTGAAAAAGCTGTTGCTGAGCTGAACAAAACAGCAGATACAAGTGACACTGAACATGTGACTTGAAATTTTTTTAATTTTTTTTTTTTTGGGGGTT
>NC_069487.1:5548874-5566733 GCF_026875155.1 Cherax quadricarinatus
GTACTATATACCGCCTTCAAGACCAATTGACACACCGCAAGGAGGTTCGGTTAATCCTGCTTGCCGAACACCATGCTGCAAGCTCACTGAATGCGGCCGTCAAGTAACTGAGGCCAACAGACTCAATGAGCTGCGGTGAGCGCTTCCTCTAACGCCAGTAGAAGCCAGTAGAATACTCTACTGCCAGTAGATGTGTACGATTAGGTGTTCTGGTAACTACTGGGTAGATGCGTACCGTGAGGTGTTCAGGTACTTACTGCTCTAAGGCCAGTAGATGTGTACCATTAGGTGTTCAGGTACCTACTGCTTAGATGCGTACCGTTAGGTGTTCGGGTACTTACTGCTTCTAAAGCCAGTAGATGTATACCATTAGGTGTTCAGGTACCTACTGCTTAGATGCGTACCGTTAGGTGTTCGGGTACTTACTGCTCCAAGGCCGGCTCAGCAGTCCCCACATTGGGTTTGATGACGTACCCAGTGGTACTGCCGGCCGGCAGGTTAACTATTTAACCGCTAGTTTGGCAGGGGGCCGTAACAGCTTGGTTTCTGTGAGCGCTATGATGTCCGGTGATGTCTCTTTGACTCTTTCGTGCACTCCTCCCACTTGTTTGTTATTCCATCAGCGTTTGTGTACCATACCTTCAGTTTCCTTTCCAATACTGTGGTTTGGGGAGCCTGTGGGGGTGGGAGACCTGGTAGCATACAGTGGGATTCTATGATTGGGGGTTGGGTGGAAGCTGTGGGTATGGACTGTAGTGTGTGTTGGGATGGTGTGATAGGTTGTGGGGTTCTGAGAATAGTTGTGTGTGTGCTTGCCCTTGCTTCTCTGTTCTGCTCTGACTGACCTTTGCTGGTTCCATCCTTGTTTCCTTTCCTATCTCCTTTCGCTTTTTTGTCCTCTCCCTCAGCTGCTGTCTCTCTGTTTGTGTTCGGTCTCTGTCTAGGAACACCTTCTTGTACTCTTCCGAGTTTTTCAACCTTGGTTTCTCTTGGAGGATCCTGTTCCTCACTGTTTCTGTCCTGAGAATCAGCTTGATCGGTCGGTTTCTCCCCTTCACGTACCCCCCTATTCTCTGAAAATTTACAATCTCGTCCATGTCTTCTCCCCCTATTTCTGTGATGATTTTCCCAATCTCCTTTCTTTCTTCCTGCCGTCTTTCAGTGTGTCTTTTCCTCTCTCTCCCGAAGCCCATGGATAAACACTGATTTTGCCCTTTCCTCCTCCCATTGCCTCTCCCTCTGTGACTCTGGTTCCTGTCTGTATATGGTCATTTTCTCCCTTGATTTTTCCAGTGGTTCTTGGTAGCATGGTTGTGCCTCAGCATTCGACTTATCTCCCTCTCTATCTGCACCCAGCTGCTCTTTCCTTTTACTCCCTGACCCTTCTTTGCAGGCTGATATGACCTTAGCATAATTCAAATCTCCTTCCTTCCTGTTCATCCTCTCAGCTTCATATTGTGTGTCTTCTCTGGTCACTGCCCCTGAGACTTGCTTCAGCCTGTTTACCTCAAATTCTAGGACCCTTATCCTGTCTACTGCAGTTTCGACTTGTGCCTCCCATTTCTTCGTCTCCTTCTCCAACCTCTTTTCCCATTTTGCAGAAAGCTCTTTCTCCATTTTTTCAGAAAGCTCTCCTAATTTTCTCTCCCATTCTTGCTCCATCCTTTTCCACTGCTCCTCCATCCATTCCTCCCTACCAATACCATTGTCATCTGATCCCTGATTCCTACGAGTCCCAACTATTTTTTTTTTATAGTAAAGGAAAGAGAGAGAGAGAGAGAGAGAGAGAGAGAGAGAGAGAGAGAGAGAGAGAGAGAGAGAGAGAGAGAGAGAGAGAGAGAGAGAGAGAGAGAGAGAGTGAAAAGGAAAAGGGGGAGAGAGTGAGAGAAAGAGGAGAGAGAAGGAAAGATAGGAGGAGAAAAGGGAGAGAAAAAAGAGTGAGAAGGGAGAGAGAGAGAGAGAGAGAGAGAGAGAGAGAGAGAGAGAGAGAGAGGGGAGAGAGAGAGAGAGAGAGAGAGAGAGAGAGGAGAGAGAGAGAGAAGAGAGAGAGGAAGAAAGAGAGGAAGAAAGAGGGAAAAGAGAAAAATAGGAAGAGAGAGAGGAAGAAGAGAGGAAAAGAGAGAGGAAGAGAGAGAGAGGAAGAGAGAGGAAAAGAGAGAGGAAGAGAGAGAAAGGGAGAAAGAGAGAGGAAAAGAGAGAGAGAGGAAGAGAGAGAGAGAGGAATAGAAAGAGAGGAAGGGAGAGAAAGAGGAAAGACAAAGAGTAAGAGAAAGAGAGAGAGAAGACTAGAGAGAGAGAGAGAGAAGAATAGAAAGAGAGAGAGAGGAAGAGAGGAAAAGAGACAAGAGACGGAGAGAGAAGGAAGGGTTAGAGGGTCAATTCACATAAAGGTATGAAATCCTGTATATGTGTGTGTATATATATATATATATATGTGTTGTGTGTGTGTGTGTGTGTGTGTGTGTGTGTGTGTGTGTGTGTGTGTGTGTGTGTGCTCACCTAATTGTGGTTGCAGGGGTCGAGACTCAGCTCCTGGCCCCGCCTCTTCACTGATCGCTACTAGGTCCCCTCTCTCTCTGCTTCCTGAGCTGTATCATACCTATTCTTAAAACTATGTATGGTTCCTGCCTCCACTACTTCACTTGCTAGGCTATTCCACTTGCTGACAACTCTGTGACTGAAGAAATACTTCCTAACGTCCCTGTGACTCGTCTGAGTCTTCAGCTTCCAGTTGTGACCCCTTGTCCCTGTGTCCCCTCTCTGGAACATCCTATCTCTGTCCACCTTGTCTATTCCCCGCAGTATCTTGTATGTCGTTATCCTGTCTCCCCTGACACTTCTGTCCTCCAGTGTCGTCAGTCCGATTTCCTTCAACCTTTCCTCGTACGACATTCCCCTGAGCTCTGGGACTAGCCTTGTTGCAAACCTTTGTACTTTCTCTAACTTCTTGACGTGCTTGATCAGGTGTGGGTTCCAGACTGGTGCTGCATACTCCAGTATGGGCCTAACATACACAGTGTACAGTGTCTTGAACGATTCCTTATTGAGGTATAGGAACGCTATTCTCAAGTTTGCCAGGCGCCCGTATGCTGCAGCAGTTATTTAGTTGATGTGTGCCTCCGGTGATGTGCTCGGTGTTATGGTCACCCCGAGGTCTTTTTCCCTGAGTGAGGTCTGTAGTCTTTGTCCACCTAGCCTATACTCTGTCTGCGGTCTTCTTTGCCCCTCCCCAATCTTCATGACTTTGCATTTGGCTGGATTGAATTCGAGAAGCCAGTTTCTGGACCACATGTCCAGCTTGTCCAGGTCTGTGTGTGTGTGTGTGTGTGTGTGTGTGTGGTGTGTGTGTGTGTGTGTGTGTGGTGTTTGTGTGTTTTGTGTGTGTGTGTGTGTGTGTGTGTGTGTGTGTGTGTGTGTGTGTGTGTGTGTGTGTGTGTGTGTGTGTACCCCGAAATATTTTGTATGTCATGATAATGTCTCCGCATATTCCATGCTCCTCCAGGGACTTTCTGGTTTAGCGCGTCACTCACAGCCTCCCCTCCAGCCAGCCTGGTGTTTAATCTCAGTAATTTATTAATATGTCATGGCAGGTTGAGGCTCGAAGGTGGAGCTGCATACTCGAGGGTCCGCGCTACATATGTTAAGATTTTGTGAGGTCATTTTTGTTTCTTAGTCTGGTTTTTATGTCCTTCATGGCCAGAGAGATTAAAAAAAATACCACACTGGTTTTGTTATAATATTAATGTTTTTTTCCTTACTGTGAGCTCACCTTGTCTTCGTGTCGACCTCTCTCTCTCTCTCTCTCTCTCTCTCTCTCTCTTTCTCTCTCTCTTCTCTCTCTTCTCTCTCTCTCTCTCTCTCTCTCTCTCTTCTCTCTCTTTGCTCTCTCTCTCTCTCTCTCTCTCTCTTCTCTCTCTCTCTCTCTCTTCTCTCTCTCTCTCTGTCTACTACTTCTCTTCTTACTCTTCCGATTTTCATTCTTGTTTTCCTTTTCATTCTTGTTCTCCATTTTCTCTGTTCTTTTTCTTCTCGTTCTACCTTTCTTTTTGTTGTTCTTTAGCTTCATATTCTCTTTCTTTTCTTCTTCTATATCATCATCATCATTACCTTCTTGTTCTCCATCTTGTTCTTCTTGGTAGTGCTTGCAGCGGTAGCAAGAGTCTGGTCAGGATAATCATATACAACAAGAGTGGAAGCACCAACACAGTTGTATTAGGCAGGACTCATAAACAGCGCCCCAGGGAGTGCCTGGTACCTCCCATGGCACTACCAGAGGCTGTGGCACTTGTGCCTCCTCTGATAATAACTAACCTGTGTTTCTTGTGTCTGTAACCTCGCAGGTTCTTGTCTTGTCCAAGACAAAACCTCGTCGTGGTAATTATATCTTTCAACCAGGGAACGGCTGGAGTTAGAACCCATGGCCAGTGTGTAAGCCACTGGGCCAGCTGGCCCCAGTGGCTTACACACTGGCTTGGAGTTTTATGACTCAATCGCAATGGCTTTGTCTGCAATAGTAATTTCACGATTTCCTGAGTCATTTCGTGAGTCATTTCAGTCAACACGAAAATGGCAAATTCTGACGCTCACTCTCTTATTAAGAAACGTTCATCTTTTCAAGGGAGCACCTTGGATCAAACCTGAGTACTTCCTACCCACCCCAGGCGCTTTATGACCTCCTACGGGTTTACCACCACATTGTTCATGAATCTAATTATGGTTAAAAATATTCACCAAATATTACTGGGTGATTTTTACTTCACCCAGAAATGTGACCTTTAAAAACCTTGCTAAGAAATTTCAAATGGTTATAATCGTAGCCATAACTTTTAGAAGTGGAAGAGTAAGCCAGCGGAAGGCCTCAGTCAGATGACCAGAAGCTCCAGCTGTAGGTCATCATGTAACTAAGACTCGCGTCATGAAATACCTGTTCTGTTTCCAAACAAACATTATACCTATAACCTTTTTTATTGTAGGTTAGGTAAGTTTTCTAAGGTTCTTTTGGTACAAAATTATTAATTTTTACATTAACATAAATGAAAAAAAATATATCTTTAAACATATAAGAGAAAATTTTAGAAAGAACTTAATTTTAAATAAGTTCTTTCTAATTGACCAGTTTTACCTATTTGGCACGACATTAATATATATATATATATATATATATATATATATATATATATATATATATATATATAAATATATATATATATATATATATATATATATATATAGGCACACACACAGAACTTTGGGGACTCTGGATAATTCTCAATTTCGCGGGTGGTTGCTTCTGGGAATGAAAATCATCAAAAAGAAAAAAAAGAATGTTTAAAAGGTTTTAGGCTCGTAAAACCTTTACTCGGACCATTTAATTTGTTGCATGATGTTATTTTCCCACACTGCTGAGATCAAGGCTAGGAAACTAACATTGTTAACATTCAACATAACAACGTAAACATTGAATATAACTGTGGTAACATTCAACATAACTAACAATGCTAACATTCAACATAACTAACAATGCTAACATTCAATATAACTAACAATGCTAACATTCAACATAACTAACAATGCTAACATTAAACATAACTAACAATGCTAACATTCAACATAACTAACAATGCTAACATTCAACATAACTAACAATGCTAACATTCAACATAACTAACAATGCTAAACATTCAACATAACTAACAATGCTAACATTCAACATAACTAAACAATGCTAACATTCAATATAACTAACAATGCTAACATTCAACATAACTAACAATGCTAACATTCAACATAACTAACAATGCTAACATTCAACATAACTAACAATGCTAACATTCAACATAACTAACAATGCTAACATTCAACATAACTAACAATGCTAACATTCAACATAACTAACAATGCTAACATTCAATATAACTAACAATGCTAACATTCAACATAACTAACAATGCTAACATTCAACATAACTAACAATGCTAACATTAAACATAACTAACAATGCTAACATTCAACATAACTAACAATGCTAACATTCAACATAACTAACAATGCTAACATTCAACATAACTAACAATGCTAACATTCAACATAACTAAGTTAAACATTCAATAAACAGAAAAAAAAACTTGCCTCTCCAAAAAAATTCCAGTTCCCTTTTTTTTCTCATTCGGTTAAGGACGATGGAATTTTTTTTATTATTTCGGGCGGAGGATGAGAAACGTTTTCTCATTATTGTTCGTTACGGACGATGGTAGCTGGTGAGAACTGCAGGGGGGGGACTGCATGGGGGAACTGCAGGGGAACACTGCAAGGGGGGACTGCACGAGGGGGACTGCAGGGGGGGGGACTGCAGGGGGGTGCAGGGGGGACTGCAGGGGGAGGACTACACTCTCTCTCTCTCTCTCTCTCTCACACACACACACACACACACACACACACACACACACACACAGTGTTGGAGACAGTGTAGTGGGTCACAAGCGCCAGGCTCCGAGAATCTTAGTGCTTTTAGGGCGTGTTTTAGCAGCTAGAAGCAACCAGTGTTAGTGAGAACGTCAGTGAACAACCCTACAAGTGATAACCAAAGTATTAGCAAAAATAAATAAAGTAAAGGTGAGAGAAAGCCTGAAATTATACAACAAAATTTCAAAGTGCCAGTTCGTTGAGGCCTAGTTGGCACCTGTTGCCACATTGTTACACATATACAAAGTACAAAGCGAGTGACTAAAGAGAAAAGACCAAATAGAATTAAGAGAGGGTGGCTAACGACAAACTGTGATGTAGCACACAGCGTGAACAAGCTAGCCAGAAAGGGGATATATATATATATATATAATATAATATATATATATATATATATATATATATATATATATATATATATAAAATATACATAAATATATATAAGCAGAGGTGGTGGCAGCAGTAGGCCTGAGGGAGTAGCGCCGCCATAACAGGCTGGGTGTCATCACAAATAACAAGTGTACTTACCAATAGTGAAGTGTAAATTATAAAAGTAGCAGTATACAAGTGATAAGTGTGGTAAATGAGGACTCAAAAGGGCAACGAGAAAAGAATAGCTGAAGAAGTCAGCGGCGGAAGGGCGAGGTGCACGAGTCATCGTACAGCGAGCATCGTACAGCGAGCATCGTACATTAGGCATCTGGATGGACGTCCCCTCTGAGGAGTAACGTACAAATCACCTGTTTGTGGGTGGCGGGAGGTTTTTGAGTGGTAGAGCCGGCCCTGCGGTCACTGGTAGCTCGCTATCTAAACCCTGCTCCAGAGTGATTATCATACACACAACACCTAGCAGTAGTAGGAAGATAAACTTTGTAGGAGCAAGGAATAGGCAGGAGGATTAAGTCGTGGCTAATGGGACTACAGTCCTGACAACAGTTTCGAGAGATAATGTTTTAGGACACAAAGACAGTACAATCTGAGAAGCAAGTATTGGGTACACATGTAGTAAAAGGTAGTACATAACTGGGTGAAAGAATGACTTGTTAACACACGCTAGTATTATAATTATTAGAATTACTCTCAGTGTTAATGGTATCTCATTAGTATTACAGATACACAGAAGTGAATTGTATTTCTAGGACATATAAACAACTGACGTGCTCACACACACACACGCGCGCACACACATACACACTCGGGGCCAGGAGCTGGGTCTCGACCCCTGAAACCACAACTAGGTGAGTACACACAGCTGATCCTGGGAATTTGACCGCCTCCCCCACAGACCTTCACTCCCTCCTATCTTTTCCTTCCCTCGCGTTTCTCTCTCTCAGCCTTTTTCCCTCCCGTTCCCCCTACTCACTCACTCACCTTCCGCTCTCTCTCTCTCTCTCTCCTCTCTCTCCCCTTCTCTCTCCCTCTTCTCTCCTCTCCTCTCTCTCCTCCCTCTCTCTCTCTCCCTCTCTCCTACCTCTCTCTCCTCTCTCTCTCCCTCTCTCTCTCCCCTCTCTCCTCTACCTCCTCTCCTCTCTCTCCCTCTTCTCTCCCTCCCTCTCTCTCTCCTCTTCTCTCCCTCTCTCTCTCTCTCCCTCTCTCTCTCCCTCTCTCTCTCCTCCTCTCATCTCTCTTCTCTCTCTCTCTCTCTCTCTCTCTCCCTCCTCCTCTCTCCTCTCTCTCTCCTCTCCATCTCTCTCTCTCCTCTCTCTCCTCTCTCTCCCTCTCTCCTCCTCTCTCCTCTCCCTCTCTCTCCCTCTCTCTCCTCCTCTCTCCCTCCCTCTCTCTCTCCCTCTCTCTCTCCCTCTCTCCTCTCTCTCTCCCTCCTCTCCTCCTCTCCCTCTCACTCTCCTCTCTCTCTCCCTCTCCTCTCCCTCTCTCTCTCTCCCTCTCTCTCCCCCTCTCTCTCTCCCCTCTCTCTCTCCTCTCTCTCCCCTTCTCTCTCTCCATCACTCCCATAACCCAATCTCTTCACCTCTGCTCTTCTATAGCTTCTCTCTCCATCTCTCCATTTCCTTCTCTCTCATAGCCTTTTCCCTCGCCCTCCTTTCTCCCTCTCTCTCTCTTTCTCTCCCTCTCCCTCTCTTTCTCACTCCCCTCTACCCTTTCTCTCCCCCCTCACATTTCTCTCTCTCCCCCTTGGTCTTATCCCTCACCCCATACTCTCTCCTCTCTCACCTCTTTCTACCCTTTCTCTCTCCTCTCTCTCCCTCTTCTATGCTTTCCTCTCTCCCCCCCACACCCTCTCCCTCCTCTAGCCTTCTGTCTGTGGTAATAAAAAAAAAAATGGGACTGGACATCTCCCCGTGGGTCCTTAGAGAGGGAGCAGATATGTTGTGCGTGCCACTTACCACAATCTCAACACATCCCTGGAAACTGGGCAACTACCTGAGTATAGGAAGACGGCAAATGTAGTTCCCATTTTTAAAAAAGGAGACAGAAAAAGAGGCACTAAACTATAGACCTGTGTCATTGACGTGTATAGTAATGCAAAATTATGGAGAAGATTATCAGAAGAGAGTGGTGGAGCACCTGGAACGGAACAGGAGTATAAATGCCAACCAGCACGGATTTACGAAGGGAAATCCTGTGTCACAAACCTTCTGGAGTTTTATGATAAAATAACAGAAGTAAGACAAGAGAGGGGAGGGGTGGGTTGATTGCATCTTCTTGGACTGCAAGAAGGCCTTTGACACAGTTCCTCACAAGAGTTAGTGCAGAAGCTAGAGCATCAGGCGCATATAACAGGAAGGGCACTGCAATGGATCAGAGAATACCTGACAGGAGGCAACAACGAGTCATGGTACGTAATGATGTATCACAGTGGGCACCTGTGACGAGCGGGGTCCCACAGGGGTCGGTCCTAGGACCAGTGCTATTTTTTGGTATATGTGAACGACATGACGGAAGGGTTAGACTCAGAAGTGTCCCTGTTTGCAGATGTGAAGTTAATGAGAGAATTAAATCTGATGAGGACCAGCAGGACTCAAAGAGAGACCTGGACAGACTGGACACCTGGTCCAGCAAATGGCTTCTTCGAATTTAATCCTGCCAAAATGCAAAGTCATGAAGATAGGGGAAGGGCACAGAAGACCAGACAGAGTATAGTGCAAAGGTGGCCAAAGACTGCAAACCTCACTCAAGGAGAAAGATCTTGGGGTGAGTATAACACCGAGCATGTCTCCGAAGCACACATCAATCAGATAACTGCTGCAGCATATGGGCGCCTGGCAAACCTGAGAACAGCATTCCGATACCTTAGTAAGGAATCATTCAAGACACTGTACACCGTGTATGTCAGGCCCATACTGGAGTATGCAGCACCTTGTTTGGAACCCGCATTTGATAAAGCACGTCAAGAAACTAGAGAAAGTACAAAGGTTTGCGACAAGGTTAGTTCCAGAGCTAAGGGGAATGTCCTATGAAGAAAGATTAAGGGAAATCGGCCTGACGACACTGGAGGACAGGAGGGGCAGGGAGACATGATAACGACATATAAAATACTTTCGTGAATAGACAAGGTGACAAAGACAGGATGTTCCAGGAGGGACACAGAAATAAGAGGCCACAATTGGAAGTTGAAGACACAAATGAGTCAGAGAGATAGTAGGAAGTATTTCTTCAGTCATAGAGTTGTAAGGCAGTGGAATAGCCTAGAAAATGACGTAGTGGAGGCAGGAACCATACACAGTTTTAAGACGAGGTTTGATAAAGCTCATGGAGCGGGGAGAGAGAGGGCCTAGTAGCAACCGGTGAAGAGGCGGGGCCAGGAGCTAGGACTCGACCCCTGCAACCACAAATAGGTGAGTACACACGTACGTCAAGCACGTCAAGAAATTAGAGAAAGTGCAAAGGTTTGCAACAATGTTATTTCCGGTGCTAAGGAGAATATTTCTACGAAGAAAGGTTGATGGAAATCGGCCTGACGACACTGGAGGACAGGAGGGTTAGGGGAGACATGATAACGACATACAAAATACTGCGTGGAATAGATAAGGTGGACAGAGACAGGATGTTCCAGAGATGGGACACAGAAACAAGGGGTCACACTTGGAAGTTGAAGATTCAGATGAGTCGAAAGGATGTTAGAAAGTATTTCTTCAGTCACAGAGTTGTCAGGAAGTGGACCAGTCTAGCAAGTGATGTAGTGGAGGCAGGAACCATACATAGATTTAAGACGAAGTATGATAAAGCTCAGGGAGCACAAAGAGAGAGAGAGGACCTAGCAGCGATCAGTGAAGAGGCGGGGCCAGAAGCTGAGTCTCGACCCCTGCAACCACAATTAGGTGAGTACACACATACATACACACATACACACTACTACTACTCCCCTGCTACTACTGGAGCTGGAGGCTAATGAGAGAAGAAATAAATAAAGAATGGGGAGACAGAGCTAGAAATAGAGATATGTACAGAGAGAGATAGAGGGGTTACTATACTGTGACAGGTCGGCAAGGTGTAGAGAAAGAGAGAGAGAGAGAGAGAGAGAGAGAGAGAGAGAGAGAGAGAGAGAAAGTTGATATCCTTGGGGTGAAATTTGACTCCAAACTGACCATGAAAAACCACGTTGTAAATCTTGCAAACAAGGCAGCCAGGAAGCTTACAGCACTTCGCCCTATCTCGCATCTGCTTGACAGCAGGGGTTGCAAGATTTTGTACGAGGCACAAGTACGCTAACACCTTGAGTATGCTCTATTTTCTTGGTTTGCCTGCCCCCCCCCCTCTCATCTGCGACTGCTTGACAGAGTAGAGAACAAAGCAAGACGTCTCATCTCTCGCCTGGAGCCATCCTGGATAGATTTGTCATTTCAGCAGAGCCTTCAACACAGGCCTTACTGTTATGTACAAGGCCAATATTGTCAAAGTACCACACTTGGATCCACTACGAGGACAGCGTCAAGGAAGATTCTATACTACAAGACGGGCAGAAAGCAGCAACTTCACTCTGGCTGTACCCTTCTCCAGAACATCACTTCATCTGAAATCAATTATCCCCAGGATGACTCGAATCTGGAACACATTCGTACAGCATTATGATGTCAACGAGATAAAGTCAGTTGATCAGACGAAAATTCTGGCCCACAGATGGCTCCAACTTCAACCTGTTCCCTACTTGTATGTTTCATAACAATAAAAATGCTTTCAAATGAGCTGATGTAGGTAACAGCTCTTAGCTTGTCAATAAAGTTAGGAATCCTTAACCTGTAAATAGCTTGTCGATAAAGCTAGGGAACCTTAACCTAACCTTGTCAAACCCTGTGTAAAAGAAAGAGAGAGAGAGGAGAGAGAGAGAGAGAGAAGAGAGAGAGGAGGAGAGAGAGAGAGAGAGGAGAGAGAGAGAGAGAGAGAGAGAGAGAGAGAGAGACAGAGGGAGTAAGGAAGAGTGTTTAAAACCTCGTTTCTACTCCAGGACCGACAGGAACGTTTACCCCATTAGACAATTCCACATCTAAACTGACAGTAAATTTAGAACTGACAAGTTTAGAACTGTCAGTACCAAAACTCAAACAGGGACTGGTCTACTGGCAGAGCGCCTCTCTACTAAGCTGTGGTCTCAGACCTTCGGCACATATTTTATGTAGTCTGGTAACCTTCATGATTACCAGAAGGTTACCTGAAGTCGTTTTCATAAGTCAATGTTCAGGTATTTCTGGTTAGGTATTTCCCAGATATTTCTGCACATGTATTTCTAGATATTCTGCACATGTATTTCTCAGATATTTCTGCACATGTATTTCTCAGATATTTCGGCACATGTATTTCTCAGATATTTCTGCACATGTATTTCTCAAAATATTTCTGCACATGTATTTCTCAGATATTTCTGCACATGTATTTCTCAGATATTTCTGCACATGTATTTCTCAGATATTTCTGCACATGTATTTCTCAGATATTTCTGCACATGTATTTCTCAGATATTTCTGCACGTGTATTTCCCAGATATTTCCAGTTAGGTATTTCTGCGGTTGCACAGACTGTCACCGTTGTCGAAATGACAAAAAAAAAGAAAAAAAAAAACTGGATGATTTCTGTGGCTGTGAAGAACAAAGAAAGACGCTGCATATAAAGGACTTCATTTGGACAACGTTTCGCCCTGCCTAGAAGTTTACCAAGTCCCGATAAGACTCTACACAAGAGTGAAACATTATGCATCTGTCTATACGCTACATTTCATCCTACGCCTATAGGTCAGGACAGCTATTACACCACAGGACGGGTAGCCACCACTGGTTTCCCTCCACCTGCATCTTTTTCCAAAAGGTCGTCAGTCCATCAGGCAATGACTCGTGTTTATAGCACGTCCTCAATGGCATCTGAGAAATAAAATAAATTAAAAAAAATAAAAATCCCTTTCATTTTTTTCTAAATGTGTGATGGTTAATATCAGATCAAGTTACAACTATAACTATGTAATTAAAATATATAAAGGAGCTCTGAAGGAGCTTAAGCAGGTCAGGAAGAGCTTCTACAAGAAAAGTAACAAATTTGGGACTAATGTAAGCATCTTGAGAGAGAGAGAGAGAGAGAGAGAGGAGAGAGAGAGAGAGAGAGAGAGAGAGAGAGAGAGAGAGAGAGAGAGAGAGAGAGAGAGAGAGAGAGAGAGAGAGAGTGAGTGAGTGTGTGTTATTTCAACTTGGTGATGGAGTGAGCTCTTTCTGAACTTAGGAACAAAAGCCTCGACAAGTTTCTGTTGGAAGAAGGAAGAGAAAATTGCAATAATTTCCCAGGGCGTGAGGTCACTGACCCCACCAGCCCCTCCTTCCCTCCCTTCCTCCAGCCCCTCCCCCACTCCCTCCTTCCAGCCCCTTCCCCACTCTCTCCCTCCAGCCCCTTCCCCACACTCTCCCTCCAGCCCCTTCCCCACTCCGTCTCTCCAGCCCCTTCCTCCAGCTCCCTCCCTCCCTCCTAACTTCCCCCCTTCCTTCCCAACTTCTTCCCCTCACCTAATACCACCCATTCCACTAACCTCAAAGTGTCCCCCTGCATCAACAATAAGAAAGAAAGTGGAAAGTGGTAACAGGAAGTGGCAAGTGAACAAGTGGAGGCATATGAGGCAATGTTTCCAATGATCTATAAATATGAAAATGCTGGAATTTTGTATTAAATTTATGGGTTAATAAACTCGAGATAAGTCGTAATAACCGAGTCAATGAATACACAGAATACTGGAGGAGGACTCGAACCGTGGTCCTGGTAGATACCAGGACCAACGCTGCAACCGCTCAATCACGGAGCTTAAAAAGTGATTTTACAGTCACCATGACTGTGCCTTTGTTGTATCTGTAAGGTCACATTTGGTGCTGCTGATGTAATTAAGTCAGAGAGGTGCTGGTTGTAATATCATCCTATTATAACCTCCGTGGTTGATTGGTTAGGGTTCCGGGCCTGGTATGTATAAGCACCAGGGTTCGAGTCCCGGCAAGTATTCTGTTTATAGGTTTATATATAATATAAAATGCTCTGTTAAATGTCGTAATATTATTGTTAATATGACGAAAAAGATGCGTCAGTCAGTGGCTGTTGTGATGTACAAGGATCGCTAACCTCACCACGGACTGCTTACCAAGGAATCTAGGAAGGGTAAGTCAGTGGCTGTTGTTGTCCTAGTTAACCACAGTGCGGCTTATATAAGCTCCATCTCCGCGAGTAAGTTGGAGCCCTGGGACAGTTAGTCCCATGGAGGTACTTGTACCTCTCCAATGGCAGACATAGGTCTCAGTCACTCCCAAGACAGGAGCCAAGGCCGGGTCACCATCTGGAAAAAGACCCGGGCCGGGAGAGTACTGGCGGAATCAAGAAGAAGTATTCTGCACGTTTGTCAAGATTAATGGACTGAACACATCGATTCCAGACTGAGGGACTGATTACCTCAAACTCCTCCCCATCTTCCACCTTTCTCTGCATTGGACTGAAGAAACATTTCTAGAACAAAGATACCCAAATATTGCACAAGTGTCTCATTTATCAACTTGTCAGCTTTCTAAACCATTCACTGTTGATTTTACAAAAGGGTGTAATCTGCGAGTTACTAATGTATGTCTGAGAACAGAGCTTAGTTAGCCCACACTGTTCTTCTGCATAAATTTCGGACTTCCTCCTCCTAAGATTTTTTTTTTTTTTTTTTTTTTTTTTTTTTTTTTTTTTTTTTTTAGAGGTTGTAAATACACTTACTATGGTGTGGACAGCTCAGTCTTGCAATCAACTGTGGAGTAGAGTTGGATATGACTAGGGTTCCCACCCTGTTTGTGTTCATACCTGGAGGGTGATCCGGGGGTCAACGCCCCCGCTGCCCGGTCCATGACCAGGCCTCGCGGCGGATCAGGGCCTGATTAACCAGGCTGTTACTGCCGGCTACACGCAAACCGACGTACAAACCACAGCCCGGCTGGTGCCTGTCCAGCTCCCTCCTGAAGACAACCAGAGGTCTATTGATAATCCCCCTTCGAAAAGCCACCATTATTAGGTGGCTTTATCGGATTGTTAATCCAACCACAGTAGATTCACCTAATAAGGGGTATCCGAAAAAGTGAGAGGAACCTACCGTTGCAGCCTGACACTGGTGGAACCAGGATGTTACATGTTCCTTAACCTACAAGACCCTGGTGGTATATAAGGCTCGAATGGGTAAGAAGGGTAAAGATAAGAAGGATAAATATAATAAGAGTAAAAAATAAGAAAATCCAATTATAAACGAATGACACTGTGTTCCTCCTGTCTGCCTGCTTCCTTTCTCACACTGCGTGGCGGTACTTGGTGCATGCTCAGCCTGGCTACAGTCTGCCTGCTAGGGGGATCCTATACTTTGAGAAAATACATTTGACATCAGTTTCCACCTTGATTCTTTGAAATCCTAGTTAGTCGCTAATTTACTGTAAGACTAAGCTTCTGCTGAGGCTTTATGCAGAAAGGTTTAAAGTTTTTTCGTAACACCACATTCTCCCCCCCCCCTCCCTTCCTTCCTTGTAATGCAACTGATGGTTGTACTCATTGCCAAAAAATTTAGAGGGGTGGAGGGGTAAACCAGCGTAAGGCCTCCGTAACATAACCAAAAAAATCCAGCTGCGGGTCATCATGTGACTAAGATCCTGAGGAAATACTTGTCCTATTTCCTGACAAACCTTACCAAACCTAACCTACCCATCGTGCATTTTAAAACTTAAAACACGTTATTCACGCAGTTATTTTCATTATAACACACACACACACACACACACACACACACACACACACACAACACACCACACACACACACACACACACACACACACACACACATACACACACACACACACACATACACACACACACACACACACACACACACATACACACACACACACACACACACACACACACATACACACACACACATACAAAACATACACACATACACACACACACACACACACACACATACACACACACACACACACACACACACACACACACACATACACACACACATACATACACACACACACACACACACACAACACACACACACACACCACACACACACACACACACACACACACACACACACACACACACAGACGGAGTACAGTCTAGGGGCTCAGAGACTACAAACCTCACTCAAGGAAAAAGATCTTGGGGTGAGTATAACACCAGGCACATCTGAAGCGCACATCAACCAAATAACTGCTGCAGCATATGGGCGCCTAGCAAACCTCAGAACAGCATTCCGACATCTTAATAAGGAATCATTCAGGACCCTGTAACACCGTGTATGTTAGGCCCATATTGGAGTATGCGGCACCAGTTTGGAACCCACACCTAGCCAAGCACGTGAAGAAACTAGAGAAAGTGCAAAGGTTTGCAACAAGACTAGTCCCAGAGCTAAGAGGTATGTCCTACGAGGAGAGGTTAAGGGAAATCAACCTGACGACACTGGAGGACAGGAGAGATAGGGGGGACATGATAACGACATACAAAATACTGAGAGGAATTGACAAGATGGACAAAGACAGGATGTTCCAGAGATTGGACACAGTAACAAGGGGACACAGTTGGAAGCTGAAGACACAGATGAATCACAGGGATGTTAGGAAGTATTTCTTCAGCCACAGAGTAGTCAGTAAGTGGAATAGTTTGGGAAGCGATGTAGTGGAGGCAGGATCCATACATAGCTTTAAGCAGAGGTATGAAAAGCTCACGGCTCAGGGAGAGTGACCTAGTAGCGATCAGTGAAGAGGCGGGCCAGGAGCTCGGACTCGACCCCCGCAACCTCAACTAGGTGAGAACTAGGTGAGAACAACTAGGTGAGAACATACACACACACACACACACAACACATACACACACACACACATACACACACACACACATACACACACACACACACACACACCACACACACACACACACACACACACATACACACACACATACACACACACGCAAACACACACACACACACATACACACACAAACACACACACACACACACACACACATACACACACACATACACACACATACACACACACACACACACACACACACACACACACACACACGTTACTGAACCGTAAAGAACCCAGAATGATCTGGAATTAAGCGTGCCTGGCCGCTAAAACTATATCAACATTGTCGAGCCTATCAGAAAACCAGACAAGGTAGCAGGAATGATTTACACACTCAATAGACTGCAATACGGGTTCCTGGAACGCGGGATCCTGGAACACGGGATCCTGGAACACGGGATCCTGGAACACGGACTCCGCCTGGAATACACGTCTCTCTCACTGCAAATCTTTGGCCAGACAACATTCGTGAAACGACAATTAAGAGCTGAGTATTACTACCTTGTGCCAGGTTACGACAGTTACTTGGTAAAAGTGACTGTTTCTGACAGTCTAACAGTATGTGTACTCACCTAATTGTGGTTGCGGGGGTCGATTCACAGTTCCTGGCCCCGCTTCTTCATTGGTCGTTACTAGGTCCACTCCCTGCTCCATGGCCTTTAGATAACCTCCTGTGTGTGTGTGTTCCCGCCTCCACTACGTCACTTTCTAGGCTATTCCACGGCTTGACTACTCTATGACTGAAGAAATACTTCCTAACATCCCTTTGATTCATCTGAGTCTTCAACTTCCAATTGTGACCTCTTGATTCTATGTCCTATCTCTGGAACATCCCGTCTTTGTCCACCTTGTCTATTCCGCGCAGTATTTTATATGTCGTTATCATGTCTCCCCTGACCCTCCTGTCCTCCAGTGTCGTCAGTCCGATTTCCCTCAATCTTTCTTCGTAGGACAAACCCCTTAGCTCTGGGACTAGTCTTGTTGCAAACCTTTGCACTTTCTCTAATTTCTTGACGTGCTTGACCAGGTGTGGATTCCAAAAAGGTGTGCAACTCCAGTATGGGCCCGACGAAAA